>JAZEWU010000001.1:28655119-28712485 GCA_036362915.1 Geotria australis
TACAGTAAGCGTGTACAGTAGTGTGTGCACTGTATGTGATTGTGTACAGTATGATGGGAGCAGTGGCACAATGATTAACAAACCCCTACGAACCTGACGACCTGAGTTTGATTCCAGCCCTCAGCGAAGAATAATGCTTAATTACATATGTTCCCATCTTGGGCCTTCCCTAGGTCGACTCAGCCTTCATTTTCTGGTATGGGGAGTAAACATCAGCTGTGGAAAGACAAAGGTGGCCGGGCTTGATAAAAGCACTTGACCCTAAAGTCTGTTAAATCTATACGGGCAAACTTTGTCTTTGTGGGCTAATTTCACAAGTGCAAGAAACGCTATGTTCGAAGTGCTGGAACACGCCCACACATACACCTACACTCACATATACCTACGCTCCCGCGTGTACTTACACTCACACACAGAATCACATAACAGAAACCGCCATTCGTAGCTAAATGGCGGTGACAGCACCATGGCGCTTGTGCCAGGCCAGGTGCACTTTGAGGTCACGTGACGTGTCGAAGGTTGCCTGAGATGACTGGCAGATACACCAGCTGTGCTCTCTACTGTGCCAACTTGTTGCGTTTTAGCCGCCCGGCACTCCGCTCGTTGTGAGCGTCGCTCCTCTCCCCTCTGTTGTTGGAGGGCGTCTGCCTCCAAACTGCCCAGTAGTGTCCTTCACGAACCTCCTCCACAGCGTCTGATCTTGACACCGCTTGTCCCAGTCATCAGCAAGTCCACTCAGCTCCATATTCTCCTGGGCCACATCAGTCCATCTCTTCTCTAGGCCGTGCTGCGCTCGTTTAGCCCACTTTATCCGGCCAAACAGACACTGCTTGTCCATACAGTGGCTGGGCATGTGGGCTACATGAACTAGCCAATGCAGTCTTACCTGCTGGAGGACCTCTCTGAGGGGGGATATCGACAGATCTTTCAAGGATCTGAGAGCGACTCACATAATCCAGTCCTGTTCAACCAGAGATGGATTGCAGACAGGCCAGTCTTAATATTTCAAGCATAAAGAGAGGGCATGATTATACCTATCAGTAACTGGCCGGGTAGCTGTAACAGCTGATGAAAAGATGATGTAACTCAACTGACTCAGAGCGAGACCTCTGCTGCCAACCGAGCAGGTCATGATGGCACAGCCCAGGTACAGGAAGTCCGCCACTCTCTCCACAACCACCTGATTGCTCACGGATAGCTAGATGAGATTGAGTGTGCGATGTGATGTTAATACCCAGGCAGGCGCTTGAGATTTGTGTGGCCGACGGTAAAACTCCACCACCTCTGCGTGGCGCGTCCTGGGTTCAGCAGCAGGGTCTCCAACACTTTCTCAAAATAAGGAGCAATTATCAGGCTCATCAGCGCAATTAACATGGTTGTCCAGTTGGGAGTCATCCTTTGACCGCACTCGGGCATCGATCGGCCTCATATTATAACTGTGTTAAGGTATGCTGAGAGGCTAACTTGTTAGATAATACGAAAATATACAGTGCTCACCTAGCCTAACGGCTCGTGAGCACTGTGAGTTCATGCA
Organism: Geotria australis; assembly: GCA_036362915.1. Classification (NCBI taxonomy): domain Eukaryota; kingdom Metazoa; phylum Chordata; class Hyperoartia; order Petromyzontiformes; family Geotriidae; genus Geotria; species Geotria australis. Next base: position 28,656,654 of record JAZEWU010000001.1, read on the forward strand.
TACGGCGCCCCTTTAACAGAGATCTCGGATCACCGCATGCGTTAACGAAGGGAGGAATGAGTAACCGGTGAGAGAAAGACCAAAGTTAACCTTCGTTTTATGGGAGGTCGCTCCTTCTCCACTTGTGCTCCCACTGTCTGAAATTCCGTTCCACTCCAACTTGGTGCGAGTGAGACTCTGCTGCTGATGCCCTCAGTCAAGGCGAGACTTACGACCCCATTTGTTTTCATTTGCACAGAGCTAATAGTTTATTTTCCCGTGAAGTGTCTGGAGATGCGTTTCTTGTAGACGTAATATAAATGTAAATTGTATCGTAGAGAGAGAGGCAAGATGGGAAACGAGATGGAGAGAGGCGAGGCCTTGTTAAACAGGTGGTGGGTGGGGGGGGTCTTCATCCAGAACTTAAAAGTCTCCAAAGTCCTGACTTTCAAGAACAGGGAAATTCCATGGTCTGCGTGCCATCAAGACAACATTTTTATCCGTAATGACGGAGTTTTTCACGGCTCGATACCTGATGAGAATTTCTCTCAAGAGCTGCTCTTTCGGGATAGCCTTGTCGAGCGTTCCTCCTCTCTCCTTTGCCACGTTCCGCCTCTCGCGTTTGAGACATCATCAGGCTAATCAGGCTGAACGTCGCCTGACGATGGCTCCAACGCGGGAGGCGAAACGTTGCGAAGGGGAGAGAGGAGGAAGGCTCGACACGGCTATCCCGACAGTGCAGCTCTTGGGAGCAATTCTCGAAATCTCCATCGGCCCCCTGGTGTAGGCGCCTGGAGCGTGGTTACGTTGAGCAGGAGGGCACCGTCGGTTTGATCTCTGTAGATGTCACTTTGGCGCGTGCCTGAAGTTACAGCTGGTCTTTCTAAGCATCTCTTAGAGGTAATCGCGTATACAAACGATAATCACATTCGCCTACGGCCATAATCGCGCGGGATGCGCGCGGATTTCGCCAGATCTCGTCAAATGAGCGGGGTTTAGCCTGGATAGTGCTCGCATCGGCGGCAGGATGGCGCAGTCGTAACATCTGTGCCTCACAAAAGGACGCAGTGTTTAGCAGGTTGGCACCGACTGACTGTGTGCCTGCTTCCACCCCCACCTCTCTTTCCTGCAGCATCTTGAGGCGCTATGTAAAAGTAATAACTTGTTATTAATCACCATGCATAAACAGGTGGTGGGGAGGCTACGTCGTGCCGAACAGATGGAATTATAGCAACACGTGTGTATTGCTGTACTGTGCTTCTATGCTCCCTGCCTTCACAAAGACCCCCTCTGACCTGAACATAGCAACTTATGGTATTGATAAGAGGCCATATAGAAATTAAGGATAGTCATAGTGACTGTTAAAGGGCCTAAAGGTTTCCAACCCAGTCGGATTGACTGGAATAGCTCTGCCTTGCGCCCCGTCTATGTCGGGATAGGCTGTAGCTCACCGCAACCCTGTACAGGATCACGCGGTTTCTGACAATGAATGAATGAACCACCATGAACCTCGGCATGTCTTGCCTGGACAGCGCGTGTCTTATAGGTGGTGAATTTATTATTTTATCTGTGAACTCTTTTCCATGCACAGAAAAAATGCCGACAAACATACGACTAAAGAACAACTTGGCATACTCATGTTGTACAGCAGTGGAACAGGGTCACACAGATGAATGCATTGTCACAGTACGTTCTTACGAAAAGAATATGTGTGAGAGTGTGAGTGAGCGTGTGCGAGTTGAGTTCACGTGTTCTCATGTTCTACAGTGTGAATGTTTGAGTGCGAGTGTGTGAGTGGAGTCCGCGTATTTTCCCACTGTTGCGTTACAAAGTATGAGTGTGAGTGAGTGTGAGAGTGCGTAAGTACGTGTGAGTCACTCACGGTAGTGGGGAGCGGTAGTGTAGCGGTTAGTGGCGCCACGAACCCGGCGAATCGAGCTAAATTCCCGCTCACGGCCAACACAAGTGACGATTTTCTGAACCAGTCCTGGGCCTCCCCTAGGTCGACTCAGCCTCCATAGAGCACCGAGTGTGATGTGTAAACATAGCTGCTAGGGAGGCAAAGGCTGCCAGGCGTGGTGCTGGCCACGCGTTCCCTCGTGCATCGTGCTGGCCTCTCATAGCTGCTACCCGCTAGCAGCACTTGACCCTACATTCTGTTGAGGTTAGACGGGAGATCTTTGTCTTCGTATGAGTGGAGTTCACGTGTTCTCTCTCTCCCCGTGGTGGTCGTGTGAATTTCTCTCCGGGTTCCTCCGGTTTTAACCTCCTCCACATTTTGAATCATCGTTTAGATTATTTGGCTGCTACTTTAAATTCCACGGATGATGATGATCTGCGCCGCTTCTGTGATAAGTTCTAATCACGTATGGCCAGGTCGCCTCTGAAAATAGCTCAGTCAGTCAGTTTTTTTTGTATTCAAGCAGGAAGGAACCTTTGAACTATGTAGCTCATTTTAACAGTTGTCCAGCAGGAACGGGGTAAGCAAGTAATAACATCTTAGGGCACCGGGGGCAATTTAGGTAGGATAATTAACCTATACAGTATGTGTTTTGTAATGTGGGAGGAAACCGGAGTATTTGGCGAAAAGCCACGCAGACGCGGGGACAACATGCAAACTCCACACAGAAAGGTCCCCGAGTCAGGAATCGAACTCGGGCCCTTCTTGCTGTGAAGCGACAGCGATACTCACTGCGCCATTGTGCCACCCTAAATAGCTCCGTGGGTTTTACCTGGTTAAATGAAATGGCTCAGTTTATACGGGGTCATCAAAACAGGTGCTCTAGTTTGAATTGCCTATATATATATATTTTAAATCACTTACAGCACTGGTCCCGATATCACCACACCAACGAAGCACGGTAAATTGGAGCCACGTGAAACATTTTCAATGTGATCCCTGTGCATGCAATACCATTTGCGGATGTCGACTGTAATTTTCCGTAACTGCAGCAGCGAGTGCTTTTTCACCGATGCTCTCCGCAGCAGGTGCGATCATTTGCCTTCAGTCGTTCAACCGGTGTGTGGATTATTCCTGTATACACCAGTAACAAACGTCCGACTCGAACGCGTCCCGCGACACCAACTTAATTATCGTGAGTTAAATACTTCGATAAATATAGGCAAGTCAAAGTGGAGCGTCTATTTTTTGATGACCCCTGCAGTATAGTTTATGAGCGCCGCCCTGTCGGCTGTTAGGCGAAAGACACTGGCCAAATGTGGATCACCAGCAACAGGCAATTCAGCACCATGGACAGCGTCAAGCCTCGACTCGACCGCTCTTCTCCCCATCTCATTATCATCCATTATCAGAAACCGCTTAATCCTGTACAGGGTTGCGGTGATCCGGAGCCTATGCCGGCATACACAGGGCGCAAGGCAGGGCTATACCGATGATGGGACGCCAGTCCATCACAGGGCACCGGGGGGCAATTTAGTCAGCAGGCCAATTAACCTTTGCAGCAGCAGCATGTCTTTGCACTGTGGGAGGAAACCGGAGTGCCCGGCGAAAATCCACACTCATTATCAACGCTTGCAAAACGCCCGCCCTAGGAGCAATGTTGTTCCAAGCGTGTAACGCGTTCTCCCGATGTCTGTTGGTGATGAATTTTTTTCTTCTGCTGACATGACTCCATTGACCGGGAATTTCTTCCAAATGTCCTTTTTGGAAATCATCGCTGGATCACTGCTAGAGCGAAAGTGGGAATTTTAAGCTGGAATAGTGTTAAAATTCCATAAGAATAATCAGTGAGTGGGAGGTAAAGCTGAAATAAGACGTAAACGCCTCGGTCTTGTTCACGGTAAATGTGTGCTTATGAAGGATTCAAACCCGCTACCTTAAATGAGGAGATACGTACAAACACTTGCTCCAGTATATCTCAATTGGGTTGGCTGTCGCTTGCTCTGTTTGCATGCACAGTATACATAGCAGCTGCTAGGTAAGTGCTTGTGCACGGTTGTGGCACACGCTACTAACCCGGTGACCCGAGTTCAGTTCCCGTTCACGACCAATAACGGTGACGAATATTTACACCGGTTGCTGGGCTGACCCAGCCTCAAATGAGTAGCTGGTGCGATGTGTTACCATCACCAACTAGGGAGGCAAAGTCGGCCGGGCGTGGTACCAGCCACGCGGGCTCTCACAGAACGGCAGCACCCGAGGCTGGAATCGATCCCATGACCTTCTTTGCTGTGAGGCGCGAGTGTTACGGCTGCATTGCCACACTGATGCCCGCCAGCAGCATTGGGGCCGGGCTATGGCTGCTCAGCAGAGGGAGCCCAGAGTAATGTCTGTGCGTGCGTGTGTGGATATACTGTAATGTGTGTGCGTGTACAGATGGGTGGGTGGGTGTACGAATTGGTGAAGACCGCGGTTGCTAGGCAACCAGCTACAGTCATTGCCTTATATGGGTATTGAGGGGGTGTGAGTGTCTGTACGTGTGTTTGACCTGTTGTGTATGTGTGTGACCGTGTGTTTGATATGTCTTGTGTGTGTGTCTGCATGTGTGTTAGGGCTGTCTTTGTGGTATGTGTGGCATTGTATTTTTTAATTTATTTGTGTGTCTGTGTGTATGTATTTGTATGTCAGTGTCTGAATGTGGGTTTCTGTGTGTGTCTATCTATATGTGGGTCTCCGTGAGCATGCGTGTATGTATCTGTATGTGGGTCTCTGTGTGTATCGGTATGTGGATCTCTGTGTGACTGTATCCATATGTGAGTCTGTGTGTGTCACTATGTGAGTGTCTCAGTACTGTATGCCAGTGCCTCTGTGTGCATGTGTCGGCATGTATCTCTGTGTGTCCGTATGTCATTGCCTCTACGTGCGTCTCGGTATGTATGAGTGTCTGTGTCGTTGTACGTCAGTACTTATGTCTATATCCGCAATTCTCAACCAGTGGGTCCCGACCCATCAGTGGGCTGCAAGCGCCACCTAGTCGTTTGTCGCAGGAATCCCGTATTTTTCTGATGTAATAATAAACATCTATATATCTATACCCAAGTGGGCCAAGTGGGCCTTCAAGGTCCAAAGGATTGAGAACCCCTAGTCTACATCCCTCTTTATGCGTGAATGTAAGAGTCTCTGTATGTATGTGAGTGTCTCTGCGTCTCTGTGTATCGGTTGCCTCTATGTGCGTCTCTCTCTCTGTGTCTATCGCTCTGTATATATCTGAGTGTCTCTGTATATTAGTCCACCATCTCTCTATCTCCATATATGGATGGTGTTATGGACATATGGGCTAACCCCCAATTTTCACTACGCTGACAAAATCATTTTGTTGGTGATAAACAAACTTAGTAATTGCAACACACATTTTACAAAAAAACCACGTTGCTTAAAAGTGGAAACAAAACAGTTACTCGTTGACGTTCGCACTTATTGCGTATTGCAATTAAGCGTTTGTTTGAAAAAAAATATTCTCTCAAAATAGTAACAAAATTGGGGTTGTAGGAGGAAACCGGACAACCAAATCTCTGCCTGTACGCCGGTGCCTCTGCGCGCGCATCTCCCTCTCTCTCCCCGTGTGTGCTCCGTGGCATCCTCCCTGCTAGGACACTCATGCATAAAACATCAGAGCCGAGCGAGAGAGGGGGGGGTGGGCTCCCCCGCGCCGTGTCAAACGTTACGCCGTGCGTGCCGCATGCGAGCGTGCGTTGCAGGCGCCACGCAGACCCCGTCCATCATCCCTGGCGGGGATGATACACTCACATTAGTACCAATTCGGAACTCGACAGGTGGGGGGGGGTACGGTCATGGTTGGTAACGCAGCCGGGTTCGATTCCCGGCTCGGGCCGCCACCTTTCTGTGCGGAGTTTGCGTCTTCTATCTCCGTGTGCGTGTGCATTTTTTTCGTTGGGTTCTCCAGCTTCCTCCCACAACTAAAAAAAAAACATGAATTAATTGACCGGTGCCATCATACTTTAGCACGCGGTGTGTCTAGTGGGTTGGCACCGGCTATCCGGATGACTGTCTCCCCCCCACCTCTCTGTTCTGCAGCTCTTCACTAAGGGGGACCCTAGCAGCAGTGCCGGACTCCAGGCCTGTTCGCGAACGGAGCCCATAGCAAGAGTAGTGGACTCCAGACCTGGTCGCCAAAGGAGACCCTAGCAGGAGCGCTAGCCTCCAGGCAACATAGCTCTGGGGTTCATTTGAACATTAAAACCGCTCCACCGACGCGATGAGGTTACGATTCATGGGGGGGTAATTACGGGAGGCGAATCACTCGGTTCGCCGATGATGGGGCTCGCGTGCATATTCGGCCGAGCGGTGGCGGTGACCATTCTGCACATGGCTGCCTGTGACCACAGCGCTGTGGAGACAGCAGAGAGGGTTGGTGGATCACCGCACAGATGCTGTGAAACTCCGGTACCCTGGCTCTGCCAGGAGACGGCGGTACGGAAAGAACGCGGACTCCACGTATTCCGCCATTCTCAGCCGGTGGGTCGCGACCCATCGGTGGGCCGTGAGCGCCACCTAGCGGTCCGTGGAGACCAGACCCAAGTGGGCCTCGAGGTGCAAAAGGTTGAGAACCCCTGGGATAGCGTATCGCCCGGTCGCGGTTTTCTCCGAGTGCTCCGCCGAGTGGCTGACCTATTAAATAATGCATGTCGGCGGCAGGGTGTCTATGCAGTGGATATAATATCCGTGCCTCCTCACAGACAGAACGTCCTGCTCGAGGCGGCTCGATTCCCTCCATGAGCACCTTTTTGTGCGGAGTTTGTAGGCTCTGCCTCTGTTCTGCTCGGGTTTCCTCTGCGTTCTCGGGTTTCCTCCTACATTTAAACAATCATTAATTGACCGATAACACCTTAATGTATACGGAACCTCAGAGCTCGGGGGAGAATTTGGCGTCACCTTCACCAATCATCTCTGGTTCCTCCTCGTGCGTCTAAGTCCGTCTCCTCTTTACGCGAGCGAGCAAATGCTGCGCGACCACGGCGTGTTACAAGTTTAAATTATGATTATTATTTCGTAAGTGTTTCGGAAGCGACTTTAAGCGACGTGAAACCCCGAGTCGCCCGCCTGCCCTGTGAGTGAAAGCAGTCGTCCTCCGCGTCGTTATTCGTCGCAGCCCAAGCTTTGAGAGGAAACATTTTTGAAAATGTATCCTTTGACACTTCATGTTTCCTGAATGTGCACCTAGCCTGGCACAAGCGCTGTGCCAGTTTTAATATGTGCTTACTAACAACACTTGCCTCTGTAGCTTTGAAAATACAGTGTGAACGGTACGTGCATTACTCGAATGCTGATAAAATAAGCTGGTCTTGGGTGTCCCCTATTTTAGCTCAGCCTTAAATGAGTACCCGGTACGGTGTGTGAAATGTCAGGACTGGGGAGACAAAGGCAGTCGGGTGTGGTGCCGGCCACACACCCGCTCCTGTGTGCCGTCCAGGCCTTTATAGGTGCTATTCGCTAACAGCATTTGCCCCAACAGTCGGTTAAGGGCGTCTTTCTATGTTTGTGTGAATCTGTGAGATTACAAGTGATATATATTCGCCTGTTCCTTCGGCAATGTACAGTGTACTACTGTGCAGGTCGTGTGTGAACGTGTGATGCATTTGAGACATCAGCTGGGGTAGTTCAATCAATAGAAGCCCGCTGACCTATTGAACTTAAGCCCATAAGTTTACGACCGAGTCAGGGTCGCGTCACAGTGTCACGCCCACACAAACACACAAGACAAAGGTCCGATAGCCTACATATTTCAGTGTTAGGGCACCTATTTAGGCCAAATATTAAGATCCCCCGTATAGCCTTGAACAGATTGTTGGGGCAAGTGCTGTTGGCAGCACCTATGAAGGCCGGGCACAGCACATGAGGGAATGGTGTTTGTATGTATGTCCGCACTGAAGGTTCCAGTTTTGAAATCTTAACAAGCACACATTGTATCTGTCTTTTACGTCTAATTTCATTCACTGCTTACTCTTCTGAAACTTTAACACCTCTATCTGGTTTAATGCCCCCTTTTTCCCACTTGTGCCGTCAACCTTCTTAAGGACTCTTCCGCCTTTATCCGGGAAGCAAGTCATGTCAGCAGAAAACATCGTTAACAAGCTACATCATAAGACCGTGTTACACGCTTGGAACGCAGATGCACCCGTAGGACGGGTGCTCTGCTCGTCTCATCAATGGGAGTATGCGGTAACGTTGCCGTTCTGTGGTTCTAATTATTGAGTGATGGCTGACACGGTCGGCCTATTTGTTTACAAGCAGATGTACATCAAAGGGCCGTCTATGAAAGTCTCTCCCCTCCTTGCGTGTCGACCACGCGGCTCTATTTGATCTCCACGGGTGGGCTACGGGGATTCATAACGTTAATAGCGTTAGATTCCACGTTACAATGACGGGACCAAGCTGGCCGTTAATGGGAACAGCCCGCAGTTGAGCTCAGAGACATCCGTCCATTTGTCAGAAACCGCTTAAGCCTGTAAGGGTCGCGGTGAGCCGGAGCCTATCCCGGCAGACACAGGGCGCAAGGCAGGACTATACCCCGGATTGGACACAAGTCCATCACAGGGCACCAGGGGACATTTTGCCCGCAGGCCAATAAAACTATTCAAGAGCATAGATGGACTGTGGGAGGAAACCGGAGCGCTCGGCGAAAACCTACGCGGACACGGGGAGAACATGCAAACTCCACACAGAAAGGCACCCGAGCCGTGATACGAACCCGGGACCTTCTCGCTATGAGCTCAGAGCGAGTTCTTTAATTCCACGTGTGTGTGTATTTGTGTATAACAGTGGTGAATATCTGGACTGGCTGTGGGTCTCCACTAGGTCGACTCAGGCTTAAATGAATACCCAGTGAGGTGTGTACAAATTGCCACTAGAGAGACAAAGGCGTCCGAGCGTGGTGCTGGTCACCCACCTCTTCATGTGCCGTGTTGACCTTCATAGGTGCTCGCTAACGGCACTTGACCCTATAGTGTGTTAAGGCTATACGGGGATCTTTATCTTTGTCTTGGATAAATCACTTCGATCCCAGCCACCACAGTTCGATTCCTGCCCATGGCGGAGTAACCTCCTGCGGCGAGTTTAGCACAAATTTGGCTTGGACCTCCCCTAGGTCGATTCAGCCTCAAATTAGTAGGTCAGCTGATGTCGATGGTGATGATGATGATGTGGTAGCGGCTGTAATATTGACACACCACCATCAATAACATTGGGATACAAACGGCTTGTGGCCATGAAAGTACATAACAATGTATCGTTTCCATTAATTCAGTCTTAGGCCCGGCAGGGCTATACCCAAGCTGGGACGCCAGTCCATCGCAGGGCAACGGGGGCAATGTAGCAGGCTAATTAACCTAGGTAGCAGCATGTATTTGGACTGTGGGAGGAAACCGGAGTGAGTGGGTGGATGGGTGAGAGGGTGGATCGGTGAGTGGATGAGTAGGTGCGTGGCACCAGAAGTATGTCTTTGGAATGGGAGGAAACCGGAGTCCCCGGCGAAAACCCACGCGGACACGGGGAGCACATGCAAACCCCCCACAGAAAGGCACCAGAACCACTGTACAGCATATTATATAGATTTTTTTTTTATTAACCTCCCTATCTTTCGGAACAAGATCACTAATTTAATTGAGGCTGCTTAATGTAAATAATAAGAACACAGAATACTGTAACGGCAGTAGGGATATGAGACACGCAGTACAAACAAGGCAAATATCTCCCGTATAGCCTTAACAGACTGTAGGGTCAAGTGGTGTTAGCGAGAAACCCCGATATACATCACGGCACGGCACACACGGGGTGGGCGGCCAGCTCCTCGCCCGGCCGCCTGTGTCTCCCCAGTGGTGATATGTTCACACACCACACCAGGTACTTATTTGAGGCTGAGTCGTCGACCTAGGGGAGTCCCAAGACCAGTTTGGAAAAGTCGACACCGGTGTTGGTCGGGTGTGAGACGGAATCGAACTCGGGAACTAGGTTCGGAGCGCGGCGCGCTAACCGCTGCATCACCGCTGCCCACATAGGAGCTGCGACTTCACACGCAGCACACCGCGGAACAAACCGCCCGCATTGATTTTCAAATCGAATAGTGTATCCGTACACACAGTAACCCGACTCGCGACAATACACAGGGGTATGGTGGCTAATGAAGCCGTGTGTGAGGGGGGCATTTAGCCTGCTGGCTAATGAAGGTGTGTGAGAGGAGACAGGTTGGTGGCTAATGAGGGGGGTGTGTGAGGGGGAGACAGCTAGCATGGTGGCTAATGAAGGTATGTATGAGGGGGACATTTAGTTTGGTGGCTAATGAAGGTGTGAGGGAGACGGTTTGGTGGCTAATGAAGGTGTGTGTGAGGGAGACAGTGAAAATAGTGACTAATGAAGGTGTGTCAGGGAGACAGCCTGGTGGGTAATGAAGGTGTGTGTGAGGGGGATAGTTACCCTGGTGGCTAATGAAGGTGTGTGTATCTGTGTATCAGTGTTCGTGTGTACTGTATATATGTGCCAATGTACAGTGTGTGAACATCAGCACTGGGGAGACAAAGGCGGCCGGATGTGGTCCTGTCCATTCCTGTGTGTGTGTAGCCCTCTGTGTGTGTATATCACTGTGTGTCGACCTTCATAGGTGCTGCTCGCTAACGGCACTTGACCCTACAGTCTGTTAAGGCTACACGGGGGATCTTTGTATATGTGTATCCTCTGTGGATGTGTGTATCAGTGCGTGTGTATTCCTCTGTGCGTCTGTAACCCTCTTATGTAATGAAATTGAATGAGTAAAATCCTCGGCAATTCTCAAAGGGCATGGCCCATTTTATAACCACACACACACACTTAATAACCATGACAAACATACTGTACACCGCTGCACATACAGTATATTACACACGTATTATCCCTGATAAACATACTGTGCTGTACACTTGACACACACAGGAGCATACATACACGGAGACAAAATCCCCCGTATAGCCTTAACAGACTGTAGGGTCACACCTATAAAGGCCGGCACGGCACACGGCCGGCCGCCTTTGTCTCCCTAGTGACGATGTTTACACGCCATACCGAACCAGGTACTCATTTGAGGCTGAGTCGACCTAGGGGGGAGGTTTAGAACCAGTTCAAATAATCGTCACCGATGTTGGTGGCCGTGAGCTGGATTCGAACTCCGGTCGCCAGGTTCGTAGACCAGCGCGCTAACCACACACAGACAAAGATCACCCGTATAGTGCCGTTAGCGAGCACCCATGAAGGTCGACACGGCACCACACACAGAGACACACATATAGACACACACAGACGTATCTACGTGTGGAGACGACAGACACACGTACAAATATCCCTTACACACGTACAGACACACACGTACACAGACAAAGATCCCCCGGATAGCCTCAACAGACTGTAGGGGGCAAGTGTTGTTAGCGAGCACCTATAGAGGCCAACAGGGCATAGGAGGGGGTGGGTGGCTAGCACGTACACAGACACACGCACTCACTCTCGCCCGGTACACACTTTGCATGGTGCTCACGTGCCGATCACGGCGCTCTGCTGGGCTATTTATAGCACGAGGCGTGCGTGTGTGTACGTGTGTCCTGGGCCTCCCCTAGGTCGACTCGGCCTCAACATGAGTACCTGCTGCGGTGTGGTGTAAACATTGTCTACTCGGGAGACAAAGGCGGCTGGGCGTGGTGCTGGCCACCCGCCCCCTTCGTGTGCCGTGTCGGGCTTCAAAGGTGCTAATCGCTAGCGGCACTTGACCGTACAGTCTGTTAAGGGTATACGGGGCATCTTTGTGTTCGCTTGTGTTATGCGGGTACAATGTACATCAATTATTGTATGTGTACATCCGTATGCGTATGTATGAGGTTGCTCGCTTTACTTGACCCTACAGTCTGTTAAGGCTATACGGGGCATCGTCTTTGCTTGTGTTATGCGTATGCAATGTAAGTCAGTTATTGTATTGTGTATATTGTTGTTGACATGCCGTCCTCTTCGCGGCCCTTGTGCAGCGCTTTGTGACCCTCGGGTGAAAGGCGCTATATAATTTGAAATTATTATTATATGCGGATGTATGAGGTGCTTGCTAAACTTGACCCTACAGTCTGTTGAGGCTATACGGGAGATGTTTGTTTTTCGTGCTAGCTAACATCATGATGCTACCTACTATACTCAACTGTAGGTGATCAAGCAGGCTTCACAGCATCCAGTGCGTCTGATGATGATGGTGCTGATTTTCAACTGATGATGATCTTTCAGGGAAAACCATCCAGTGTTTGATGATAATGATGGAGATGATGAAGACGGTGTTGCTGTTGTTGTCGACGTTACAGAGACGGGCATTAAGTATATCTGATGATGATTCTCAACTCGTGATGTTGGTAGTTCTGCATACAAGACCCACAAGTGGATCTGACGATGTTAGGTCACGATCATGTTGGAGATGATGTCGATAATGCTCTCGAACCTGAATAACTCATGGTGACGGTGACGATGTTGACGATGCTGTTGCAGACATGATCAGCAAGTGTGTTTGATGATGATGATGATGATCGTGATCTTGATGCTGATCTTACAGACCAGACCATCCAGTGCGTCTGATCATGATGACGAAGCTGTAGGTAATGATGACATTGTTAGCGATGACGATTATTGATGACGTAGGACAGTGGTTCCCAAACTTTCTCAGTTCACGGCGCCCTTAGTGTATCAGGATTTTTTCCACGGCGCCCAAAAGTCAGACAATATAATGCATATATCAAAATTTTTGAATTTTCCCGCGGCGCCCCTGTGAGGTAGCTGCCGCGCCCCGGAGCGTTTGCGGCGCACACTTTGGGAACCACTGACGTCGGAGATGCTCGATAGATTGATGTTCATTATTACAGCAGAATAATACCTAGTGGGCTTGCAAGCTCTTTACGGGACTCCTGCGACACAACAAACAAAACTCGCGACGATGATTTGCTCTCCAAAACTTTCAGGATATCGGTATCGAGCGCTCTTCCGCTGTCGCTGGCGCGCGACGTTTTGCCTTCCGCGTCGGAAACATCCTCAGGCGTTTGAGCGATGACGACTGCGCGCTTGCAGACATGGGCAGCAAGCGGCGGCTGCTGGGGGGGCTGCTGTCGTGCCGCTGCCTGCGGGCGCAGCACGAGGAGGGCGCCGCGTCCGTGCTCGACTTCTCGCACTGCAGCCTGGACGCGGTGCCCCGCGACGTCTTCTCCTGCGAGCGCAGCCTCGTCGAGCTCTACCTCGACGCCAACCAGATCGAGGAGCTGCCCAGGGTGGGTCGCCTCCACTCGCCCGCCGACTCGCGCGCGAGCTCGCAAGCTTACTCGCACGACCAGTCGTTCGAACATCGCTCTTTTGCGTTCGCTGACTTGCACGTCCCTGTGATGGACTGGCGTCCGATCCTGGGTATAGCCCAGCCTTGCGCCCTGTGTCTGCCGGGATAGGCTCCGGCTCACCGCGACCCTGTACAGGATTAAGCGGTTTCTGACAGCGGATGGATGCACTTGCACGCTTGCGCACTCTGCTCGCGACCTTACTCGCTCACACGCTTGCTCGTTGGTGAGCCACTTGCATGGTCATTCATTCGCTCGCTCGCGCCCGCATGCGCGCTCTCCCTTACTCGCGTGATCACTCGCAAACTCGCGCACAATGCCCTGCGCTGGACTGGAATCCCGTCACAAGTATAGCCCCGCCTTGCACCCCGTGTCTGCCGGAATAGGCTCCGGCTTACCGTGACATTCCGCAGGATTAAGCGGCAGACTGAGAATGAACGAATGTACAGTAATCGTTTTCTAACGCACGATTCAACACAAACACGTGTACGGCGTGGATTCCACACGAGCAGGCTTTTGCGACCAACACTTATGTTAACGCAGCGTATTCTATGTTACATAATAACGGAGCTTTATGTTTGCGTGTCTGTCCTGTTGCCGCTTTGCCATCTTACAGCAACTGTTCAGCTGCCAGGCCCTGCGTAAACTGAGCGTGCCGGACAACGACCTCTCCTCCCTCCCGCCCGCCATCGCCGGCCTCGGCAACCTGCGGGAACTCGACATCAGCAAGAACGGTGAGGCCGCAGACCAGAGGCGAGCGCCGATTGGCTGCCAGCGTACAAATGCGTCACCCTCATTTGCCGAGCGAATGCAAACATAGACGGCGGCTGCCGGCAAGGTGCGAGTGATGGACTCGTAACTTCATCCAAATCCATCCATTGTCAGAAACCGCTGAATCCTGTAACAGGGTCGCGGTGAGGTAGATGCCGGCACACAGGGCGCAAGGCAGGGCTATACCCAGGATGGGACGCCAGTCCATCGTAGGGCACCAGGGGCAATTTAGTCCGCAGGGCAATTAACCTACGCGACAGCGTGTCTTTGGACAGTGGGAGGAAACCGGAGTGCCCAGAGAAAACTCATGCCAACACAGGGAGAACATGGAAACTCTATGCAGAAAGGCACCCAAGCAGGGATTCGAACCCAGGCCCTTCTTGCTGTGAGGCAGCAGCGCAACTCACCACACCACCGTGCCGCCCCCTCATGACCTAATTTTTTAAAATATATCTCCAGGGCAAATAGCACGTTAAGGAAAATGAATGTGAATTTTGCGGGGTCTGAGTCCACTTGTCAAAACTATATTTGCTTGTGTGTGTGCATGCGGGCGTGTACGCAGTTGGCACAGTAGGGAGCACAGGTGGTGGTGCATCTTGTCAGTCATCTCAGGCAACTCATAACACCTGGATCTGTCCCGTGACGACCTGTCGGCAGGCACTTTGTCACTTCACGTGGTCACAAAGTACCTATGCCCTGGCAAAAGTGCCGCGGTGATGTCACCACCGCTGAGCGGAGAATGGCGGTTGTTGTTACGTGGGCGTGGTGCTCGTCACTGCAGCGGCGCTACTCGCTGACGGCACTTGTCCCAACAGTCTGTTAAGGCTGCACGGGGGATCTTTGTCCTTGTGCATTCAGGCATCCAAGAGTTCCCGGAGAATATCAGGTGTTGCAAGTGCCTGTCTGTGTTAGAAGCGAGCGTGAACCCCATCAGCAAGTGAGTGCAAAGACAAAGACACGTGCACCAGCACACACAAACATGCCTGTATTATTTAACTCGAAGGCTTTCATGACCAATGTTATCCATAGTATAGCTCTTTTTATGAGTTTAGGCCACGTGAAAAGGTATGTGTTTCCAACATATCGACGGGTGCACAACACTTACATACCTTTTCACGTGACTTAAATTCATAAAAAGTGCTATACTTTGCGTGTATTAGCACACGCGCGCACACGCGTACACACACTCGTGCACGTATGTACGCTGACACACTTATGCATCGCCACTTCTAAATAGGCGCTCACTACCCTAGTAGTACGTGAACCGTCCCACGGTCTTCCCAGACTATGGCTGGAGTCTTTGTGCGCTCGTGCGTGCGTGTGCCTTTGTGTACCCGCGTGAGCTTGTGTATGTGTTTGTACGTCTGTGTATGGGGAGTGGCGACCCGAGTTGGAATCCTGCTCATGGCCAACACCAGTGACGATTTTCTGAACCGGTCCTGGGCCTTCCCTAGGTCGACTCAGCCTCAAATTAGTACCTAGCGCAGTGTGTAAACATCACCACTGGGGAAACAAAGGCAGCCGGGGAGGTGCTGGCCACCCACTCTCTGATGTGCTGTGCTGGCCTTCATAGGCACGCACTATCAGCACTTTCCCCAATAGCCTGTTAATGCA
The DNA here is from genome assembly GCA_036362915.1 of Geotria australis. Classification (NCBI taxonomy): domain Eukaryota; kingdom Metazoa; phylum Chordata; class Hyperoartia; order Petromyzontiformes; family Geotriidae; genus Geotria; species Geotria australis. Next base: position 28,672,308 of record JAZEWU010000001.1, read on the forward strand.
ATATGGGGAATTTTTGTTTTTGTGTGTTGAATCTGTGATGCGTCAATGTGTATGTGCCTCAAGGTGGCCCTGGCCTGGCACACGTGCCATTGTGATGGCACCGCCACACAGTGGCGAGCGGCGGTTGTTTTTGTGTTGATGCGTCTGTGTGTACGCTTGTGTGTTATCGTGTGTCTTTGTTTTGTGCGTGCTTGTGTTCAGGTTGCCAGAAGGGTTCACTCAGCTGCTAAACCTGACCCAGCTGTATCTGAACGATGCCTTCCTCGAAGTTCTGCCCAGCAACTTTGGCAGGTAAACACGCACACACATACACGGGCACACACACATCCCCCGTATAACCTTAACAGACGGTTGGGGCAGGTGCCGTTAGCGAGTAGCACATATTAAGGCTGAGCGATTGGTAGCCAGCACCGTGCCCGGCCTCCTTTTTCTCCCCAATAGCAATGTTTATAAACCGCACCAAGTACTGTTTTGAGGTTGGGTCGACCTTGCGAGAGGCCCAGGACCGGTTCAAATGTTCGACACTGTTATTGGTCGCGAGCGGGATGCGAACTCGAGTCGCCGGGTTTGTAGCCCAGCGCGCTAACCGCCGAGCCACCGCTCCCCACGCCCGACACGCACACACTCGCACACTGACATGCACGTGTCTGCGTACGCAAATGATCACAATTTCCCGATACAGGCTGTGCACCGCGAGCAGTGTTCTTTCCCAGAATAAACCGCGGTCTCAGTGAGACGCGAATGAGACGCAGAGGGGAGAGCGAGCGGGGAGGGAGAGAGAGAGAGACAGACAGGGAGAGTGATGGAGAGGGGGGGAGGGTAGGAGCAGAGGTGAAAGTAAGCTGGTACAGTCCCGTATGGCGTACCGGTAAGAAAGCAGCCGAAGCATTCAGTGCGGTACAGGTTGGAAGGGCCGTTGCGGTACGATCGTACCGGTAAGAAATGTATCTCATTTTCACCCCTGGGTTTTTAGAGAGAGAGAGGGGGAGAGAGTGAAAGTGAGAGGAGAAAGCGAGGAGAGGGAGGCGGGGGAGGAGGAGAAATGGCTAAAGAGACTGTTCTGAGATTGTGTTAAATCATGCCATGTTCTTACAGAGGACGTATATGCGTGCGAGTGCGTGCATGTTTCTGAGTGTCTGCATGCGTGTGCGTCAGCGTGTGTGCGTGTTCATGAGTGTGTATGTCTGTGTGTGTGTATATATGGGAGTGGTGGCACAGCGATTAGTGCACCGTGCAATGAACCAGGCGACCCGAGTTCAGTCAGTCAGGCTTTATGTAAGCTGGAAGGAACCGTTGAGCTATATCTGAACAGGTCCTGGACCTCCCCTGAGTTGACTCAGTCTTAAATGAGTACCTGGTGCGATGGATAAAACGTCACCACTAGGGAGGCAAAGGTGGTCGGGCTTGGTGCTGGTCATCCACCCTTCGTGTGTGCTATGTCGGCCTTCATATGTGCTCGCTAACAGCACTTGCCCTCTACAGTCTGTTAAGGGTATAGGGGGGACCTTTGTCTCGTGTTTGTATGTGTGTTTACTGGTGTACGTGTGTCGTGCGCGCGGGCATGTGTATGTATGTGTGTTCACCTGTGTGTGTGCAGGCTGGCCAAATTACAGATCTTGGAGCTAAGGGAAAATCACCTAAAGACGTTGCCCAAGTAATACACGCGGACACACGGATACACACAGACAAAGTCACACATATGCACAAATACACCGACACATAGACACACTCACGCGCAGAAACATAACAACCGCCGTTTGCCACTAAGTAGCAGTGATATCCCCACGGTGCTTGTGCCAGGCCAGGTGCACATTAAAGGCCATGTGCAGTGTTGAAGGCTCGCCGACGGGAGGTCACGGGATAGACCCAGATACCGTGGGCTGACTGACTGAAATTACCGGTCGAGACACCGCCTGTGTTAACCACTGTGCCAACTCGACACTGTGCTCGCTCACTCTTGTGAGCGTCGCTCCTCCGTCCTCCGTTGTTGCTGGAGGGTACAGTGACACAAGGCAGAGTTCCCCTCACGCACAGACACACGCACACGCGGATACCACGGGAAGTCGTGGGACACAACACCTCCAGTCTCACGGGCCCCGTCACGGGGGACGAACGCGTTATGTCACGGAGATGGAGGCCGCCGTGCTCCCTGTTCCTGCTGGAGTGTCGACATGTTTTCTGGTGTCTCCACATGTCTGTGTCTCTGTGTCAGCGTGCTTCAGTGTCTATGTACGTTAGTGTCCCAGTGTGTCTGCGTGTCTGTGCGTCTCCCCGTGTGCGTGCGCTTCTGTTTATCCTTCTGTCTCCACTTGTCCGTGTCTCTGTGTCTCCAGGTCTGTATATTCCTGTCTGTGTTATCTTTTTCTTCATCATCATTTCAACTCTGTTGTCAATTCTGCCGTATGTACAGGACACATAGAGGATCGAAATGCCGTTTCTCTTAGGCCCCGGTGTCTTTGTCACGTCTCATGTCTCTGTGTGTGTGTGTCCATGTCTCTGTCTCCACGTCTCGCTGTCTCCGTCTTTAATTGCCTGTGTCCATGTGACCGAGTCTCCATGTCCCTATTTCTGCGTGTCTCCACATGTCTTTGCGCGCATGTCCATGTCTGTCTCTCCGTGTCTCTCCCTGTCTCTGACCCCGCTCTCCCCGTGTCTTCCCGTGTCTCTCTGTGCCCGCAGGTCAATGCAGAAGCTGTCTCAGCTGGAGAGGTTGGATCTCGGAGGCAATGAGATGCTCGACATGGTGAGCAGAGGACCATCGGACAAACGGACACGGGTTTCTCTCTGTCTGTCTCTCTGCCTGTCTCTCTATCTCGCTGTCTATCCGTCTGTTCCTCTCTCCACCCGTCTGTCTCTGCACCTGCCTCTATGTCTGCCCGTCCTCTCTGCTGTATCTCAGTCCGCTTATCTGCACGTCCGATGGTCTCCCCAGTGGCGATGTTTACATAACACACCAGGGACTACTCATTTTAGGCTGAGTCGACCTACACACGCACGCACGCACACACACACACATAGTCGCGTGGCACGAGACTTCAAACACGCACACTAGCACTGGGCAGCCGTGATCTTGAAAGTGATTTTGAAAGGTCGACACTGGGGCTGTGTGTGGGTGCTGGGGGTGGGGGGAGCAGTGGCACAGCGGGTAGCCGACCGGGGTAAGTACCTGGCTAAGCCGAGTTCGAGTCCTGCACCAGTGACGATTTTCTGAACCGGTTCTGCACCTCTCCTCGGTCAACTCGGCCAAAAGCGGCTGGGGATGGTACTGGCTACTCACCCACTCGTTCACTGTGCCGACCTTCATAGGTGCTACTTGCTAACAGCACTTGACCCTACTTTCTGTTAAGGCTATACTGGGGATCTTTGTCCTTGGGGGGGGAGTGGTGGAGCAGCATATAGCGCACCGCGCTACGAACTTAGCGATGCAAATTTGATTGCCGCTCACGACCGATAACAGCAGCAAATACCTGAACAGGTCCTGCGCCACCCATACGGTCGACTCAGCCTGAAATAAGTTTGTGGCGTGACGTGTGAAAGCCAGCACTGGGGATACAAAGGCGGCCGAGCTTGGTGGTGGCCACCCACCCGCTCGCGCACCGTGCCGGCCTTCATAGGTGCTCGCTCATAGCGCTTGCCCCACCGGTCTGCTAACCAACATACGGGGGAACTTTGTCTTTGTCTCTGGTGTGTAGCCGGAGGTGATAGAGGAGCTGTCGAGTCTGCGGGAACTTTGGCTGGACGGAAACGGCCTCCAGAAACTGCCAGGGGTAATTCACCCACATGCTCACCAACTCGCTCACCAAGTTACCAACTCACCAATTTTCTCACTCAGCAGCCTACCCACAAAGTAAATCACCAGTTCATCTACTCGTCAACTCACTACATTACCAACTTACTCACCAACTCATTTGCCTACTCAGCGACGGACCCACTTAGCAACTCACCAACTCTACAGCTCCCCCACTCACCAAGTCACCAACTCGACAACTCGCTCACACACCCATTCGCCCACCCGCGTAATCACTCGCACACCCACTCGCTCATCTACATATATTCACCCGCTCGTGTTAGCACAACCGTTTATTTCGCCGTTCCCACGACCGTTCCCACGACCGTTCCCACAACCGTTCCCACAACCGTTCTAACCACCGTTTCCACCACTGTTGCCACAACCGGTCAAACCACTGTTCCCAACACCGTTCTCACCACCGTTCCCTTAACCGTGACCGTTCCCGCGGTTGTCCCCGTGTCGCTGTAACTGTTCCCGCGACCGTTCCCGCGCCCGCTGCCGTGCTTCCGCAGTGCATCGGGAGGCTGAAGCAGCTCACCTACCTGGACGTGTCGAAGAACAACCTGGAGGAGGTGGAGCCGGGGATCTGTGGCTGCCAGGAGCTGAGCGACCTGCTGCTCTCCTCCAACATCCTGCAGCAGCTGCCGCTCAACCTCGGCACGTCGCCGCCGCCATCGCTACCATCGCCGCTATCAACACCGCTACCATCAACACCGCTACCATCAACATCATCAACACGCTGATTATCAACAGTATCATCGCTACCGTCAACATCATTATCATCATAAAGCTCCCATAGCTGTCGCTCAACCTCGGCACGTCCACGCGTCACCGTCGCCATTGCTACCATCAACACCGCTACAATCAACATCGTCATCATCAACATGCTGATGGGGGTCAAGGTAGAAGCGTTCACGTTGCGATCCCTGTCAGGTAATACTTGGTATTGCCTGCGAATTCTACCAAACACTTCGAGGCCGAGCTGAAAGACAACGATGTCCAGAGGCTGACCATCGTGCTTTGAAGAATCGCAAAGAAGAAGAATCAACAACATCATCACAATCGTCAACATCATCATCCTCCCGCAGTTGTCGCTCAAACTCGGCACGTCCACGCATCACCGTCGCCATCGCTATAACTACAATTAACATCATCACCACCAGCACCATCGCCACCATCAACATCATCGTCTCCTTCATTATCATCATAATCATCCACCGGTAGCTGTCTCTCAATATCGGCACAGGGCAACACCTCCACCGTCATCGGTATCAACGCCACTATCATCGTCATCGCGGTCACCATCATCCCGGGCGTCGTCACCGTCACCGTCGCGACCACAGCTGAAGCTCCCCGTGGCTCGCCGTGTCGATGCGGGCTCCTCCGCGCGCCCTGCCGCGCCGGCTCTTCCCCATGGCTCGCTGTGTGTTGGTGCCGGTCTTGCCCAAACTAGGAGTTGTCTGGGTATTGGAGGACCGGCTTGACGCCCGCGCTGTGCCCGCAGGCTCGCTCAAGAAGCTGACGACGCTGCGGGTCGACGACAACCAGCTCACCTCTCTGCCGGCCTCCATCGGCAGGTGAGCCTCGCCCGCGGGTGCCTCACCGCTCACCTACTACCTATCTGCTCACCCACCTACCTACCTTTTCACCTACTTGCTCGCCCAACTACAGGCAGTCCCCGGGTTACGAACGCCCGACTTACGAAAGCCCGTACTTTGGTACCGACCTATATAAAGCCTATTATAAAAAAAAATCGATTTACACACAATGGTTCGTACTAACGAACGGGCGGACTACTTTTGCGCTACGCTCAAGACACTGTGCATTTTCAGCGGTTTACTATTATTACTGTATTATTATTTTTAAGATGTTTTAGGTAAAATATAAACTATATACTAAGACAAACATATGACTAATTGACGCTAGATGTGAACCTTACGTAACTGTTCCGACTTAGATACAAATTCGACTTACAGACAGACTTTAAAACGGAACTCGTTCGTAACCCTTGGACTGCCTGTACTGGCCGTGGTCGTTGTTGATGTGTTTGTTGTCATTGTTGTTGACGTCGTTGTTGTTGTCGTTGACATTATCGTCGTTGTTGTTGTTGTTGACGTGGTTGCCGTGGCAGCCTCGCGTCGCTGGAGGAGATGGACTGCAGCTGCAACGAGCTCGAGTCTCTGCCGCCCAACATGGGGCTGTTGCACAACCTGCGCACGCTCACCGCCGACGAGAACTTCCTCACCGACCTCCCGCCGGAGGCACGTTCGCTCGCTCGCCCACACGCTTGCTCACCCGCTCACTCACTCACACGCTCGATTACACACTCGCTCGAATGCACGCTTGCTCGCTCACACACTAGCTCACTCACACACACACGCTCACACGCTCATTCCGACGAGACAAGAGTTCCGCTAACGATCTCGCCGACGGTGCCTCTGCGTATTTCAATTCAATTCAACTTTATTGTCAATTCTGCCATATGTACAGGACGTATCGAGGTTCGAAATGCCGTTTCTCTCAGACCCCGGTGTTCGCATATACATGGACTGGAACACAACAACAGTGCCCTTGATAATGCTGATGGCTATAGGTCACGGAGTTCTTACCGATGCGGCTGCCGATAGTTACGGGAGCTGACGTTCTTGATAACGGCTGTGAGGAATGTTGCTCCTGCTGATGATGCTTCGAATTCGATTCGATTCTTCGAAGCGTGATGGTTATATGACAATTTTCCATTGCAACAAGTTCTTCTTTAGTTACAGACAGCCCTTCAACATGTATAGCTATAATAGTCAGTGCTGGCCTTAAAGGCGGGCATTGACCTCTCTTCTTGCTCCAGACTGAGGGGCTTCTGGCATCTGTTGAGCTTCTGGACATCGTTGTCTTTCAGCTCCTTGGCTTCGAAGTGTTTGGTAGAATTTGCAGGCAATACCAAGTATTACTTGACAGGGATCGCTTCTACCTTGATCCCCGCTGATGATGCTGACGGTTATAAGACACGACGCCCTCCGCGATGACGCCGCTGCCGCCGATGCTGCCGCTGGAGGATGTGCGTGTGTCACGCGGGCAGCTGATTGCGTTCCGGGCCCGAGCCACCGGCGCAGCAGCTTATAATCTGCGGCAGCCAAAAATAGTGCCGCCAACCGCAGCCGTTAATTAGTTCACCCAGGATAGGTGCTCGCGAGCACAACCCTACACTTAACCAGCGCTGAACGCGCGTGTGTCGTGTGTGCGTGCGTGTGCGTTGGCATTGTGTGTATAGGTGTACGCTCGCTAAAAGCACTTGACCTTAAAAATATGTTGAGGCTAGGCGTAGGATTCTTTGTATTTGTATGTGTGCCGTGCTGGCCTTTATAGCTGTTACTCATTAACGGCACTTGACTTTGCAGTCTGTTCAGGCTACACGGTGGTTCTTTGTCTTTTTATGCGTGCCATGCTGACCTTAATAGGTGCTGCTCGCTAGCAGTACTTGACCCTACAGTTAGTTAAGGCTATACGGGGGATCTTTGTCTTTATATATATGTCGGGAGTGGTAGTGTAGCGGTTAGCACGCTGCGCTACGAAGCCAGGAATGACCCGACTTTAATTCCCGTTCACGGACAACACCAGTGACGATTTTCTGAACCGGTCCTGGACCTCCCTTAGGTTGACTCGGCATCAAATGAGTACCTGGCGCGGTGTGTTAACGTCGCCACTAGGGAGGCCAAGACTGTCGGACGTGGTGCTGGCTACCCACCCCGTTGTATACCGTGCCGGCCTTCGTTGGCGCTACAGCAAACGCCCCAACAGTCTGTTAACACTATACGGGGAATGTGTATACGTGGGGATCGGTGGCGCGGCGGTGAGCGCGCCGGCGCCACAGAGCCCGGCAGCGCTCGCTTGCGGCGCATCCTCCCACGAGCACGTGAACTGGCCGCGGGCCTTGCCTAGGTCGACTCGGCCTGAAATAAACGATCGTGCGGCGGTGGTGGCTGCGCGTGCGTGCGTGCGTGCGCGCAGATCGGGAACTGCGTGCACGTGAGCGTCATGTCGCTCCGCTCCAACCGCCTGGAGCGGCTCCCCGAGGAGATGGGGCAGATGTTCCGTCTGCGGGTCCTCAACCTCAGCGACAACCGGTAAGCCGAGTCGGGTATTTTGATCAATTTTAGATGTCGTGTCGACGCATCACCGCGACCCTGTAGAGGATTAAGCGGTTTCTGACAATGGATGGATGGATAGTGTCGACGCATGATTTCGTGGCTCGAACCCGTGACCCTCTTACTGTGAGGCGGCGGTGGTAACAGCCGCGCCTCCTGACAGAAAGAAGGTCCTGCCCGAGGCGGTTTGATTCCCGCCGCGGGCGCCTTTCTGTGCGTAGAATTGCTCTCCGTAGCAGTTTTTTTTCTGTGTTGAGTGTTGCTGCTCTGTCCATCGCGACATTTAGCCTCCCACATTGGAGGCGTCGTCAGGCTTTCTGCGTGGACCTTGTGTGTTCTCCCCCTGTCCTGCGTGGGTTTCCTCAGGGTGTTTCCAGTTTCCTCCGATAACTAAAACAAATTCTCATTAATTGGGCCGATAACATTTATCATATATACGACGCAGTGGGTGCCTTCCCCCTCCCCGCCTCTGCGGTTTCCTCGTGCCTCCATATCTGTGTCTCGTCCGTGACTAGGCGTGGAATTTGCGCGTTATAGATTGTAATATTATTATTTTATCTTTCGGGATAATAATAATAATAATTTTCCATTTATAACGCGCACATATTCATTCAATGTCGAAGGTATTCGATGAGAGAACGACTCGGAGGCGCGAGGAAAGATGGCCATGTCGAGCGTTCCTCCTCACTTTTTATCTGTGTTTCTGCGTGTATTTGCAATATGTGTGCAGGCTAAAGAATCTGCCATTCAGTTTCACCAGACTGAAGGACCTGGCAGCTCTGTGGCTCTCAGACAACCAGGTGAGGCCCGGGCGCTTTGGTCTCATTCTATACTCGTGTTTAATGTTGGCACTGGTAATGATTGTGTCGATACAGGTTTCCACGGCTCGATGTATGCCAATTCCTCTCAAGAGCTGCACCTTCGGGATAGCTGTGTCGAGTGTTGCTCCTCTCTCCTTCACGACGTTTCGCCTAAATATTCCAAAATGTTTACACATTGTTAGTATTTTGTTTTTTATCGTAGTATTTTTAAACCTTTGTTGTTGTGTTCCAGTCCATGTATATGCCAACACCGGGGTCTGAGAGAAACGGCATTTGGATCCTCTATATGTCCTGCACACATGGCAGAATTGACAATAAAGTTGAATTGCATTGAATAAAGATGCCTCCAATGTGGGAGGCGAAGCATCGCGAATGACAGAGGAGGACTGTGTGACACAGCTGTCCTGAAAGAACAGCTCTTGATAAATGAAGACCGTGATATTGCCTGTGATGATAATGACAACGCTGCTGCTGACACTGATGACGACGATGATGATGCTGACGATTCTCCTGTTGCGGCTGCCGCAGTCGAAGCCGCTGATTCCGCTGCAAACGGAGGTGGACCCGGCCACACAGACGCGGGTGCTCACCAACTACATGTTCCCGCAGCAGCCTCGCTCCGAGGAGGGTGAGCGTCGCACCGGCCGGCTCACCGCTCCAAACCACCCCACGCTCAAACTCACCGCTCGCCATACCCGCCACGCGTTATGCTCACAGCTCACTGAGTTCCAATGGTCACCGTGCACACACGCACGCACACTCCGCTCATTACACACACACACACCGCTCACTACACACACACACACACCGCTCAGCGCACGTGCTTGTTAAGCTGAAGTAAAATAGTTTAACTGATTCATTGTAGGATTTCACGGCTTAATATATGAGAATTTCTGTTTTGGAATAGCTGCTTGCTCTCAGTTGGGCCCAACGTTCCACTTTTACTGGGATAGACACCTGGCTGTTGTGCCTGTGTACTCATGTCGTCCACTGTGTACACCTGTGTCTTTTCGTCCGCGTGTGCGTGCGTGTGTGTGTTTATACGTCTCTGTGTGTGTGCGCGTGTATACACACCTGCGTGTATGCGTCCGAGCATGTGTGTGTATGTATGCACACCAGCATATATACTGACACATGTGTGAGTGTATGTGTATATATATATACACCTGCACATGTGTCGTGGGTGTGCGTATGCACCTGCACGTGTGTGTACACACCTGCACATATGTGCGTGTATACACCTGCACATGTGTTTGTGTATGCAACTGCACATGTGGGGGCGTGTGTGTACACACCTGCACATGCATGCATGCGTATACATACGCCTGCAGGTGTGTGTGTATATACACCCCTGCACGTGTGCATACACCGGCCCGTGCGCGTGCGTAGCTCCCGCAAGCACGGGCACGCGTGTGCGTGTGCGCGTGTGTCTGTGCGTGTGTGCGTGCGCCTGTGTGCGCGCCTCCATTGCAGTGTCATCGTCGGAAAATGGCGTGAACTGCGTGGAGTCTGTGCCATCCCACACAGGTCGACCCACTTCATTTACCCACCCACTCATTTGCTCAGCCACCCACTCATATTACTCACCCACCCACCCAACCACTCATTTACCCACCCACTCATTTTCTCACACATCCACCCACTCATATACTCACCAAACCACTCATATACTGACCCACCCACCCACCCAACCACTCATTTACCCACCCACTCATTTACTCACCAATCCATCCACTCATATACTCACCCAACCACTCATATACTGACCCACCCACCCACTCATATACTCACCCACCCACTCATTTACGCACCCACCCACTCATTTACTCACCCACCCATCTACTCATTTACTCACCCACTCAATTACCCACTCACACACTCATTTACCCATCCACTCATTTACTCACACTCACTCACTCATTTATTAACCCAGCCACCCATCCACTCATTTACCCATCCATGAATTCACTCACCCAGTCATTAATTTTCTCACCTTCTCATTTACTCGTCCACTCATGTATTTACTCACTCACCCACGCATTCACTCACTCACCCACTCATGTACTCACCCACCCACTCAACTCAACCAATCACCGAGTCCATCACACACCCACCCACCACATAAACCGCTCGGTGACATCTCTCCACGATGCCCACCTACGCCATTCTTGTCGCTGTTGGTGATGATGGCGATGGCGGTCATAATGGTGACGTGTGTCGCCGCTACTAATGCTGCTGCTGTTTCTCCTGCCACTCATTCTGCTGGGACTTCTGCTGCTGCTGCCGCCAATGCTGCCGCTGCCAATGCTGATGCTGCTGCCGGTGGTGCCGCTCTGTTCCTGCTGCTGCGTTCCTGCTGCTGCTCTCTGCTGCAATGACTCCTACTGTCATTTATGCAAGTGCTGATGCGTTTGTTGCTTCACACTACTGGTACTGTTGCTTCTCTGTTGCTGATACTGCTGCTTCTGCCGATGCTGCTGCTGCTGCGCGGCAGACTACACGTCGGAGAGCGACAGCTTCAACCCGGGGCTGTGGGAGGAGCAGAGGCAGAGGAGGACGACGGTCGTGTTTGACTGCCAGGACGGGCCCGACGCCGACTCGCACCACGAGAAGGTGGCGCCCACACTCATTCATCCATTCACTCACTTATTCACGCATTTATTTACTAATTCATTCAATCACTCGCCCACCACCACCACCACCACTCATAGATAGATAGATGTTTACAGCAGAAAAATACCCAGTGAGCTTGCAAGCTCTTTACGGGATATGCGCAGCTCAACTGCGCATATCCCATCACCTTTGTGGACCCGCTCCACCGTCGCCCCCCACTCCCCCTTGCCCCCAATTTCCCACTGCCCCCCACACCACAACTCACCCCCTCCCACCACCACCAGCCACTCACCCGCTTATCTCCCATCCCCCTCTTCCCCCCCCCACTCCCCCCACAGCTGGAGAGCGCCAACATCAAGCGCTACCCGACTCCGTTCCCAGACGAGGTGCGGGGCGGCGCGGGGGGTGGCCGCCACGCGTCAACGCCGCTACGGGGGCCCGCGGCTCACCACGACGACAAGGCCCCGCCGCCCCCCAAGATGGGGCAGGCGGCCGTGGGGCGGCTCGGGGGGGCCCTGCTGGCCAGGCCTCGGCCCGAGCACCCGGCCTCCCACGGGCCGCCGGGGATTCCCCTCAAGGTCACGGCGGCGGCGGGGGTTACGCCGGAGGGGGGGCCCGGGGCGCAGAGAGCCGGACGGTAAGCGGAGGACGGGTGCTGGGTGTGGGATGGGAAGGGGTGTGAATGGCGCTGGGTGTGGCAGGTTGCAGGGCAGGATGTGGGGAGGGGAACGAGGTGACATTGGGTAGTAGGGTAATTTCGGGAGGTGGAAATGCCGGGGGTCTTGAGAGCGATTCTCTCGCGGGATGTCAAACGGCCGCTCCGAGCGAAGCACGTGTCGCGCGGCGTTTTTACATTTACCGCACATGAACGCGGCGTTAACCCGCTCAGCCCACCCATTCGAACCTCGCACCTCTCTTCCGCACCCTCTCCCCGCGGTTAACACTCACCGTGACGGCATTTGCCGGCGGGATCCGAACCACGAACCCTCCGCGACCTTTGCGGCCTCTCTCTTGCCCGCAGCCTGTCGCCGCAAGACCCGGGCTCCCTCATCGCCACTGGCTCGACCTCCGCGGCGACGGGCGGCGGCACGGGGGGGTCGTCGTCGCCGCAGGTGGACATCCCGATGACGCACCTGTCCGCGTCTGCGAGGTCGATGCGGCCGGACCACCCGCCGCTGGGACGGCTCTCGCAGAGCGCCGCCGCCGCCGCCGCGATGCTGCACCTCCCGCTGGGCGGCGGAGGAGGAGGTGGTGCAGCCGCGATGGCGCAGACGCAGGACGGAGCGATCGCGACGCCGCCCGGAGCGGCGGGCGGAGACGGAGGAGCGCGCGGAACGGTGGGTGCGGGCGCGGTGGGCGGAGGGGATGTCGGGAAGTGTGGGTAGGGAGTTGGGGTAGTCTCACTTGGTGAACAGGTCTGGAGTCTAGCGCCCCTGCTAGGGTCTCCCCTTGTAAACGGCAAGTCTAGCGCTCCTGCTAGGGCCGCCTCTGGTGAACAGGTGTGGAGGGAGGTTCCAGAGAAAAAACAATCCGAAGATCCTCAGACTAAAGGAGGTCGGGCGTCATGAAGGGCTTCCGACCGTTAAAGTCTGCCGCAATACCCCACCATTGGGGGGAGGGCGACCGGCCAACCCGGATCAACCTGGATAGTGGCTGTTTCAGCCGGCAACATCACCTGCAGCCTGCGCTCTTGTCAGCAAACGAACGGCAAACCACGCGACACTTCCTCTCCGTCTCTGCCGGAGCGCTCGCTCTGTTGTCGCGGCCGAGCAGGAGACCTCGACGCCGGCATTGATTGAGTTTCTGAATTATTGTCAGCAATTGTCAGAAAATCGCACGTTCGTGGTGTCGCAGGAGTCCCGTAAAGAGCCTGCAAGCTCACTGGGTATTTTTATGCTGTAATAATAAACTATCTGCGATATTAACTCGAAGGCTTTCATGAAACAATGTCATCTATATGTCAATCTCCACATGCAGGATTCGGCGACCGACGGCTACCTCCTGCACGAGAAGGGCCCCGACGTGCGGCTACTGGACGCCAGGAAGTCCCCTCTCCCCCCGGGATTCAGCGACTCCGACAGCCAGAGGGGCGACGGACAGAAAGGTACGCCGCGGCGGTGGTGGTGGGGGTTGGGGTGGTGCTGGTGGTGGCGGTGGTGCTGGTGGTGGTGCTGAGGAGCGACGCTCACAACAGCGAGCCGAGCGCCAAGCGGCCAAAGCACAGCAAGTTGGCACAGTAGGGAGCTCAGGTGGTGCATCTGCCAGTCATCTCGGTCAGGCAGCCCATGACACCTGGGCCTGTCCTGTGACCTCCTGTCGGCGAGCCTTTGACACTTCACGTGGCCTCAAGGTGCATATGGCCTGGCACAGGCGCCGTGGTGACGTCACCGCCACTTAGTGGCAAATGGCGGTTGTTGTTGTTGGTGGTGCTGGGGGTGGATGCCTGTGTTGGTGCTGATGTAGATGAAGATGTTTATTATTACAGCATAAAAATACCCAGTGAGCTTGCAAGCTCTTTATGGGACTCTTGCAACACAACAAACATACGAGTTGCTGACAATAATTAAAATATATAATTAGTGTTGGTAACAGCAGGGTGGAGCAGTGGTAACATCCGCGGCGCGCAGAAATGAGGTCCTGCCCGAGGCGGTTCCATTCTCGCCTCGGGCGCCGTTCCGTGTGGCGTGGATGTTCGTGTGATCTTCCCCTGTTACGTGTGGGTTTCCTACGAGTTTTTCGGGTTCTCCCATAAATAACAGGTCTCGTGTCGAGCGCTCCTGCTTGCGTGTCCCTTGGTGAACAGGTCTTGGGGGAGGTTGCAGACAAATTATGATCTGAAGACCCTCTGACTAAAGGAGGTTTGGCGTCAGGAAGGGCATCCGGCCGTAACATTCTACTTCAATATCCCCACGGGCCAACCTTCTGTATACAGGCTGGGCCAGAAATAACTGACACATTTATTTCTTCATTAAATATAAATGCGTAAGTTATTTATGACCTGTGATGGACTGGCGTCCAATCCTGGGCATGCCCCTGCCTTGCGCCCTGTGTCTGCCGGGATAGGCTCCGGCTCACCGCGACACTGTGTAGGATTAGGCGGTTTCTGACAATGGATGGATGGAGGGAGTTATTTATGACCCACCCTGCATTGAGACGTTAAGTTGTTTCCGGCCAACACGAGGTGTGTATGACGCCGATGACAGCGACCGTGAGCTGCGTGTCGTCACCCCGCAGGATCGGGGAACGAGTCCTCCTCCGGCGCTCCGTCCGGAAAACCGCCGGTGTTCCGGCAGGACGCCGTCGCGGCCCTGCGCTCCCGGGCCAACGACGGTTTCTCCGGCTCCGACTCCGGCTCCCGAGACTCCCAGTCTCCGCCGGAGCAGCCGGGAAGCGGCGCCCGCTCGGGGGCGACGTCCGACGCCGCCACCGCCACCGCTGCCGCAACCGCCGTCGCCGCGGCGACGCCGGCCGCGACGCGGGTCGTCGACGACGCGGCCAGCTCCGCCAGCTCGGTGTCGCCGCCGGCGGCCGTGGAGCGCACGGCGAGCCAGGACAGCTCGCTGAGCTCCGAGTCGTCGACCCTGCAGCAGCAGCAGCAGCAGACGCAGACGCAGCAGCAGCAGACGACGCAGCAGCAGCAGCAGCAGACGACGCAGCAGAGGCAGATGCAGCGGCGGCGCCAGCAGCAGCAGCAGAAGCAGGAGACGCAGAGCTCGCTGAGCTCCGTCTCGCCGACGATGGCGCACGGCGGAAGCCCTCTCAACAGCACCGAGAGCAGCGACTCGGACGCGGCGGTGGCGGCGGCGGCGGCGGCGCACGCGGCAGGCGGTGGGCGCGGCGGAGCCAACGACGGGTGGGTCGCGCGGCCGCCGCGAGGAAGGTGGCAGAACGGTGGTTTATTCAATTCACTGAAACTTTATTGTCAATTCTGCCATATGTGCGGGACATATAGAGGATCGAAATGCCGTTTCTCGCAGACTCCGGTGTTGGTATATACATGGACAGGAACACAACAACAAAGGTTTAAAAATACTAGGATAAAAAACAAAATACAAAAAAAAATGTAAACTTTTTAGTGTTAGATTTTAATTATTACAGCAGAAAAATAACCCAGTGAGCCTGCAAGCTCGTTGCAGGATACCTTCGACACAGGATTCCTGTGGGTAGCGGCTGCCGGCTCGCAGCTCGACGTTTCTAGGATTCGATTTGCGGCTCGGGTGCCCCGCAGGATGGCGCGGTGCTTGCTGAAAGAAGGTGCTGCCCGAGGCCGAGGTTTCCGGCTCGGGCACCTTTCTCTTCGGAGTTTGTGTGAGAATCGCTCTCCGTAACTGTTTTGGGATAGCCGTGTCGAGTGTCCCTGCTCAGAGCCTTGCAAGCCATGGAAAACTACATCGGTACGCAGAGTTTTGTGTTCTCCCCCTGTTCTATGTGGGTTTCCACCGGCGTTCTCCAGCTTCCTCCCATAACAAACAGCTCCCTCATTATTCGGCTGATAATCACATAATGTATAGGACATCGTGTCTGGAAAATGTTGGTGGGGGGGGGCTTCACGTGTGGCCTCCACCAATACCCCTTAGCTGACTGCCGCTAGCTAGGGTTATAAATCGTAACAATTATTATTATCATTATTAACCTTTTTGCATCATCGGGCGCCTCCCCAGGGCGTCGCTCGGCTCAGACTGGTCGGAGGACGACGATGAGGAGGAGGAAGAGGAGGAGGAGGAGGAAGAGGAGGAGGAAGAGGAGGAGGAAGAGGACGAAGCCCCGCCCCAACCGGCCGCCGGCGCCGCCGGCATCGACGAGGAGGACGACGACGACGACCTGGAAGAAGAGGGCGACAGCAAATCCCCCGAGGCGAGCGAGCTGGGCACCAGCCCCGAGTACGAGCAGATCCACTCGGCCGAGACCATCGAGGCCATCTTCAACGACCGCGGCATCTACGCGCTGGAGACCACCGACTTCACCACGCCGGTGCCGCCCGCCGGCGCCGCCAGACCGGCGACGGGGGCGCCGTCGGTCGCCGCGGCGACGGCGGCGGCGTCCTCGGTCGCCGCGGCGACGGCGGCGGCCGCCGGCGGGAACAAGTCGGTGACGACGTCGACGGTGGGGGTGGCCGGTCCGACGACGACGAACCGGGCCGCGGTGGCGACCAGGGACGCGGTCGCCACGACGATAGAGCGCGCGGCCGAGCGGCTGAGCAACAGCGAGAGCAACGGCAGCGGCGGCAGCAGCGGCGGCGAATCGGACGGCTGCGGCGACAAGGCCCTCGCCGCCGTCGGCGGCGGCGGGGAGAAGAAGAAGTCGGCGCTTTGGGACACGCGGCCCGAACGGGAGAGGCACCCGGCGTCGGGGGGAATGGGCAGCGCCGCGGGGAGCCTCCGGCACCACCCCGCGGCGACTGCCGCGGCGGCCGCGGCGGCGTCTGCGTTCGACGTTTACAACGACGGCGGCGGTGCCGCGGCGGCCGCGACGATGCCCGTCGCTCCGTTCGCGACCCGCTTCTCCGCGTCGTCGCCGCTGCTCATCCCGCTGACGCCCGTGCCGAGCTACAGCGCCGCCCAGCAGCAGCAGCAACAGATGATGATGACGACGGCGGCGGCGGTGGCGGCGTCGTCCTCTGCCGCGTTGCTCTCCGCGAGCCGCGCGTCGGCCTTCGCTCAGGCTCCCCCCAAGGCCCCGCTGGGCAGCTCGGTCAGCGTGTCGACGTTCCCGCAGAGCGACGTGAAGGTGTCGGTGGGGCCGGGCGCGGCGCAGCGCACCGTGTCGGCCGCGCCGGGCGGCGCCGGCGGCGGGACGGGGGGAGCGTACGGCTTCGCGTCGGCGATCTGGCCGGGCGACGGCGAGAGGAGGAAGGCCGCCGGCGGGTTGTTCCACGGTGGGAGCGACGGCGGCGCTGCCGCCGCAGGCAAGGCGGGCCCGCGCATGATGCTTC
The DNA here is from genome assembly GCA_036362915.1 of Geotria australis. Taxonomy (NCBI): domain Eukaryota; kingdom Metazoa; phylum Chordata; class Hyperoartia; order Petromyzontiformes; family Geotriidae; genus Geotria; species Geotria australis. The sequence goes on from JAZEWU010000001.1 coordinate 28,689,603, forward strand.
TGGGGCGCATGCGAGGCGGCGGCAATGGGGGTGCGGCCGGAGGCGGCGGGCGCAACGGGCAGCACAACCTCCACCACAACCTGCAGCAGCACCTGCACCACCACCTGCACCACCACCAGCAGCGCGGCGGCGGCGGCGGCAGCGACGACGAGGAGCGCTCGCCGCTGCTCATGAGCCGCAGCTCGGAGGAGCTTTCGCCCGAGCGGCAGCACCACGTGCCGGCGACCGGCGCCGCGCCGGCGCAGCCCCCGGGCCCCGGCCACCAAGGGGCCCGGCCACCGCTCGGCAAGTCGTTCAGCTTCACCGAGGTGGACTCGGGGACGCTCCTCCTGCGGGCATACGGGATCGAGACGGACTGCACCAGCTTCGGCCCCAGCTCGCAGTCTCAGCAGCAGCTGCAGCAGCAGCAGAGGCAGCAGCTGTCGTCGTCGCTCCACCAGCAGCAGCAGCAGCAGCAGCAGGCGCAGCACCCGCGGCACGGCCTGGCGTCGCACCACCTATCGGTGGTGGTGGCGGCGCGCCGCGGCTCGGGCGAGCACGTGGGGATGACGCGGAGCCTGTCCGTGCCGCTGCTGGACGAGGAGGACGAGCTGGAGGAAGCGGCGGCGGCCGCGGCGGCCGGGAACGACGGCGACGCCAGCAGCGGCCGCGCGTCGGTCGGCGCGCCGCAGCGGCGCCGAGAGCTGCCGCCCTGCTCGCCGCTGCTCCGGCGGCGGGGTCAGGAGGTCAGCTACTACCGCGGCTACGAGGACCTGGGCTCTGATTGGCTGGAGGAGCTGCCGTCCATATCGCCCAAGGCGCGCGCCGTCAAGACGTCGTCGCTGTGGGCGCAGGGCTCGGCGCCGGTGCCGCTGCCGGCGCCGGCGCCGCTGCCCGCTCCGGCGCCGCTGCCCGCTCCGGCGCCCCCCGCGTCGGTGGCAGCGGCGATGGCGGTCAATCAAAAGATGGCTTCCTCGCCGAACCGGTTCACCGGCAGGAGGGCGGGGACGCCGCTGCTGACCAATCAGGCGGCGGCGGCGGCGGCCGCGCCGCCATCGGCGGCCGCAGCCAATCACGGAGCGGCCGGCGGCGTCGGCGGTGGCGGCGGCGGCGGCTCGTCGACGATGACGGCGGCGCAGAGGAGGGCGGCCATGGAGAGGATCAACTCTCTGCCCGTTCCGCCGGCGCGCTCCGACAGTTACGGGAGGATCGGGCGCTTGCGGCGGGCGGACAGCACGTCGGGGCCCGACCCGGGCGACGCGGCGGCGCAGCAGCAGCACGGCGGGCACCAGCAGCTGTCGGCGCAGCTACCGCTGTCGCCGCGGCAAGAGGTGGAATACGTGAACATCAAGAAGACCGAGTCGTCCGTGCAGCATCAGCACATTCAGCAGCAGCAGCAGCATTTTAGTTTCAGCCAAGCGGAACTGGCGAGCGCCCTGTCCCAACAGCAGCAGCAGCAACAGCAGCAACACAGGTTCGTGGGAGAGACGCAATCCTACGGAAACAAGTACACGGGCGCGCAGGCGATGGTGGCGCATTACCAGCAGCAGCAGCTACAGCAGCACCAGCAACAGCAGCAGCAGCAACAACAGCAGCAGCAGCCGATACGCGGGCGGCTGGAGCGACAGAGCAGCCTGTTCGGCGGCGGAGGGAACTACAGCCCACTGTCGCCCGCTCCCCCGAAGACGCCCGGCTCCCCTCCAGCGGCGAGTGAGAGCGACCACGAGTACGTGAACTTCTCGAGCGCGGCGGGAACGGCGGCGGAGGCCGGCGCCACCTGGTCGGCGGCCAGCGCGGGCTGGACGGTGTCCGGCCGGAGCCAGCAGCAGATGCAGCAGCAGCAGCAGCAGGGAACGGGAGCGCGGCCGAGGGGGCAGCTGCACAGCATGCGCAGCTACAGCGTGGACGAGAGTTTCGCTCCGATATCGAGGCCCTTCCTGCTGCATCATCAACAGCAACAACAGCAACAACAACAGCAGCAGCAACAACAGCACGCGGGCTACCCGCAAGTGCTGCCGCCGCACCACCCCCACCACCATCACCACCACCACAATCTGCAGCACCAGCAGTACCTGCAGCAGCTGCAGCAGCAGCAGCAGCAACAGCAGCAGCATCAGCAGCAGAGCCGCGCTTTCGGAGCGGGGTTGGAGCACGCGCGCTCCGAGAGGGACCTCGCGCAGATGGGCGGCGCCCGCGGCCTGGGCGGCGGCGCCGCGTGGGGCAGCCAGCGAGAGTCGCGCGAGAGGCTCGTCATGAGGAGGAGCGACTACGGCGCGCTCGCGAAGGTGCGACCTGGGGCGACGGCGGGCGTGGGACGGGTGGTGGGGGGTTGTGGTTTGGTTGCGGTGGTTGCTGGGAGTGCGACTTGTGGTTGGTAGAGGTGGTGCCCGGGATGACGCTGATGGAACTGCTGCTGGTGGGAGTGATGGTGCCGGTGGTGTCAGTGATGGCTGTGTTGGTGGTGGTGCAGCGGTGGTCCAGTGGTTAGCACGCTGGGCTACAAACCTGGCGACCCGAGATCAAATCCCGCCCACGGCCAACACCGGTGACGATTTTCTGAACCAGTCCTGGGCCTCCCCTAGGTCGACTCAGTGTCAAATGAGTACCTGGATGTGATCCTATAGTCTGTTAAGGCTATATGGGGGATTTTTGTCTTTTGGCAGTGATGGTGCTTTGTGGTGGTGGTGCCTGTGCTGGTGGTGGTAGTGCTGCATGTCATGGAAAATGCACCTGCCATTCCTGCCCTGCATTGGTGGGCAATCCACCGAGGGCCCCATTCAAACCCACAGTGGCATGGCCTTATCTCGCCGATGAAAGTTGAAAGCGAGAATGTAATCGTCGCTTGCAGCTGCGGTTAGCATCGGTCCCCTCTGCTCTTGATTGGGAAGTGCGCGAGAGGTTGCCCACCCCTGGTCTACAACAGGAGGCTTCCGCAGCCTTCGCTCGGGGATTCGGAGAACCGCGTGTGGTGCCACGAGGATGAGTCGTGGCCGCCGCAGGTTCCTGACGAGACCGTTTGTGTCGTGTGTGACGCCAGCATCCGTCTCAGCTGAGCGTGGCGAGCAACCCGTCCTTCGAGCCGGACCTGGGCCTCGCTTCTCCTCGTGGGGCCCGGGTAGGCCCCGGACCCCCTACTCCGTCCGTTCCCCCCTCGCCAGCGCCCTCCGGCCTCGGCACGCGGCTCCCAGCAGCACAGCCGCAGCAGCAGCAGCAGCAGCATCAGCAACAGCAGCATCAGCAGCAACAGCAGCATCAGACAGCAACCTCAAATGTACGATGCCACAACTGCGTGATGTGCTGTTGGGCTTTAGACACCGAATTCATTATTATTCATTCATTATCGGTACGTGCTTCATCCTGTAGATGGTAACGGTGAGTCTGAGCCTATCCCGGTTCACGGCACCCTTAGTGTATCAGGATTTTTTCCACGGCGCCCAAGTTCACAAAATATATGGCATATATTGAAAATTTGGAACATCCCGTGGCGCCATTGTGAGTTAGCCGAGGCGCCCCAGAGCACCGCGGCGCCCACTTTGGGAACCATAACCAATAGTATTTTACGGGAGCTCATTCGTGAGTACGAGCGTTCGCGAGTTGGACATTCGTATTAAGTCGGGGGACTGCCTGCATGCGGGGATCTTTGTGTTGTTTGCGCGCGAGCAGACGGGAGCCGCGCCGCCCACGGGCGGCGTCGTCAAGCAGCCGTCCAAGGAGGAGCTCATCGACTTCCTGCTGCAGAACCTGACGCAGCAGGCCGAGCGCAGCCAGCAGTCCCACAATTCCCGCGTCGTCCCGCTGCCGCCTCCTCCCCAGCACCCGCTCCTGCCGCAGCAGATTCCCAAAATGCAGCAGCAGCAACAGCAGCAGCAGCAACAACAGCAGCAGTTCTCTGCGCTTTCCCAGGCGCAGGCCATGCAGGGGCGGCCGCAGCCTACCCATAATGCACTGCCCCACGGCGGGCAGGCGAGGCCGCTGGGCGGGTACGGGCAGCAGGCGGTGTCGGCTGCGGTGGCGGCGGCGTACGGGCAGCAGGGCGGCACCGCGGCGCCGATACCGGGCCCGCCGGCCGCCTCCACCTCGTCGTCATCGTCGGCGTCGGCGCACGTCAACGGGTGCGGAGCGGACAGGACGCCCACGGGCGGGACCTTGAAAGAGGTGAGCGGCGGTTGGGGCGGTACGGCTGTGGTGGTGCGGTGGTGGTGGTGCGGTGGTGGTGGTGCGGTGGCGGGGAGCGTGGGAGAGCGCCTGTGTGTACGTATGAATGGGTGGCTGAGCGTGTGAGCGAATCGGTGTGTATGTCAAATACGTCAATGTGTGCGTGGGTGTGTATGCGAATATAAGGCTAAATGAGTGAGTGGGTGTGTATGTGAATGGGTGGCCGAGTGAGTAAATGGATGAGTACCTGTGTAGGTGTCTAGCTGTGTATGTGAATGGGTGACTGAGTGAGCTAGTGGCTGACCGAGTGAGCGAGTGGGTGGCTAAGCTGTCCTCATTCACCTGTTCACAGGTGTGCGTGTGTCTGGTGAAGAATTCTGGCCTCGGGTTCAGCATCACTGGTGGGGTCAAGGGGCAGGGAAACCCCTTCCGGCCCGGAGACACTGTACGTACACGCACAAGACAAAGATCCCCCGTCTATCCTTAACAGGGTGTTGGGGCATCTGTGAATAGTGCTGCTGCCTCACAGCAAGAAGTCGCTAGGTTAAATTCCCGGCACGGGTACCTTTCTGTGTGGAGTGGGTTTTTTCCGGTTACTCCGGTTTCCTCCGACAATCCAAAGACATGCTGCCTAGGTTAATTGTTCTGACAAAATTGCCCCCCCCCCCCGTGCCCTAAGATGTTGTAACGTGCTTACTCTTCCCTGCTGGAGAACTGTTAAAAAGACCTACATAGGCTCAATGGCTCCTTCCAGCTTATATAAAAACTGCCTGACCGACACGCGATCTGATCCAGAAATGATTATGAATCTCTCCAGGTTTCTTTGGGCCATTTCAAATTTTTGTTCCGTCTTTTCTCCCAGGGAATCTTTGTGACGCGGGTGCAGCCAAACGGCCCGGCGTGCAACCTCCTGGTGCCCGGAGACAAGATCATGAAGGTGAGGAGGGTCACGGGTAGAACCAACAAAATCGGCCACACGTGGAAACCAGGGGTACGGCAGCGTACTGTACGCTTTCCATGAGTGGCATGCAAGATGATTTTGAGTGACACGCGCAATGAAAATCTAATTAACCGCGAAGAAACTACGTTTTTAAAAAACCCGATTTAAAAACTACGCTTGATCGCTCTGTCAATGTACTGGTGTAGGTTTTCACGGCGCAATTCATGATGGTTGCTCTTCACGAGTGAGTGGCATAGAAGGTGATTTTGAGTGACACGCACAATGAAAGTCTAATTAACGGTGAACAAACGGCGTTTTTAAAAAACTATGCTTGACTGCTCTGTCAATGTACTGGTGTAGGTTTTCACGGCCCAATTCATGATGGTTCCTCTTCAAAGCTGTTTCGGGATAGCCATGTCGAGCGCTCTCCGAGGGAGAGAGCGCTCTGTCAGTCTCTAAATTATGCCACCGAATAAAAGCGCTTTGACGTAGAAAGAAAAACGATTCAATTGGTTTATTTACTACATGACGTTTAGCGGGACCAGCCTAGCAAGGGTACTCATATCAGTAAATAAGAGTGATCCTCTATATGTCCTGTACATATGGTAGAATTGACAATAAAGTTGAATTGAATGCGTTAACTCTTGGCACGCTACTTCGGGAAGGTTGCTGACCCCTCCAGAAGACCATAGCAAGAAGTGATGTGGAACACACAAAAGAAATGCAGCGATACGGGACATAAAAGGACCAAATTAAAGCTTTGGAATGTGAAATGCTGGACACATCTAAAGAGCCATGAGGACACTTTGTAACGCGCGAAAATTAACATTGCTAATTACGCTGCTGACAGCCACATCACAGCAGCATTTAAACATCACACGAACACGCACATGCTGTACTACAGATATTAAAGCACATCTTCCGTCAGAATTGCTTTCCAAAGTTGTTCTTTCGGGATAGTCGTGTCGAGCGCTCCTCTCGCCTTCGCGATGTTTCACCTCCCACGTTGGAGGGATCCTCAGGCGTTCTGAGACTCGACACGGCTATCCCGAAAGAGCAGCTCTCAAGAGCGTTTCTCATCACACACCGAGCCGTGAAAACCGTAATCAAAATACTATGGTCCATCGTTTGCGTTGAACGGCCCCAATCGCACTACTGTGGCTCGCGTCTTTAATTTTCCATTCATAAAGGAGGTGTGGAGCGGCACGGTGGCGCGGTGAGTAGCGCTGCCGCCTTGCAGCAAGAAGGTCCCGGATTTGAATATCAGCCCGGGTGCCTTTCTGTGTGGAGTTTGCATGTTCGCCCCGTGTCCGCGTGGGTTTTCACCTGGCACTCTGGAACGAGGAGGTTATTCCTCGTTGTAACACAGCGTCTGTCGCCCCTAACCCCCACCCCGTGTCTCCCTCTCTCGCTTCCTCCCACTCTTCCCTTTGCCCCCTCCCGTTTCCTCTCTGTCCCTCCTATCCCCCCCTTCGCCGTCTCTCCCCCTCTCCACCCCTCCCCTCCCCCCTCCCCCCTCTCCCTCCCGGCCGCAGGCTAACGGCTACAGCTTCAGTCAGCTGGACCATGACCAGGCGGTCGCTCTACTCAAGAGCTTCCAGAGCACCGTGGACCTGGTGGTGCTGAGGGAGGTCGCGACCTGAACCTGGGGTCGCGACCTGCGCCCCTCTGCCTCCCGCCCTCACCGCGCCCCCCCTTGTTTTTATCACGTCTGATTTGAGCCGGTGGGTGTGTCGGTGGGTGGGTATGTCTGGGTAGGTGCGTGGGTGCGTGGGTGACTTGGTGTGAGTGGGTCTGTCGGTGGGTGAGTGTGTATGTATGGGGGTGTGTTGGTTGTTGGGTGTGTGGGTGGGTGTCTGTGTGTCTGTGTGTACGGTAGGGTGGGTGGCACCTGGGTCTGTCTCATTAACACCTGTCAGTGAGACTTCCACACTTCACGTTGTCTCAAAGTGCACCTATCCTGGCAAAAGTGCCGTGATTATGTCGCCACGGCTTAGTGACGAACGGCGAATGTTATTATTGGGGGTATGCACGGTCTTTGTGGATTATCTGTGTGGGTGTGTGGATCATCTGCGGATGTGGGTGTGTATGCATGTGTTTGGACGTCTGTGTTTGGATGTTCTCATGCATATGCATGTGTTTGGGTATTTGTGTGTGTGTGTATTTGTAGCTGTCGGTCTGTGTGTATGCTTATGCACATGTGTATGCTTGAGTGTGTCTTTCGTTTTATTCATCCATGTGCATACGTGTATGTCTGTGTACGTACGCGTGTGTGTGGCTATGTTGTGGGGAGCGGTGGCGCAGTGGTTAGCATGCTGTGCTACGAAACCGTTCTCCCAAATTCGATTCCTGCTCATTACCAACAACAGTTGGCGAACATCAGAACCGGCCGTGGGCCTCCCCCAGGTCGACTCAGCTTTGAATTATTACCTGGTGCGTTGTGTAAACATCAGCACTCGGGAGACAAAGGCGGCTGGGCGTGGTGCTGGCCACCCACCCACTTGTGTGCCGTGCTGGCCTTAGTAAGTGCTTGCGAACAGCACTTTCCCCAACAGTCTGTGAATGCTTAACGGGGAAGCTTTATTGTGTGGTTGTATGCACATTGAGCTTGTGGGTAAATGTATGAATGCACTGTCCGTGTATGTTTTCATACACATTACATAACCTGTGCATCATGTGGGTCTGCATTGTGAGCCCGTTGTATTATGAGCTTGTGTGTCGTCTGTACTTACATACGGCTCGGTATGTTGTTGCTGCTTTAAACGGCCGTATCCAGGTTGACCCGGGTTGGCTGGTTGCCCCCCATAGGCGGGGGTATTAGGAGCAGAATGTTACGGCCAGATGCCCTTCCTGACGCCAACCTCCTTCAGTCTTTGGATCGCGATTGGTGTGGAACCTCTCCCCAGAACTGTTGACCAAGGGAGACCTTAGCAGGAGCGCTAGACTCCAGACCTGTTCACCACGGGAGACCCTAGCAGGAGTGCTGGACTCTGGGTGACATAGCTGTAGGAGTTCATTGGAACACGCAAACCCCTCCACCGTGATAAGGTTTCGATCCATAGGTTTGTATTGCGTATGTTAGGGTTCGTGATTCATAATTAGATTTTGGGTCAGATCGTGTGATTACGATTCTGTCATACACCTTCCTCCACTCGACATGTTAGCCAATGAATACAGTTGTCACATGATGAACAAAAGTGCCAATTCATACTGTGGTGAGCGTTCCTCCTCTGTCCTTCGTGACGTTTCGCCTCCCATCTTAGAGGCATCATCAAAGGAGAGGGGAGGAACGCTGGACCCGGCTGTCCCAAAAGAACAGCTCCTTAAGAGGAAGGCTCGTACACTGAGCCGTGAGAACCTACATCAATACAATTATGATTCACTATATTTGTTGCGAGAGCCCGCGTGTTATACGTGTGTTAGCGTACTCTGTGGGTGGGTGTAGTCTTACTTACGTAATGTTCCTGTGACTGCTGCGTAATGTGGCTACACGCGTGTGGCTGTCGTGTATGAGTACACGTGCAGGTTTAACGGGTGTTGTGAAAGCGTACGCGTGTGCGCGCGTGTGAGTACTTGCACGCGCGTGCGTGACTCGCGGTCTCGAGGTCGCAAGGTCAAACGCCGGTCAGAGGTCCGGTCAACAGCGTTGCTCATAGGTTACCGTTATCATCTTTATCGCCATCATCAGGCATCATTCTCACCATCATCATCAACTTCATCATCAACTGCATCGTCACCGTCGTGGTTTTTCCAGGGTCGGTAAAACCATCGAGAATGCTTTGATTTGTGCTTTGAGCATACTTTTCTTGTCATAGAAATGTGGAAATTTCGCCACCGGCTTGTGGCCACCGGTGGGAGATAAATGCTGTTCAGTGCACGTATAAAGTTGACCAACGGTTTATACGCTGACCGTAGCCTTCCCTATCGCGCTACGGCGTGCGTGAACAGTCCCTCGTCTAGCACTAAAATTAGACGCGTGTTTGTGTGTACGTGGTGCGTGCACGTGTCTGTTCGTGCGTGCGTATATATCTTCCCACGCAGACTTAAAGATAACCTGCAATATCTTAGAGTATCTGTGCCAACAGTTCGGTCCGACTTATCTATACCCGAAATGTCTTCGAATCTGTGCTAACAGATCGGTGCGTATTATTCCTGCCAAGTCTTTGCGTGTGTTCAAATTTGTGTGTGTGTACGTGAATGACACAGTGACCTATTGAACCCGGGAAGTTCTCCAAATGACTGACTCAGACCCCAAAAAAATGTAGCAGGTGAGCCGCCCTGCATCCAGAAATCGAAACGCTGCAGCGATTCCTGTATACGAAGCCATTACGCGTGTGCCCGTGTGTGCGTACACGCACATACTGTACGCTCCGTATGTACAGTATGCACGATACGTACTGCATGCATCGTATGCCACGTAAACAGCATGTGCCGTACACACAGTGTGTACAGTACATACGGTGTGCGTAGCACATTGAATGCACTGTGCATACTGTTTGTGCAGTATGCTTTATATTGTATGCACAGTGCGTAATGTACGTACCTACGCGGGGAACAACGGTAGCGCTCCGAGCTACCGTGATCCTGGCGACTAGGTTAGACTCCCAGCACCGGCTAACGTCAATTGCGAGCGATGTCACCTCCTCTCCCGAGTCTGTCGTAGGTTCATAGGTTAACTTGGCCTTAAATTAATAGCTCTTGAAGGGCGGGGAAGGGGGGGCTGTGTGAATGTTGGCACTGGGGAGACAAAGGCGGTCTGGGCATGGTGCTGGCCACACCCAGGCCCCCTTGGGTGTCGTAATTGGCCTTAAAAGGTGCTCGATAACAGCAGTTTATCTTAATGAAACACAAGCCTGGTGGCATCAGGCCGTTGTGGTGTTTATACTTTGAATGTACGCGTCATAGGCTTTGTCAATGTCAACTGTTCATATTTATTATCGTTATCATTTAACACGTCGGCTTTCGTGACTAATCATTATTGGGTCAGATCACGGGGTGCGTAAACCGTTGTGTCGTACACCGTCCACCACCTGACACAGCCGATTGCGAACGTTGTCATGTAACGAATAGTTAAGTTTAATGTTTGTGTGGATCGCTGTCCATCTCCCCGGTGGTGCTGAAGCAGTGATATCGGCACCGATTGTTTACATGATGTGTCTGTCGGTGGTGGAGGGCGTATGACAACGTTTTACTTGCGCTGCAATCTGACCCAAAAATCTACTATTAAGCAGTATTAATGTAACTACTGTACAAGAAAAACAAAGTTTACGTTTAACATTACCTTAAAAACAATACAAGGAAAGCAAACTAACAAGAGTTGTTCGCAAAACTCAAGAATATATTGTGTATACGCTTACAAGATGCCGTAGATGTTATATATGACATAGATTTATACGTGAAACAACTAAGATGATTCAAGGAGATTGAATCGTAGATATTAAACTCTGACCTCAGAAGTGTTTTCGGAATGTAAAAAAAAACATACACAGCAAACCGGTGGCTGGGTTCAGCAGTGTAAACAAAGTGCACTCTCCCAACCTTGTCATCCACTTGGCCTCTCCGGCCTTCCTCTGTGTGTGCTCTGAAGAAGGGCCATTGCCCGAAATGTCGCCTATTCTACTGTACACTATTTTCTCTTTAAGCCGCGACAAACAGCGGGATTGCCGTAGAGAGCATTCCTTCTCTCTTCTTTGCGATGTTTTGCCTCCCATTTTATAGTCATCTTCAGGCAAATAATACGACCTGTATACACTGCCTGAAGATGCCTCCAACGTGGGAAACGAAATGTCGCGAAGGAGAGGAACGCTCGCCCCGGCTATCCGGAAAGAGCAGCTCTTAAGAGCAATTCATACATTGAGCCGTGAAATCCCACATCAACACAAGCAGTGTTAGTGACGTACGTATCGAATGTCTGCGTTTTGCTGGGTCTGCTTTGGCCGCGCCGATAGAATGTGCAATTGTGCACGCGACTTATTTGCGAAAATAATATTGCCAACGGAAGGTGCCATAACATTATTTGTATTGGAAATATATAAACACTATACTGTATATGGATGGAGTTTATATGAATAGGGGCTGCGTGCGTGGTTCTGTGCCTACGGGTTCTGTCTATATTTTGATGCCAGTTGAGACTGAGCGTGTTACGTTAGTGTCGAGCAGGAAGCTCATTCTTGGGAAAAGTCTTGTCTTCTAGGGAGGAAGCATTTCTATATAATAATTATAGTAACCTACCATTCATAATGTGCACAGAATTCATTCACTCTCAAAGAGAGAGAACGACTCAGAGGCGTGAGGAACCGCAGAGAGGTAGCGGAGGAGGAAGGCAGTAACATGGTGAGCCGGCGCCAACATTTGCCAGACACTGCGTCGTTTATATTTTAAGATTTTATCGGCCATGTCTTTGGACTGTGGGAGGAAACTGGAGTGCCTGGAAAAAACCCACGCCGACACGGGGAGAGCATACAAACTACACAGAAAAGCACCCGAGCTGGGAATCAAACGCAGATACTTCTTGCTGTAAGGCGGCAGCTCCACTCACTGCGCCACTGTGCCGCCCCCAATAGAAACTTCTCCCCAGTAACCATGTGAACGTTGGCTCAACATTGGCACGTGGTTAGAACCCATGGGTCCAAGGTTGGCTCAACGTTAGCCCAAGATTCCAATTTTACTGGGTTGCCAAACAAACTAGGAGTGGCCGTTAAGTAAACTGTCGCCGGTTTGGCGGAACGCAATACTGTACTGAGATTCGTGCAATGATGATGAATGCCTGTGTACGTGTATGCACATTGTATATGTGCATGTATTGTGGGGAGCGATAGTGTAGGGGCTAGCACGCTGCACTATGAACCCGGCGACCCGAGTTCAAATCCCACTCACGGCCAACACTAGTGACGATTTTCTTAACCGGTCCTGGGTCTCTACTAGGTCGACTCAGCCTCAAATGACTGCCTGGTGTGATGTGTAAACATTGCCACTAGGGAGATAAAGGTGGCGGGGCGTTTTGCTGGCCACCCACGTGCCGGCCATCATAGGTGCTCGCTAACGGAACTTGACCCTAGTCTGTTAAAGCTATACGGGGGATCTTTGTCTCTGTATAGGGACGGCGCCTTTGAGATAGGAAGTTCCAGTTGATTTTATTGTGAGAATTGAAGAGACCAAGATCGAGTCTCTGTTGCAAGAGTGACTCTTGGTCACTCAAAGTGACAGAAACAAAAAAATACAGGACAGCAATTGTAGCAAATAGAACGATGACGCCTCCAGCGTGGGACGCAAAATGTCACGAAGCAGAGAGGAGGAACACTCGCCATGGCTATCCCGAAAGAGCAGCCGTTAAGAGCAATTCTCATACATCGTGTCGTGAAAACCTACATTGATATAATAATAATAATAGCGTTTTATATAGCGCCTTTCACCCGAGGGTCACATATATATAGAAATCAACTAAAAAACAACAGTGCCACAAGTAAAATCGAAAATATAGCAGACTGTGAATATAAGGACTCTGCCATATGGATAAGCGGTGTAATTGGGGAACGTAGTGATGCATTAATGTGCACTATGGAACCAGGCTGTGGACTGTGAAATTAACATTTCTCATGTTTTTCTGTCAGACGCAAATGTGTGTGAGGAGTGGTAGTGTAGTGGTTAGCGCGCTGTGGCACGAACCTGGCCACCCGAGTTCGATTCCCGCTCATGGTCACCAACACCAGTGATGATTTTCTGAACCGGTCCTGGGCCTCCACTAGGTCGACTAAGCCACAAATAAGTACCTACCGCGATGTGTACACATCGCCACTAGGGAGACAAAGGCGCCCGGGCGCGGTGCTGGCCACCCACCCTCTTGTATGTCGTGCCAGCCTTTATAGGTGCTCACCAACAGCATTTGACCCGACAGTCTGCTAAGACTATACGGGGGATCTTTGGGAATGTGTGTCAAATGGCGGGTTGACCTCTGGGGGTCAATAAAACGAGGACCACTTTGTGGATTGTTAGCACTGACTGTATGGAGAACCTGCCCATGTCACAGGAACGTGGACTATCCTAGCAGTTGGTCAGGGCAGCTAAATTAGACTTTTGAGCAGTGGTGCACATCTGTGACCCAGTGTTTTTGAAGGGCAAAGGGTCCGTTGATCACTGTGGGATTTGTGAATCTGGATGTGAGGTTGTTCGCAGACCAGAGCTGAATTTCAGCCGGGTCTATTCGTAGGCGTTTGGTTGAAGTTTGAAAAACACCGTGAGCCATGAAGCTTTTTTCTTCACAAGAGTCCGGCTCAAGCCGGGGCCGGCACACCACATCCAGTATACCTCTCGCTACGGCTGTGGCTACGAGTCACGTGCGACCTACTTTCAGTCTAGCAGCGACCCGGAGAACAAATATTCATTGAGAAGGTCAACCCTGACCAAGATTACACATCATTCCTGTATTTTGTATGATGCAGTGCAGAACAATATATGATTTTAATTACAGAACAGTTCATATATATTTAACACAGGGTGGACCAGAAATACTTGACACATTTATATTTAACGTCGAAAGAAATGTGTCGGTTATTTCTGGACTACCCTGTATAAGGCTGACACTACTTGTTTTATATATATATTCTGTGTGTACAGATATATATCTGCAATTGTATATTATTACATGTACATACAATTACGTGGCATTTAACACTGTAGTATATACGTGTGTGTATATATGAGAGATAGGAATGATAACATACAGTATATAAGTTTGCTGTGGTGTGCTGTCTTTGGTTCCTCTGTGAATTTCATTGGCTGGAGACCACGCTCGTGCGAAGCCCGCCGAGCCTTCTCATTGGCTCCCCATGTGCAGGGGGCGCGAGGGGGAGTGGGGGGCATCACTAGGCAATGAAGGGGGGGGCATCGCTAGGCAACGGGTACTCCCTCCAGTGTTATTAATTTACTTGCAGAGTACCCGCCCTACGGCCGATCTTGATTTAAATCGTGTAACACGTTCTTATGACGTCTCTTGCTGATGATGTTTTCTGCTGACGTGATAACTGCTTTGACCAGGAAGTTATTCCCGATAGCCTTGTGGGATATATTGCTGCTGGCTCTCTGAAGTTTCAGAAGAGTAATTAATAGGTCGGAAGTAAAGCTAAAATGAGACGTGAAAGCCTTGATAACATTTACGAAGGATTCAAACCCAATACCCTCAGTGTGGACATACAAACACTTGCTCCATTATATATGGCGTATTAATTGTATGTGTACGTTTGTGAAGCGATACATTTAGTACACGTGTACAGACACACGTGTGTGGTGTGCAGAGCTATATAATTGTATGGTACGATCTCTACAACACAGCGCTATATAGAGTACATATGCCCGTGTGTGTGCTGTATGTATACTATACTCATTCTAATGGCGGGCCGTAATGTGTAGATCACAAACGCACTCCATGTGCGTGTCCTGAATACCCCAAGGGGCTACGTGTGTGGAGCTCAGTGCACCATTACTCGGGCAATTACAGAAATTATAATTGCGGAGTGTGATGGACCCAGGCTGTGTGGGTGTGACTATATGTGCGTGTGGGAATTGCTCTGCAGGGTCGCTCTTTCGGGATAGCCGTGCGAAGTGGTCCTCTTTTTTCCTTTACGACGTTTTTCCCCCTAACGATGCATCCGACGCAGGAGGTGAAACGTCGCGAAGGAGAGGCGAAAAACGCTCGCCATAGCAAACCCAATAGAACGGCTCTTAAGAGCAATTCTCAGAAGTCATTCATCCATTCATTATCAGTCCCCACTTAATCATTTAAGAGGCTCGCTGTGAGCCGGAACCTATCCTGGAAAACACAGGGCAGATTGCAGGGCTGTACCCACCGAGGACAATTTAGTCACCAGGCCAATTAACCTAACAGCATGTCTTTTGACTGTGGAAGGAAACCGGAGTACCTGGCTAAAACCCACGCAGACACAAGGACAACACACAAACTCCACACAGAAAGGTAGCCCAGCTGGGAAGCAAACCCAGAGACTTCTTGCTGTAATATAACTAAGGGGAGGTGGCACAATGAGTAGTGCTGTCGCTTCACAAGAAAAAAATCCTTGGTTTGATACCCGGCTCGGATGCATTTTTGCGTGGAGTTGGTGTATTTTCTATGTGTCCGCATCGGTTTTTTTGTCGGGTACTCTGGTTTCCTCCCATAGCTAAATTAAACAGTCACTATTAGGCCGATAACATCTTAATACTTGGAGGACGCAGTGTCTGCCAAATGTTTCCACCGGCTTACCGCATGGCTGCCTTCCCCTTCTCCCCCCGCGCCACTTTGTCGTTCCTCACTCCTCATTATAGTTCTGTGTTACTCTTCGAGAGGGAACAAATACTGCTTGCGTTATAAGCGGTAACTCATTATTAATAACCATTATTCAAATTGACAGGCCGGACATTTGAGAGCTATATCACCGATACCAGTTCCGTGTGATTTTCCTGCCGAATAGGACCGGTGGCGCAATTCTTTAGTTCAATGTGCTACGAACCTGGCTCGCCTAAGTTCGATTCCAGGCCACAGTCAACATGAGGTTGTGAGTGATATCGGAACCAGTCCTGGGCCTTCTCTATGTAGAATTGGCATTAAATGCGTACCATGCCCAGAATGTAAACAGGACTGGTGGGGAGACGAAGGCGGCCAGAAGTGGTACTGGCCCCACCACCTCTTTGTGAGCCAAGCCTGTACTAATAGGTGCTCGCTAACAGCACTTGCCCAATGGTCTTTTTCGGATACAGGAAGATATTTTGTATATGTTATGTGTGTATGTATGTATGTGTGTATTTCAATGTATGTGTGTGGATGTTGTATGTACGGGGTGGGTGTGTGTATTTGAGCGTTCCTGGGAATTTATGTATTGTGTGTGTGAGTTTGGATGTGCATGTATATGGGTGTGTGCGATTCTGCATGTGTATATGTGAGTGTACAAGTGCCTGGGTGTGTGTGTACATGTTTGATTGTCTATACGTGTGCGATTGTGCGTGAGCGTGTGTACATGCGTGGGGTGTGCGTATGAGAGTGGGTGGACGCGTATGTACGCACGTAGTTGTGTGATTTCGTGTGCATACGAGGGCATGACTGTGTATGCCTGCGCGTTACGTGTGCGATTTTGTGTACGCCCGTATGATTGCGCGTGGGTGTGTATGCACATACATGTACGACGCGTGCGTGTGTGCGTGCGACGTTGCTTACGTGCACGTACGCGTGTGCATGTACGCGTGTTGCAATGTGTGCGCGCGGTTTTGTATGCGTGTACGGGAGTGTACATACGCGTGTGTGAGCGCGTGTATAAAGAGCGCATGCATATTTTTACTATCGGCACGTGGGACGCATAGGACTTGTGTGAAGCCTGTAGCCCGGTTACGGTGGCCCAAGCAGACGTCTTGAAGTAATCATAACAATAATAACAATTATTATAAGAAAAAAACTTTATTGTCTTGTAACCGTGTAGCCGAAAAAAGTTGCCAATTAATTTTTCAGTCGCTCGATAAGTTTGGAGGTAAGAAATAATTACGGAGATTACCGCCAATTTATTCGACGATCCGTTGATTGATTTTTACCAAAGCGTTTGTTCGTGTTCAACGGTGACTTTTTACGACTTTCGTTTGCGGTTTTATTTTTTTGTTTTTGGGAGGGTGCGGGGGCAAGCTGTTTATTTCAGTGACTGTGTTTGAATTGAGAATTGTATTCTATTTACAATATTATTATTACCGTTGTTAGCATTACGATTAATTGGTGAAAGTTTTACACTTGTTCATAGTTCATCTGTATGGTCACATTGTGTTATCTTGGGAGCCCGGTCAAAAAGTTGCGATAATCAGAGAGGTGCAAAGACGATGAGTGTCGACGACCCACAATTCCGGCAGATGTGGCTTATTTTTTAAAAGCCATATTTGTATTGTACTGCGGTCGACGCTCGATTCTCCGGAGGTTGTGGAAGGAGTGGCCTGGGGGCAGCCTGGGTACAACTAAAACATTGAAAATGCAAAATGTTAAACATTTAAATTCTAAACAAACACATTTATTGATTAGCAATGTGGAAAGCTGGTGAGGATGTATAACGCGTCGTCTCTTCGTATTGCTTTTTAATGTAGTCAGTTCACTCGCCCACGCTTCTGTTGGTCATGTGAGTCATTGACCCCTCGATGAGTGAGGAGTGGCTAACAACCAAGCCGGTGTACGCGTAAAAATATGTATTTGATTTATTTTCTTGCCGCGAGCCCGGTTTAATCGGTGACCCTGACAATCGGCCCAGGGGAAAACTATCGAGAGATGACTTGTGTTGCATGACAATGTATTCAAAAGCCATTGCTGCAGATTATTAAAAACACCAGAATGGTCAGGCATTTTGGTGAGTCATGTGTTGATAATGCGGGGGTTATTACCTCCAGATTTGTTCGTATTTTCGCTGTCGCAGTCAAATTGTCTTCCTGCTCAATCACGCGTTGAGGCTGCAATTATCTCCCTTGGCTCTCTTTCAACCGGTGGTGGAAATTCCACATTCCTATGCCCTAGGCCGTTGTCTACCATGCAGAGTTTAGACACATACAGACGGTGCTTTGAGATACATCATTTACCCAGGCCTCCCTTAAAGAAATGAGACTTTTAGTCTCAATGGGCTCTGTCCTGGTTTTAAATAAAGGAAATCTCCCTGATATTTAGTTTTAGGTTTTTTTACGGAAGGATTTATAGCCATCTGAGGATCGTTGCGTTATTTTTTTTAATCACAACACGAGCAAAATGAAACATAACTACTACACTCTAGTGCTTTCACGGATAGATATTCGTTCCTGCCATAGGAATGTGGAATTTCCACCACTGATCTGGGACCGCCAGCAGAGGTGGACCCTGGTTTTAGCAGAGACACACACAGACACACGTTTATTGACTTCCACTCTGAGAGTGGCGTACAACATATTTTTACCGTGCTACTTTCCTCTCCGCGTCTTGCGTTTGCTATCAAGTCGATATCCAAATCGCGCAACCCCTTTGATTGCCACGTTATGGAGTAGAGTTGACTCATTCTAGCCGCCGTGATCGGCGTGACAAACAGCCCTCGATAGCTGTGGTCGGATGGGCATTGGGTGGGCAGATGAAGACCTGCCAAACTCGACGACCAGAGGTGTTTGGTCGCCACCCCGTGCGTTGTCGTTCGGCATGATGCCCGACATTTCGCCGAATTCGGTTCCAGGAAGAGGAAATTCTCCGGCAAGTGATTTCAAGAAGCTCCTGCCAGCACGCGGAGGAGTCAAACGTCTGGGCATCGTGCTGAACGACACGCCATACAGCCCCGAACCCGACAGCGGAGAGCTGTGATGCAGCGCGAGCGTGAGAAATCTTACGCAAGAGCTGCCGAAATTCTTAAAAGCTTTGGTTGAGTGTTTTCCCCAACTCCAGTCCTCCCGAGGCGCAACTGCGTTCCGTCTTTCGGCGTTTCCTGATTTACTTCTCCCCATACAAATTCAAGATAACTAATTCCACGCTGCACGCGCCCGATGATTGTTACACACGTCTCACGTCACCCGCTAAGCAATTAATGTTGCGTCAGGTGGAGCAGAAATACACACACCGAACACACGCATACACACCCACATCTCGAGCGTCATTTGTAGCAGCTCCTAACGCAGGCAACGTTAATTGCTTAGCGTGCTACGTCGGACTGTGTGTAACAATCATTGGGCGTGTACGCGAGTTCATTTGCACCGGGGAGGAGTAAATTGGTAAACGTGGAAAGGCAGAGAGTGTGATGGTTGGTGGTGGGTCGCCAGGACTGGAGTTTGGTAAATCCTGGCTTAGTTGTTATTGACGATGATGATACTGGCGAATGTAGCGTGGACACTGTCGAGTCAAGGGGTGCAGTGGTGGCAGCCTGGGCAAAGCGCAGACATTCACTCGTGCCTGACTCACCACAGGTATTACGAGCTTGCACGGGTTTTGTGTCTTTCACAGTGAGCCGATTATCACAGTAAATGTTTCCGTATGAGTTTTATCCGATTTAATGCTCTGTTTTTGTAAAAATTAAAAAAAACACAAAAACAAAAACGAGTTGGTGTTTACAATGGTTTGTGGAATTATAATTATTTTTGGCCAGTTGAAAGTTAGCCAACCGGGGAGGGGATTGGGTGCATGTTCTCTGTTCTCAACTTTTTGACCGCGTGATTTACGACTTCATTGTCAATGTTATGACTTGTGACTCGGGCTTACTCCTTACTACGTACCACGATTGTACGCGCCAAGGCCGGCGTTGGTCGCCCTTGAGAATTAACTGATTTACTGCATCATCGCTGTATTATTATTACTACTCACAGTATCGGGAGCTCCCGTGGGGAAGAGGGGGTGGGGGGGGGCTGACGTGTACAAACCAGAGGAGGCTCTATACGAACTATTCGAATGTTATGTTTGGTAACGATCGCGGCCTGTGCTCACCAACCTTGATAATAACCTATCGATGAGATGTGGTTGTTTTAACGATACTCGTTTGACATTTATTATTCATCGATACTGCCGCCGCTTAGTTTCAAGAGAAGTCACACGGTTTGCTTTCCTAGTGCCATGATTTTGAAATTTTAACGACACCTATTTCGTAGGCATATAACCCATCCACAATTATATAAAGCTGGTAACGATACATAAAGTATTTGCTAGAGAGTGTTTTTGGTTACATCTTTTTTCTTTCGTTATTTAAATGAAGTATTTACATCTATTTATCGATGCTATAATATTACTACAACAAAAAGTATTGTTAAGAGTATATATATATTACGGTACCGCGCACGTGTGTTTTTTTTGGGGGGGAGACGGGTCACAGCTCGCAAATGGGTGCGCAATTTTTCTGGAACATATGGTACCTCAATCCACCGTTCCCTGTACAATCTTACAGCAGTTTTGTATATATATTTAAATAAAATTAGAAAAGAATTATTGCTGTAATGACGACGATGATAATTATTATAATGATGCCGGCGGCGGCGGTGGTGGTGATGGCGCTCATGATGATAATTTAAAACAAATATTCATAAAACTTTGTACAGTATATGACAGGGTACTGTTTAAAATAATAATTAAAGGTGAATTTTTGGCTGTTTTCTTGTTAATATTACACGAATAATGATGATGATGATGATTACAAAAAAATAAAACTTGAAAAAACCCGAAAATGTGCCTATTTGTTCTGGCATTTCGTGAGTGCTGTACGTTCTACCATTTACAGCAGCCTTGAGCATCATGAAAAGCTCCGTATAAAAATCATATTGCAGATGGGTTGCATAGGTAAAGAGGCAGCCCTGCAAGTGTTTCCCAACCCACTGCTTAGATGTTTATCATTATTACAATAGAAACATACCCAGTGAGCTTGCAAGCTCTTAGCGGGATTCCTGCAACACAACAAACACGCGAATTGTCGACAGAGACTCATATAAAGACAAAGAGACACACAGCAACACACAGAGATGCATTAAAGACAAGCCACAGTAGTGTGATTGCGAACATGCAATCCAGACTATGGACTGTACAGTAATCCATTGCAGTCTGCTCTTTCAACGGAGGATTATCAAAACTACAAAAATGAACTCTGCTGCAGCCCTCTCGTCGTGGCTTAGCAGACCTCGACATTGGGCGGCAGGGTGGCGCAGTGATAACATCCACGCCTCGCAAAAAGAAGGTCCTGTCCGAGGTGGTTCGATTCTAGCCACGAGCACCTGTGTGGAATGTGTGCGTTCTCCCCCCTGTTCTGCACGGATTTCCTCCGGGTTCTCCGATTTGCCCCCACTAACAACATATTTATGACGTGTCCGGCAAATGTTGGCACCGCCTAACGGCCTGGCAGCCTTCTCCGAGTCGTTCGCTCTTCAAACGGACACCTTCGACACTGGACGAACATCGTGGAACGCGACGTTAAAATTGTATTTAATTTTATTTTACTTAACTAGCACCGAGCTTCTGGACATGTTGCTGCTGCCATCACGCGCAAGAATAGAACATTCAACACGGGGAGTGTGATGATCACAGGTTGGTGCGATGTAAAGTTACTCTTCACAAGTGCCAGAGGCGGCTCATTAGGGGGCAAAGACAAGGCACGTTGACACCAACAATGTAGGTCGGGAGTTGTGGGAATTCAGCCTGTTTCTAAACAGACTCATATCCCACGAGAAGCAACCGTGACTGAATGGATGTTACTGATGCAGTGATAAAAAAAAAACATCCATCCATCCGTTGTCAGAGTCGCGGTGAGCCTATCCCAGCAGACACAGGGCGCAAGGCAGGACTATACCCAGGATGGGACGCCAGTCCATCACAGGGCACCGGGGCAATTTACTCCGCAGGCCAATAAACTTATGCAGCTGCATGTCTTTGGACTATGGGAGGAAACAGGAGTGCCCGGCGAAAACCCACGCGGACACGGGGAGAACATGCGGAAAACCAGAAGATTTTTAAATATTTTTTGTCTTCCTCTTCCGAACCCCAGCCCTAACGTGGGCCGTCTACCGTTATCGGAAGACTCAATAAAACCCAACTGGCATTCCGGAAGAACCTTCCCCTTCCGGACCCAAGCCCGAACGTGGGCCGTCTACCGTTATCGGAAGACTCAATAAAACCCAACTGGCATTCCGGAAGAACCTTCCCCTTCCGGACCCAAGCCCGAACGTGGGCCGGAACTTACGGAAGATCGTTCCGACCAATGGCGGCACGGCTCGCCCGTCGCTTTATTCAAACTTGAGGCTGAGGAGACGCGCGGCGCCGCGAGGGAAGTGAGGACGTGTAAAAGACGATTCTAAATGAATTCACTATGATTAAAAGTAGCGCGCGCCTGTGGTAACGAGAGAGTCATGGATAAAGCGTCGTACGCCGCGGGCCCGTACAGAGCCACCAAGCTCGTGAGTGGTTTTTTTTCATACTCGCACTTGTTACGCACTCCATGGTCTGTTTTGGGTAGCCCACAATCGCACACTCATTTGAGGCTAAGTCGAGCTAGCGGAGGCCCAGGACAGGTTCGGATAATCGTCACTGGTGGTTGGTGGCCGTGAGCGGGAGTCAGAACTCGGGTCACCACATTTGTAGCGCAGCGCGGCTAACCGCTATAGTGTAGCGGCTCGCTGGCGCAGACACCGCAAGACAAAGATCCCCCCGTCTTGCCTTAACAGACTATAGAATCAAGTGCTGTTAGTGAGCACCTGTAAAGGCTAGCACAGCACACTACGGGGTGGGTGGCCAGCACCCACGGCCGGCCGCCTTTGTCTCCCTTAGTGGCGATGTTTTACACACCGTTCCAGGTACTCGTTTGTTGAGGCTGCGTTGACTTAGGTGAGGCCCAGGACCGATTCACATGTTCGCCACTGGTGTTGGTGGGCGCGAGCGGGAATCGAACTTTGGTTGCCTGGTTCGTAGTGTAGCGAGTTGTTTGTGGCCGGGATTTATGCATTCCTATGGCAATAGCCAGTGATGATGATCCTGAAATGAGCTTTATCTAGGAAAAAATACTCTTTTAGGAGTCTCACTGAGACTCCTTTCTGAAGGGCTGTGCATTCTGTCGTTCGACAAATTTACTCATGCATAAAACATGAGTGTTTTGCCTCGGTAAGGAAATGAGCTTCCCACGAATGAGTTACACTTGAAGGTATAAAATAATGGCTTTGTTCATTACTGCCATAGCCACCTCGCAGCTCAGCAAGTTTGAAAGCCTTAAATGTCTGTGAGCCACCAAACCTTGCCCTCCAAAGGTCACAAGCAGCTCGGCGCTGTCGTGCCAAGTTGTTGGCTCTCTTCATACCTGCACCTTTTTGGGAGCATTCGTTCCTTCCTCTG
>JAZEWU010000001.1:28714735-28727836 GCA_036362915.1 Geotria australis
AGGAAGTGACGGCCATCTTAGGGGACGCTGGCAGATTTTTGCCGCTCTTAAGATTGCCAGTTTCACGACCTTTCAGTGTATTTGAAGCAGCCTTAATTATTTTTTTGTTGCTTTGGTTTTTATTGGTTTTTTCTGTCGTTGTGCAGCGCTTTGTGACCCTCGGGTGAAAGGCGCTCTATAAAATGCTATTATTATTCAATGTCGAAGATATTCATTCGACGAGAGAAGGACTCAGAGGCGCGAGGAAAGCGCAGAGGCGGAGGAGGAAGCCAGGTGGTTTGCCGGCGCCATATTTCCACACACTGCTTCCTATATATTACGATGTTATCGGCCTACTAATTAACGCTTGTTTTTTTTTTTTACCACGGTACCTCTCCTCTCCTACCCGATCGCTCTCCTCCTCCTCCTGCCGGCCTCCTTCACAGTGGAACGAGGTGACGTCCCAGTTCCGCGTGTCGGTGCCCCTGCGGCGGCACCGCGCTGGGCTGCGCACGCACGCGCGCTGCTTCACGGCGGCGGAGGCGTGCGACAGCCTGCTGGCGGTGCTGCGCGCCCACGCCGCCTTCGGGCACTGCGTCGGGCGCCCGCAGGCCGCCGCGCTGCTGCGCAAGCTGCTCAAGAACCACGTCATCGAGGACGTGAAGGGCCGCTGGGGCTCCGAGGACGTCCACGCCGACGATGGCCGGCTCTACCGGTGCGGCGGGCGGTTGGGGGACGGTGGGGGGCGGTGGGGGCACGCGGGGTTGAAGGGACTCACCAGGAGGTCGATGAGTCGTGGCTGGATTGGAATTGGCAGGGGCTGTTACGGGTTTGGGGGGCCCGTTTTTTGTACGTTCGGTTCTTTCCCTTCGCTGTTTTGCTAGCGTCCATGCCCGATGCCAAACGCGCCATTTGTTATTCGTCGTGTTATTATGGGTACCTGCTTTTAATCCTGTACAGGGTCGCAAGGGGCTGGCAGATACAGGTTGCATGGCAGGGCTATATTCAGGCTGGGGCGAAAGTTCATAGCAGAGCAGCGGGGTAAATTTAGTTAGCAGGTCAATTGGCCAATTAACTGAAGCAGCAGCATGGCTTATGACTGAGAGGAAACGGAATACCCGGCGAAATCCCATGGGAAGAACACGCAAACGCCACACAGAAATGCACTCGAGCACTACCGCTACGCCACCATGCCACCCCTCCTGTTATTTAATGCAGTTATTTCCGTTTGAGATTGTGAATGTGATAAACGAACTGTAAGGCTAAATCAAAAGTTAAAGCCAACGGAACTGTTTTAATCTCGGCTGGTAATCGGTAGTAATCCACACAGCGATGCCATGGCTTTAATAGCCAAATTACCTACGGGATTTTTCATAGTGCTACAATATTGGGTTGTAACTATGATAAAGCGGTATTTATTTTTGGGGTGTCAGGAGGAGCTTGGCTCTCAAAATGCGAGGTCCCTTGTTGCAGCCTCTAAATCCTCTGCGTTAATCCGGCTTTGGTCGGGTGGCTCGAGGGATGATACTGTGTCATAGTCACTGAGAGATGATATTATGTCAGGGTCACTAAGAGACGACACTGTGCATCTTTAACTAAACCATTCAGAAGCCTTAAGAGCTGCTCTTTCGAGATAGCCTTAGGGAGCATTTCTCCGCTGTCGTTCATGACGTTTCGCCTCCGTCGTTGGAGGCATAAAACCGGATGATGCCTCCAATGTGGTCGGCGAACCATTGTGAAAGAGGGAGGAGGACAAATGCTCGACACTGCTATCCTGAAAAAGCAACTCTTAAGAGTGATACCCATCCATAGAACCGTGAAAACCAAATCACAGCAGATTGCATGTGTGATTATTGCAAACCTGATGGTGTCTATTTCGTGTTTAAACATCGTGACGCCTGTATTATTGTCAGAAAGGCTAAAGCATTTTCTCTTTTTGATAACCTACATCAATATTCCGTCAAACGGCTGTCTCGCTTGAACCAACTCACCTTTACTGCTCAACTGCGACTGTAAACGATTCCCTCTCTCGTGCCGTTGCGGCCGCCTCCAATCCCCGCAGGTTCCCGTCCGAATCGCCACTCAAGCCGGCCTGCCGGCGCTCGCCCCGCGGTCACCGCCCTCGCGGCGCCTCAGATGGCGTCGGTCAGGACAAGCAGCCGCGGGAGGAGAAGCAGCAGCAGCAGCGGCGGGAGGATGACGATGACGACGATGAGGAGGAGGAGGGTGGTGTGTCTCCGCGCCAGCGACCTCGTCTCGCCTCTGCCCCCTGCCCGGTGTCCGGCGGTTCGGGGCGGCGTGGGGTCACAAGGGTCGCCGCGATTTCCGGGCCTCCACCCCGGTTCCTACTGGTGAGGCCGGAGACGCAGACGCAGTGAAATGATAACAGTCTTAACATTTCTTTTAGCGACTAAACGGTAACACGATAAAATTCGAAGTCGAAATTTGCCGTAAAAAAATGGGTAATCTGCAGAGCGAGGGGTCGAGCGTCTAGGCCTCGGCAAAACCGACGGATTGACTGACCGACCGCCGCCTTAATAATAATAATGTTATATTTATAACGCGCAAATATTCATTCAATGTCGAAGATATTCATTGGAGGAGAGAAGGACTCAAAGGCGCGGGGAAAGCACAGAGAGGCGGAGCAGGCATCCAGGCGGTTTGCCGGCGCCATATTGCCACACACTGCTTCCTATATATTATGATGTCATCGGCTAACTAATTAACGAGTGTTTTTTTAAGTGGTGAGAAGAAACCGGAGAAGCCGGAGGAAACCCACGCAGAACAGGGGGAGAACACACAAACTCCACACAGAAAGGCACCCAAGGCGGGAATCGAACCGCCTCCGGCAAGACCATTCTTTCTGCGAGGCACGGATGGTTACCACTGCGCCACCCTGCCGCCTTGTCCGGGGATACCGAAGCCCTCTCTCCGCGCGCCCGCAGCAATCGGCCGACTGGAGGAAGCGGCACAGCGTCGCGGTGAGCGACGGCGTCGCCGGCCTGGAGGCGATCGGCGCGGCGGCTGGCACCTCCGCGACCTTTGCCCCCGGCTCGCGGCACAGCGTGGCCGCCCCCGAGCGGGAGGCCGAGCTGCGGCGCAAGGGAACGGAGCCTCGTGGCGCCGGCCCCAGCGCCGCGAGGGCAGCGTGGCCGGCGGCAGAACTCCGCGCCGAGGAGGCGCACAAGCGCGACGCGTTGGAGCGGTGAGTGAGGAGCCGGCTCGCGGGCCGCGGGGGACGGAGATCGAGAGTTGGACGTGTGGGCTTTCGCGAGCAAATGTTATTTGCGGTTCGGGGTTTAGATGGCGTAAAAGTAAACGTGTCGTAAGCACCCGCGTCTGCCGCCCGATGCAGCCAATTAGTAGGGTTGTCACGTGAATAGAACGTGATAATGAAGTACTACTTCAGCGGCACCGGTGTATGTTAGAGAGCAGCACACCCACACCAAGAGTTAACGCACTAGATTTACAATAAAATGAGAGAACTCAACCCTAACCCACAGCATTTGTAACCCACAACATATATTATCGCCCTGTGATGGACTGCCGTCGCATCCCGGGTATAACACTGCCTTGCGCCCTGTGTTTACCGGGATGGGCTCCGGCTCACCACGACCCTGTACAGGATTAAGCGGTTTCTGACAATGTATGAATGACTGAATATATATTATCATAATGCTGGTGACGATGTTGACGACAGTCATTTTTCTGACTTGACGGAGACGATGACGCCGCCGGTACCGCTGCATCCTCTCGCGGGTGTCGCTCGTGGTGCCCGACTGCGCTGACGGAGGCTTGTGTCGTGCCAGGCTGCGGGCCCTGCTGGCGCTGCGCTCCCTCGAGGGGCTGCTGGACCCGACTCTGCTCCACGGGCGCCACCTCCTGCACAACCTGCGCAGCGTCAACCGCCACGGCGTGGTGCTGCTCGCCGACGGCGCTGGTACGCGACGCCGCTAATAATAATTATTTCCCATTTCTAACGCGCACACATAACGTGCACAAGTACAAATAGCATATGCATAGACAACGAGTATAGTGAGATGTATTGTGTGTGCATGCGTTTGTATTGCAGAAGATGGCGAGTGGCAGTGCAGCGGTTGGTACGCTGCGCTACCAACCCAATCGATAACAGTGGAGAATATTCCAACTGTTTTGTGCCTCCTCTAGGTCGGATCAAAGGCGGTCAGGCATGATGCTGGCCACCCACCCCTTCGTGGTGTTGTGCCAGCCTTCGTGGGTACTACTCACTAACATAACGTGCCCCAACAGTTTGTTAATACTATACGGGGTATCTGTCTTTGTATTGCAGAAGACCTTCCCAGCTGGGTGCTCTCCGCCATGAAGTGCCTGGCCACGTGTAAGTATAGCCTCCCACCCCCTCTGTCCGCACAACTCACAAAATCCGCAGTTGTTCGTCTCTCGCAGCGACACACCCATGCTCCGAGCCTCGGCAGCTTAGCGAATAAGAAACACGAATTACAGTTACTCCTTGCTTAACGCGGTAGACACGATGCTAAAATTCACCGCGTTAAGCGAAATCACGCTACAGGGGACAGTTGCTGACAAAATTTAAAATATATTCAAGATTATAAATAACCAAAAAGAAAAATGTTAAATCAACAAAAAAATGTGAGGCTTATGGGCTGTGCGTGTGGGAGAGGGCTGGAAGAGAGAGAGAGCGGCTTCACGGGGATGTTTGTCCCGTGCGTAGGGCCGGGCGGCGAGTCCTCGGGCCCATCGTACCCAGGCTTCGAGCGCGACGTGTTCCGCACGGTGGCCGACTACTTCCAGGCCCTGCCGGAGCCGCTGCTCACGTTCCCCCTGTACGGGGTCGTGGCCTACGCCCTCTCGCTGACGGCCAACGCCGCCTCCGCTTCCTCCTCCTCGTCTTCGTCCTCCACCACCTCATCGTCGTCGTCGCTCTCGTCGATTAAAGCCTCGGCGTCGCGCTCGGAGCCGTCCTCGTTGAAACGGACGGTGCCGACGACCTCGGCCATTTTGTGGAGACCTCCTCCTCCTCCGCCATCGTCATCAGCGATGATGACGTCACGACGGCCGCCGCCGCAGTTGCTATCGGCGCAGACTTCCTCGAGAGCGAGCGTGACTGCGCCGTCATCGGCGGCCGCGGCTAAACGACCGCCGCCGCCGATCTCGTCGTGTCCGGCAAATCCCCGGGCCTCCAAGCCGCCGTTATCACAACCCCTGTCGTCGAGATTTCCCGCATTATCAGCGTCGTCGTCGTCGTCGCCGCCTCCATCGTTGCCGTCATCCGCCGCCGCTGCTGCCGCCGCCGCTGCTGCGGCTCAGTCGCACCGTCAACCGCAACCGTCGTCGTCGCAGCGAACACTGCCGTCGTTCGCGTCGACCGAAAGCCTCATCCTGGACATGTCGCGGTGCCTCGCGTCTTCCGAGGAGAGCGACGCGGGCTCGGACAGCGACGGGTGCGACGGCGGAGGCGCGGGAGACTTCCGGGGGAACGGGCTGTACCGCGCGGCCGGCGCCGTTAACCTCAACTCCTCGCTCGAGACGGAGCCGCAGTTCCAGCGATCGCGCAGCGTGCGATACAACGCCGGCAGGGCTGGCGGTGGTGGCGATGATGATGGTGGTGGTGGTGCTGCTCCTGGTGTTAGTGTTGGCGGTGCTGGCGGTGTTGCTCTTGGTGG
This sequence comes from Geotria australis, assembly GCA_036362915.1. Lineage (NCBI taxonomy): Eukaryota > Metazoa > Chordata > Hyperoartia > Petromyzontiformes > Geotriidae > Geotria > Geotria australis. Next base: position 28,720,378 of record JAZEWU010000001.1, read on the forward strand.
TATGAGCGGCAGCGGTGATATTAGTTCTGGCATTGTTGGTGGCGGTGACATTTGTCGTGGTGGTATTGGTGGTGGTGGTGCGAGCCGTGAAAACGCCGACCCGAACGTGGGGCGCAGGGAATTAGGCGACGGCCACGGGACGACGACCCAGGTGGACGTCAACACCCGTGAGTCGCCCGCCCACTCGCTCGGCCATTTATAAATCGCTTCTTCTCACCCCACCCTTTTCTCATCATTCGTTGATTTATAATTCACACCTCACCCACTGACTCGCTCAGAACTCTATCTCTGGTTAATTTAGAAATCGCTCAGCAGTTTGCTTGATTACTCTCATCCACCCATTCATTCATAATTCACGTGCCGTCACCTACTGACTCATAACTGTATTGATGTAGGATTTCACAGCTCGATGTATGAGAATCGCTGTTTAGAGCTGCTGATTCAGGACGGCCGTGTCGAGCATTCGTCCTTTCTCGTTCGCCGCGTTTCGCCTCCCACTCTCGCCCACCGACTCACTAATAACTTGATTATGCATTAATTTATAAATTACTCACTACTGGGCGGCAGGGTGGCGCAGTGGTAATATCCACGCCTCGCAGAAAGAATGGTCTTGCCCGAGGCAGTTCGATTCCCGCCTTGGGCGCCTTCCTGGGTGGAGTTGGTGCGTTCTCCCCCTGTTCTGCGTGGCTTTCCTTCGGGAACCACTCATTAATTATTTGGCCGATAACATCAGAATATATAGGAAGCAGTGTGTGGCAATATGGCGTCGGCAAACCGCCTGGCTGCCTCCTCCGCCTCTGCGCTTTCCTCGCGCCTCCGAGTCGTTCTTTCGTCGAATGAATACCTTTGACATTGAATGAATATTGTGCGCGTTATATATGTAAAATTATTATTATAAGCGCCGTGGCGACTTCACCGCCACTTGCTGGCGAACGGCGGCGGTTGTTGTTTGGAGTGACTTTGTGAGCTTTGTGTCCCCCTCACTCGGCGCCCGTGCTGCGCCACCTACAGGTGTCGCCTTGGCGCTGCAGCTGTGCTGCGCGCTGCTGCCGCCCTCGTCGCGGCGCTGCCTGCAGCTGCTGGTGCGCGTGGTGGTGCGCGTGGCTCACAACGAACAGCTGCCCCCGCTGCAACCGCCGATGGACAACCGCAGCCTGGTGGGTGAGCACGCAGACACGGTGCCTGCGGCTGTGGTGGTACTGGCGGTGGTGGTAGTAGTGGTGCTAGCTGTGATGATGGTGGTGGGTGTGATAGTGGTGATGGATACAGTCTGTTAAGGCTATATCGGGGATCTTTGATCTTTGGATAGCACGCTGGGCTACAAATCTGTCGACCCGAGTTCGAATCCCGCTCACGGCCAGGACCGGTCCTGGGCTTCCCCTAAGTCGACTCAGCCTCAAATGAGTCCCTGGTGCAGTGTGTAAACATTGCCACTGGGGAGACAAAGGCGGCCGAGCGTGGTGCTGGTCACCCACCCACTCGTGTGCCGTGTCGACCTTCATAGGTGCTCACTAACGGCACTGGCCCCTACAGTCTGTTAAGGCTATACGGGGGATTTTTGTCTTTCGATGGTGTGGGGAGTGACAGTGTAATGGTTAGCGCACTGCGCTACGAACCCGGCGATCCGAACTCGAATTCCCGCTCACGGTCAAAACTATTGAAGATTGTCCGAATCGATCCAGGGCCTCGCCTAGATCGCGTCGGCGTGTAAACATCGCCTCCTCCTTCCTGCTTTCCCCTTCCACTCCGCTCCCTCTTCCCTCCCCGCTCCTGGCCCCGTGCCACCGTGTAGATGCTGGAGAGCCTGTGGCGCTGCGTGCTGCGACCCCGTGACCCCTCGCGGCTGGACGAGGTTCTGTGTCGCCGCGCGCTCGACTTCATCGCGCGACACCACGCTGTCGTGCTGCAGCCGCCCGTGCACCTCCTCACCGCCCCGCAGCCCCGCGCCGCCCCCGTGAGTCCCCGCGTGCCGGAGCGTGCGCCCGCGTGCCGGAGGGCTGGCGCGGTGGTTAGCGCAATGCGCTACAAACCCAGCATAGCCCCAAGTTTCATTCCTCACACGTGACCCCTTATAGCCTTAACAGTATGTGAAGATATATAGATGTTTATTATAACAGCAGAAAAATACCCAGTGAGCTTGCAAGCTCTTTACTAAGGCTATATTTAAAAAAAACTTTTAACAAGTATATTTATTATTATTATTATTATACATATATATTATTATTATTACAGCTCAATCTACGTCCCTATCCCCACCAATGGTCATGAACTTTGGGTAATGACCGAAAGAACGAGATCACGGATACAAGCGGCAGAAATTAGGTTTTTCCGCAGGGTTGCTGGGCTCACTCTCCATGACAAAGTGAGGATAATATTTATTTTAGCTACGGGAGGAAACCGAAGTATCCAGCGAAAACCCACGTGGACACGAAGATAAATCACAACCTCCGTACGCAAAGGCGGCACCCGAGCAGGGAATCAAAACCCGGGCACTTCTTGCCGTAAGGCGCGAGTTTTACTGCTCCGTGCCTGGCACCACCGTGCCCGGCACGGCCGCGTTGCCACCTTGCGCGTTACAAATCCACGTCGCAAGTGCGCATCGTTAAACAGACGCCCCGTCAACGCAGCCACCGCGCGTGTCTCTGCTTATGCGCCGGCCTTCCTGTTATTGTCAGCAACTCGCATGTTTGTTGTGTCAATGCAGGAGTCCCGTAAAGGTCTTGCAAGCTCACTGGGTATTTTTCTGCTGTAATAATAACCATCTATCTATGTTCCCTTATGCAGGATCCGGGCTGCGAGCCGCCGCTGCGGCCCAGCCACTGGTTCTGCCGGCAGATCAGCATGAGCGAGTTCCGTGAGCAGGGCCAGAGTGAGTCGCGCGCCGCGCTGCTCACTCTGCTCGACGGCCTCCTGGAGGACGGGCGCATGCACCAGCGTGAGAAGCAGCGCAAGATCAAGCAGGTGGGTGGGTGCACGGGCAGGCGATTGGCAGTGTTGTATTTAGTCCGTTCGTTTCTGTGATATCGGTACTCACGTAATACTGTCAAAGCAGTGGTCTCCACTGCTCGACAGGGTGGCGCAGTGGTAACATCCGCGCCTCACAGAAAGAATGGTCTTGCCCGAGGCGGTTCGATTCCCGCCTCGGGCACCTTTCTGCGCAGAATTTGTGTGTCCTCCCCCCCTGCTCCACGTAAGTTTCCTCCAAGTTCTCCGGTTTCCTTTCACAACTAAAACACAATAAGTAATCGGCCAATAACATTATAATATATAGGACGCAGTGTGGCGTCTTGGAGCCGGCTGACCGCGTGGCTGCCTCCCCCCCACCTCTCTGCGGTTTTCTCGCGCCTCTCATCCATTCTCTCTTTCCACGAATACCTTCGACATCGAACGAATACTGCGCACCACCTTGCCGCCCGTAAGAATGTACGTGTGTGTGTGCGCGTGTGTGTGTTCCTCCTTCAGTTCCGCAAGGCGTACCCGGACGTCTACAGGAGCCGTTTCCCCGACACCGGCTGCTCCCCAGGGCCCTCCAAGGCCCCGAGGCGGCCGCCTCTGATCTCTCTAAAAGGGGCCCTTCCCAACCCCTTCAACCGTGTACGCTTCTGAGCACCCCCCGACGGAGTGCCCCCCAAAACCAGCCCCCCCCCAAACCAGCCCCCTACACGTGGATGAAGAGCGGGAGGGCATCCGTGGACAAGCACAACACGCATTCCATGGAGAGACTGGCTCCCGCCATGGGAGCGTGGAATTTCCGCTGCTGGCTCAAGGGTTGCCAATCAACTTTGACGGCCGCCTCGGAAGCTTTGACGCTTGGCTTGCGGCGTCGTTTGGGGCTACAGCGAGGCTATGAAGGGGATAATGGGGAAACCTGTCGGGGAGGAGAATCGGGTGGGGGTGTCGACTCCTCACAATTCACCTCAGTACGACAGGAGCTCGCTTCGTGACTTAATGCTCCCCTCCCAAGTTACCTTGGTCATTGGCACTGCCGTATTGACTGTTACATGTGTGGTGGCTCTGGTGGCACAGTGGTTCGAGCACCTGACTCGCAATGCAAAGTTTGCGGTTTCAAATACCTGCTGGGGGATCGAGCAATCATAATCGTCTGTCCGGGGTGGACCAAGTGACTAGCGCTTTGTGTGATAACGTCATAATATATAGGACGCAGTGTCTGGCGGGCTGGTGCCGGCTAAACCGTGTGGTTGCCTCTTCTCCATCACTGTTGTTTCGTCACGCCTCCCTTCGAATGAATACCTTCGGCATTGAACGAATACCGTGAGCGTTATGAATTGTAAACGACCAAACCTCACCACGTTGGTCAGTGTGGATTCGGGGAGGGTTGGGAAGCCCGGGAGCGGCTCGCATATATCAGCGATCGCTGGTGGAGAGCCGCAGTGGGCAGAAAACAAAATAACTCAGGTTCCGCTGAATCCGTGCCACCTTTCCGTCCTCTAGACGCGCATCTAAAAATAAACGCTCTGTTCTAGAGCGAGCATACGATAAAAGGGAATGTGAAATGCAATTAGTGCAGCCGCCTCGAGATTGGCTGCTCGCGATCCCGTCACGGGAACGCTTCTTTTAGCTTTACGGCCAATTTTAGCTTTTGCGTCGTTTAACACCAGCATGTTACAGGTTTTAACCAAAAAAATTATAATTATAAATGCTCTTACAATTAGTGCGTGCTGCAATGTAACATCCTCTGGTGTTGCACGGGGCTTTGCTCAGGATTTCAAGAGGCCACGAGGCTTCTTAGCCGAGGTACAGATCCGCAGAAATAGGCAGCGCCTACGAGGGATGTTACTTGAGATAGATTAAAATCGGTTCCTACACTTGCAGTACGTCCGTTGACTTGAGTGAGTGCGTAAGGGTTTATTGTTTCATATCCATGCACTGTGTGTGATTGGTTCGTGTAAACCCTGCAGTTGCTGTATATGAACCCTTTGGCGGTAATCCGGAGTACGCCAAATCCACCGGGTCAAAATGCGTAGATACAGAAGGTGCCTGCCCTGCATCCAGACCAGAAATCAACCTTATCCTTTTTAGAAAAAAGTTGCTAGACAACACATACACATGATGGGGATTAATTTGCGCCCTTCAGCCCCTTGAACGGACCAATATTGAGTGAGCTATGACGATTTTGCGACAACAGGATTATTTTGGTACTCCGGATTACCGCCAAAGGGTTTATATGCAGCGCAAGGACAAAAACAATCGGTTTGTGAATCGAACCGTGGCCCACGAATCTGGCCAAGTGATTACATTCCCGATAGGTGAATCGATCGTTAAAAGCCGTACGACACGTTGCCATTGGGCCGTGATTTAGCAGGCGTGTCATGTCGCGGCGCAACAGCCCGTCGATTATTCCATAACTGCGAAATGAACGTATATCAAATGAAATCCCTAATTTATTAATTTACATTATAACGTATTTTGAGTTACCTTTTAATGAGGAATGAACTACTTTAAAGGGAATTTGACAAACGTCAGAATGTAGAAATCTATCTTGAAAAACATAGTCAACTGATATCGTTCTTAATAATATTCTTAATTCGTTTGACGATGTGTGTGTGTGTGGCAGCAGCACAGTGATTAATGCCATCGTATGCCATGCAGGCGAGCTGAGTTTAATTCCTGGCCATGGATAACGTCAATGGAAAGTAGTATTTGAACCTGGCTTGGGCCTCACCTAGGTCGATTTAGCCTTAGTGTGAGAAAACAATTATATTTGGTGAATTGCTGCATGTCAGTTCTCCAGAGCAGTTGTAACTGACAAGAGAATTGCGTGTGTGTGAACTGTTATGGCGTTCTGGCGCAGTGGTTCGATTGCCGGCCACAAAAATATCAGCTCTGGGGAGTATAAGGTGACCGGCCTTCACAGGTGCTCCCTAACAGCACTTGCCTCGACAGTATATGTAGCTTACATGGGGAATATTTGTCTTTGGTTGTAAACCGTTGTTCGTCCGCTTTGGGTGCTATTCAGTGTTGGTGTGGTCTGATCCGCAAAGTGCCTTCCTTGAATGTTACTTCTTTTGATAATACTGTGAAAAAAATTCGCAGAACTGCTTGAATAAGTGTATGTGACTTCCGCTTACTTTCACAGAGAAATATGCTTTGGAACATTTAATTTGTAGAACTTTTACAAAAAATGCTATTCAAGTCGAGCCTGCATTAACCACAAATGCTTATGGTAAAACATGCAAACATGCTTTTACAATGACCTTGTTTAAAGTGTATATATGGTATTTGAACATCTTAACAGCTCCCGTATTATTGCCAAAACTGTCAAATCTGTTTTTCAATCTTGATACTGGCAAAAAAGTTCCATTACCTTCCTTCATTCTGCACACGTGAACAACCCAACACAATCTGCTCTACGTCATTGCATCGCTTTGTGACCCTCGGGTGAAAGGCGCTATATAAATTGAATTATTATTATAAATGCTATTATTATTATTACATCTGCAACAATTTCCTGCGAAGATTTGTTCCAAAATTCTAAGTTTGTTTATCCTATGCTGCCTTGATTTTTTTTGCGTGCTTAATCACAACGAGAATTGCTCTATTACAAAGAGAATTGGTCTATTACAAAAAGGAATTGCTCTCAAGAGCTGTTCTTTTGATATAGCCGTGGCGAGCGTTCGTCTTCTGTCTTTTGCAACGTCCTGCCTGTCACAAAACGTCGCGAAGGAGGAACGCTCGACACGGCTATCCCGAAACAGCAGCTTTGGAGATCAATTATCATACACTGAGCCGTGAAACCCTACATCAATACATATAATTACAAACCTTAATACATCAAACTTTACTACTGTTCTGTATTTCACTGTTTAACTATTTTTAAAAAAATCCTTCGTTGAGATTATTTGCATGCATCGCATTGACAACAAGTATTAAATATACCATGCTTTCTACTACCGGCTCGTTTTGGTTTTGATAGTTCATCATATATATCGAAGTGATTGGTATTTACTGTACTGCTCTCCAGAGCTGCTCTTTTGGGATAGCCGTGTCACTGAGTGTCCTCCCTCTCCCTCCCGAAGTTTCTCCCCCCACGTTGGAAGCATCCAACGTCGGAGGCGAAACATCGTGAGGGAGACAGGGGAGAGCGCTCAGTGACACGGCTATCCCGAAAGAACAGCTCTGAAGAGCAACCATCATGAATAATTAATTGTCAGAAACCGCTTAATCCTGTACAGTGTACAGGGTTGCGGTGAGCCGGAGCCTATCCCAGCAAACACAGGGCGCAAGGCAGGGTCTAATACCCATGATAGGACGCCAGTCCATCACAGGGGCACCGGGGCAATTTAGTCATCATGAATCGTGCCGTGAAAACTTACATAAGTACATTAGGGTTAGTATTTGTTGACTGGCCTGGCTAATGGCACAGGGCTAATGTACGGCGGGCGGGGCTACTATGTGATGGGCGGGGTTATCATCCGTGGGTGGGGCTGGGGCGTGGCCA
>JAZEWU010000001.1:28727854-28755045 GCA_036362915.1 Geotria australis
GGGGGGGTGCGAAGTGGGGGGGGGGAACTTTAGGACTAATCAGAGCCCGTCTTACTCGCTAGTGGACCAACCGCGTGGCGGCTCGTTGCGAGGTGGCGCTACCCCGCCTGGCACGTATGGACGGGCTCACGGAGGGAGACGGTGAGATGCGGCGGCGGCGGTGTTTTCGATTCCCGCTATTTCTCTATTCCCCGAGTTGATGGAGTTCATTACCGAGTGGGCACCCTAATTGGCCAGCTCTGTCCTTGAAGGTGCAGTGACGGCGGTGGAAATTCGGTTAAAGGCCCCGCCGGGGCTGTGCGGTTGGGTTTGAATGTCCCGCAGATCAGACTGAGTAGCTCCGGGCTGGTCTTCATGTCTCGTGACCTGCCGTTAATTCTATAAAACTTAATATGTTTGGCTGCGATGGACTGGCGTCCCATCCTCGGTGTTCCCCTGCCTTGCGCCCTGTGCCTGCCGGGATGGGCTCCGGCTCACCGCGACCCTGTACAGGATTAAGCGGTTTCTGAAAATGGATGGATGGATTAGTATGTTTGGGCGGCACGCTGGGGTAGCGGTGAGTAGCGCTGCCGCCTCACAGCAAGGGGTCCGGGTTCGATTCCCGGCTCGGGTACCTTTCTGTGTGGAGTTTGCATGTTCTCATTGTGTCTGCGTGGGTTTTCGCCTGCGGACTAAATTGCCCCCGGTGCCCTGTGATTGACCGGCCGCCCCATCCTGGGTATAGCCCTGCCTTGCGTCCTGTGTCTGCCGGGATAGGCTCCGGCTCACCGTAATCCTGTACAGGATTAGCGGTTTCTGACGATGGATGGATTAATACCGTATGTTTGTCTGCCAATGGCCGTGTGATGGAAATTACATTATCTAAACTTAATTAATGCTAATTAAATAAGGGTTATTTAAAACAGAAATTTATGAGAAAACGAAACAAATGTTAGGGAATTGCTCTCCATAGCTGCTCTTTCGGGCTAGCCGTGTCGTGTCCTTCGCGACCTGTTGGCGAAGGCCACGGCCCACGACCTGTTCGAGACTTGCCAGTGACGTCAGTCATGGCGCGGAGTCGAACTCTGGTTCGATTCCCGCCTCGGGCACCTTCATGTGCGGAGCTAGTGTGTACCCACCACACAATTCTCTTTCCGAGGACGTGGAACCGAAACGTCGGGCATCCTGCCGAACGACACTCGGTATGTCCTATAAACGCGTCGTCGAGATGGGACCACAACTCTGATCTTCTTCTTCTTTGCAATTCTTCGAAGCACGATGGTCAGCTTCTGGACAGCGTTGTCTTTCAGCTCGGCTTCGAAGTGTTTGGTAGAATTCGCAGGCAATACCAAGTATTACCTGACAGGGATCGCGACGTGAACGCTTCTACCTTGATAAGCGCGCGTTATATCCACCGTCGTCCTTCCCTGTCTCTCCAAAAGTACTCAAGGTGCTGTAGAGAGAAACAACTCAATCAAAAGATTGCGACGCATCAGATATAAAAAAAATAAACCAGGAAGTGGACTTCGAAATAAATAACGTCTTTAAAATAGATTTAAACTCGATAAATGTTGGAAGTGCCTCGAATCTTTGAGGGTAGGACATTCCACAGTCTGGGTGCATACGTTGAAAATGCCGTGTGTCCAACTGCGGAGAGTTTTTTACGTGAGACGAGAATTATCAGCTCTGTAGTGATGTAGGTTTTCACGGCTTGATAACAGCTCTCCCCCTCTCCCCCGCTGCGATCGCTACCACCGTCGTTCCGCAGTGGGCATGGAGCAGGCGGGATTGGAGCAGGTGAGCATGGAGCAGGCAACCGTGGAGCAGACGGGATTGGAGCAAGCGGACATGGAGCAAGTGGGCATGGTGGTGGTGTTGGAGAACGTCGAGAGCGTGGAGAACATGGAGGGCGTGGCGCGCACCGAGAACGTCGAGTACGCCGAGTACTCGGAGGTGCTGGTGGACGATCTGGTGGGAAACGACGATGACGACGAGGCCACCGCGGCCATCGTCGACGCCACCGCCGTGTTCGTCTACAAAGAGGAGGCGTCGGAGCTTTGCGGCGCGGCCGACGCGCCGGCCGAGGAGGCCGACGTTAAAACCGAGGCGGAGAACGAGGCTCCGGTGGCGGGCGGTGACGACGGTGCGTGCCGCGGAGCGTGCCGCCGATGTCCAGGTGGATCGCCCCGGCGTCGTCGACCTAGCCATTCCGCCGGAGATTCGATTCAATTAAACTTTATTGTCAATTATGCCATACGTACAGGACACATAGAGGATCCAAATGCCGTTTCTCTCAAACCCCCGGTGTTAAGCTAAGCTGGGGGTCGGGAGGGGGGTGACAATAACATGGCACAGATCTAGATTAGCTAGTTATGCGTTTCCTGCTTGTGCAGGCCGTCGCCGACTTACGAACGTCCGACTTTTTCCGAACGCTCATGTTTACGAATGAGCTCCCGCAAGATAATATTAATTGCCGTATACCGCGTGCAGTGTGTAATACTGTATACCGCGTGCAGTATTCAGGATAACGTTTGGAGAGAAGTTTCATTACTCACCATTGATGTCTGTGGGGGTTAATTGAGCTCCCGTCTGGCCTACAAAAACGCTTAACGAAGGTGTGGAGGCTTTTTAAAAGTTACCGCTGTTTCATTGTCCATAGCTGGACGATGAAACACTCATTGGCGCAACGTGAGAAGCTTGAAGTAAATGTTTTTGCAAAGAACATCCTCAGTTTTGGATCTGCCTAATATGCAAATTGAACCCTGACTTCGTTTCACGATAGTTTTCCCAGTTGTAAATGTGGCTGGCTGGAGGTGGGGGTGGTGAATTATTATATCTGCACTGCGACAGTTAGAATCTCCATTCTTCTGTTCCAGTGGTGTCCAACGAGTCGATTGCGATCGTCGGATCGATCACAAGTTTTGAACAGTAGATCTTGACATTTAAAAAATGTACAGAGTGAGAAAAGCCGAGTGGTTGTACGGTGGATGTATTTAAAACGATGCCGGCCATGGGTCGCAAATGCAAGTGTGCAAGCACTCACAGATAGTTTCCAAGCACAGGTGTCACACTAAGAATAGGTGCGTGGTACGCATAGCATACAAATTTTGGGTTTGAGCAAGGTAGAATTTAAATGTGTAGATCTTGTGTAAAAATGTTGGAGGCCGCTGCTCTAGTCTTACAACACCACCGGCATCGTAGCTGGGATATCGAAAACCTCGACCGCAGCAGCACACGCAACCGAGCGAAACTCACGCCTTTCCTCCGTCCTGCCGGCGCAGGAGCGGCGGGCAAAGACTCCCCCGGAACGGTGCCCGCCAAGCGGCGGCGGCGGCGCACGGGCAAGCGGCAGGTGTGCGACCGGTGCGGCGAGGAGGCTGGCAGCGCCGCCCTCCTGCGCGCGCACACCGCGTCCGGACACTGCTCCGCCTCCGTCGGCGACGACAGCACCAACAGCGCCAACAGCGCCGGCGGCGGCGTCGTCGTCAAAGCGAGCGGCGCCGCGCCGGCGACGGCGATCGCGCCGTTCGGCTGCAAGCTGTGCGACCGCGTGTACCGCGACCTGTCGGGGCTGGCCTACCACGAGCGCACGCACTCGGGCGAGCGGCCGTACGCGTGCGCGCGCTGCGACAAGGCCTTCCGCTCGTCGTCGGGCCTGACGCGGCACGCGCGCAGCCACGGGGACGCGCGGCCCTACGCCTGCTCGCGCTGCGGCAAGACCTACCGGGACTCGTGGGGCCTCGAGTACCACCTGAAGACGCACACGGGCGAGCGGCCGTACGCCTGCGGCGAGTGCGGCAAGGCGTTCCGCGACTCGGCGGGCCTGGCGTACCACCGGCGGGCGCACGCTGACGAGCGGCCGTACGCGTGCGCCGAGTGCGGCAAGGCGTTCCGCTCGTCGTCGGCGCTGGCGCGGCACCGGCGCTCGCACGCCGACACGCCGGGACACTACTGCGTCGACTGCGGCAAGGCCTTCCGGGACCCCTTCTACTTCCGCGTGCACCGCCGCTCGCACGCCAGCGAGGCGACGCCCGCGCAGAGCTAGGGCTCGCGGCGGTGGGTGGGTGGCCACGGCGGGCGCTGCCGGTGCCGATCGTGGTACCGGCGATCGTGGCGGCAGCCTGTGGGATTATTTATCCGGGGGGGGGGTGGTAAGAAGGAGCGGTGTGGAACGGCCGGGCGTGCGTGTGGTGTTTTGGTGAAGTTGTCTCGTCGCCTGAGCGAGTATGGTGGTGGTGTACCGGTTAATGCGCTCTGCTATGAACTTAGCGGCCTAAGTTAGGTTCCCGCTGACAGCCAACGACAGTGACGATTGTCTGAACCGGTCCCGGGCCTCAGCTTGGTCTCAAATAAGTACACGGTGTGGTGTGTTCACATTGTGACTGGGAGGCCGGGCGTGCTGCTGGCCACTCATCCCCTCGTGTGCCGTGCCAGCCTCCATAGGTACTACTAGCTAACAGCACTCCCACAGTTTGTTAAGACTATACGGAGGGCACGTGTCTTTGGTGGTGGTGCCAAGCTGGGGGTGTTTTGTGGATTGTTGACCGTTGTGTTGGCATGTCATAGTGATGCTTGTGCTGTCGACCTCCGAGAGATGTTGGAAATGGGCTGAGTTGATAAACCACCCACCCCCTGGCTTTCCCCCCACTCACCCCCCACTCACCCTGACTGAGTGGAAGGTGAGCACTTGGAGCAGCATCACTTTTCCGACCTCGTCAACAAAAACTAAACTCGTAGAGCAATTGGGGGCAACCTTGGGTAAATATTAAAACGATGTTTGCAATAGAAAGATAAGATGCTATTTTATCCTGAGAATTGTTGTCAAGAGCTGTTCTTTCGGGATAGCCGTGTAGGGCGTTCCTCCTCTCTCCTTCGGACGCAGCGATAACGCTCAAACGCCACACAAAAAGGCCGCACCCGAGCCGGGAATGAAAGCTCTGGCAATTGGCCTACAATGGCATTGCTCTCCACTCCAGCCCATTCCCTCGCCCTCTCTTAATACAGCCGCAACGATTAATTAATTCCCAAAGGTCACGATGCGCGCTTTAAAGCGCGCGTGTAGGAATTGAACGTTGCCGATTTGCAGACAGTTACACTGCTCGTGAGTCTCCCACAGGGGACAGCATGGGCAGCGCGGTGAGTAGCGCTGCCGCCTCACAGCAAGCAGGTCCCGGGTTCGATTCCCAACTCGGGTGCCTTTCTGTGTGGAGTTTACATGTTCTCCCCACGTCCGCATGGATTTTCGCCGAGAGCTCTAGTTTCCCCCCCACAGTCCAAAGACACCCTGCCTTGCACCTTGTGTCTGCTGGGACAGGCTGCGGCTCACTGCGAACCTCTACATAATTCAGCGGGTAATGGTAATTAATTCAGTGATAAGGTGTGCGCGGTGTAACGAGCTATCGGTTAACCGGTGAACGTTGATTTTTACGCTCACAGTGCCCGCGGCGAGTCACGTGTGCGCGTGGGAATCAATGTTTTCCGATTTGTTGCCTTGCGTAATGGGTGCACGTCGACTCTGGGGCCATTAGAATCACGTTCTGTTGGTGAGAATGTAATAAAATATATTGACCCTTGAATTGCATTGCGACGGTGAATCCGAACGACCGAGTCGCCGTGGGATTGACTCGTTGTTACACCCTTAGTAGTCACCTCGTCCTACTAAGTTGAAGGCACGTGTTTAAGAATTGCTCTTTCGGGATAGCAGTGCCGGACGTTCCGCCTCTCTCTTTCGCGAAGTTCGGCCTCACACGGTGGAGGCATCGGCCTATCTCAAAAGAGCAGCTTTGCAGAGCATTGATGCGTGTGTTTTGTTTAGAGTGAGCGAGTTGCTTAATGTTTATATCGAATAAATACATCCTTGGTTACCACTGAGCCCGGTTTGTCGTTCACGTCGCATGTATGTATGTATGTGCTGGTCGGCCAATGAGAAGTTGATCTCACTGTTTCCGGTGCCTTTCGTGGGTGCACGTGTGAGACACTGACAGGTGTTTGAATCCTTCATCAGCGTATTTGTCTTATTTCAGCGTCGCTTCCCACTTAATCACGATCACTCTTCTGGAACTTTTAGAGAGCCAGCAATATGCCCAAAAGGACACTGGGGAGAAATGCTGGACAAATCAGTCTTCCCGGCAGAAAACGTAATCAACAAGAGAGGTCAGAAGAACGTGTTACACGCTTGTAACAGGGTCACCTGTAGGGCGGGTATTATGCTATCCAACTGCTAGTCTTACTGATGGCCTGACCGCAGTCTGCTGTATGGACTGACTTGGCTTGGTTCCCAGTGGTAATAACAATCTACTGCCGCGCAGTATTCGTTTACTCGAATAGAGAGAAGAGCAACTCAGAGGCGCGAGGAACCGCATAGAGGCCGTGGAAGGCAGCCATACGGCCGGCGCCATCATTTGTTTTACAGGATCCTTTATATTAAGAAGTCTACCAAATAGGCGTTTTAGCTGTGGGCGGAAACCGGAGTACCTGGGGGAAACCCAAGCGGACACTGAGAGAAGACACATTTCACACACAAGGCAGCCGAGTTGGGAATCGAACCTAAACCCTTAGCAGGATTGTTACTACCAGTGGTCGTGGATAACCAGTACCAGCGGTGTCAAGATCGACCTCTGTGGAGGAGGTTCGTGATGGACGCTATTGGGCAGTTGGGAGGCAGTCGCCTTCCTACAACAACAGAGGGCGGAGGAGCGACGCTCACAACAGTCAGCCGAGCACCGGGCGGATAAAACTCAGCAATCTGGCATGGGAGGGAGCACAGGTGGTGCCCCAGCCGAGTTATCTCAGTCAGCCTGTGGCAACTGGTCTGTCCCGTGCCCTGTCAGCGAGCCTTCCACACTCTGCTTGGCCTCGAGTGGCCTGGCACAAGCGCTGTGGGGACGCCACCGCCACCTAGTGGCGAACGGCAGTTCTTGTTGTGGGTACTCAGCGCTGTTTCCAACGAGAACTTTGACCAGGTTGCTGTAGCGGCATAAGCCGCGTGCAAATGCGTGCGGTCCCTGTGTTGTCGAATCAGCTGTGCGGCGAACGGGACGGCGAATGCCGCGGGCCCCGAGCTCACGCGTGCACTGGGAGCCAGTGAAGGCCGCGAGGGATCTGTTGTTTATCTGTCTTCCTCCTCGCTCTCTTGTATTCAATCTCTCCTGTGGTCACTCAATTCTCTCGTCCTGTGTCTTCCTCTCCCTCCTCTCGTCATCTCATCTTCCCTTCTCTCTCTCTTTTTATTGTCAGCAATTCGCGCGTTTGTTGTGTCGCAGGAGTCCCGTAAAGAGCTTGCAAGCTCACTGGGTATTTTTCTGCTGTAATTATAAACATATATCTGTCATCTCTCCACTCTAGAGCTTCCCCTCTCCTTTCTCCTCTCTCTGTCCCTCTCTCCCCGTCTCAATCCATCCGGCGTGTCCTTCCCTCGGTGTGAAATTGAAACACAATCATCACAAAGAGTGGCGTCTCGAGGTGAGCGACTTACCTGCGTCGTTTAACACGGGACGATCATCCCGAACTTCTCCGGCCACTCTCTGTGCCACGCAGAAGGTCTGTTGCCTGAAACGTCGCCTAATTACGTGCTGTTTTTTAGTCAGATCACAGTGTTATCGACAAATGTATTGAGTTTGTTTTTGTACTGGTGTAGGTTTTCGCGGCTCGATTTATGATGGTTGCTCTTCACGGCAGTTTTTTCGGGATAGCCGTGTCACCGAGCGCTCTCCCTTCTCTTCCTCGCGACGTTTCGCCTGATGATGCCTCCAACGTGGGAGACGAAACGTCGCGAGGGAGAGAGGGAGAACGCGCCAGTGACACGGCTAGCCCGAAAGAACAAGCTTCTTGAGAGCGATTCTCTTAATGTAACTCAGCAACTTTTTACCCAACTCCACCCTCCCAAAATTGTCACTGATGTGAAGCGCCTTCAGATTTTACGAGCGCCGCTATATGACCTCTGTTGTTATTCCCGTCCCGTCAGGATGGCGTGCGCGGTGGCCGCCCGGTTGCTGGAGCCGAGCGGCGACTTCCCGGCGTGGCTGGAGGCGCAGGGCGTGAACGCGGAGGTGGCCCGGGCCATGGACTCGGAGCTGGGCATCCGGGACTACGGGGTCCTGCGCGCCTGCGTCGGGGACGGCCTCGTGCGGGCCGAGCTGCTGGCCACGGCGCGCGACCGCCTGCCCTTCGGCTTCTACGCCGTGCTGCGACAGGTGGTGAAGGCCCTGCGGGGCGCCGACACCCACGACGGTGGGACGACGCCAGGCTGGGACGCCGACGCCGCCGTCTCCTCTCCTGGCGACGTGACGCTGGGAGGCCTGGTGGACGTGCTGCTCGCGCTGTTCAGCGGCTTGAGCCGGGAGCTGATGCTGTCCGCGCGGAGGCTGGGGGACGCGGACGATCGTAAACGCGCGGCGGCTTCTCCTCCGTACGCGGATGGGGCCGGCCCGGAAAACTTCATGGCGACAGAAACGGGCGAGCTCATGGAAAATGGTAATCGGCGCTTTACTCGCGCAAACGCAGAGGTGGGCTGGGCGCAGGAGATGCGGGAGAGATCTGGGTAACACATTTATGAATTTGGATTTGGATAGAGGGAAGCAAGGCTCCGCACCTCCGAATCAACGGGTGCAATGCGCCCGGAGAATCTGCGCACGTTACAAAAATGTATTATTATTTATTTCACCGTCTTTCAAGTTTACGAGCACGTTTAGATAGAAAGATAGATGTTTATTATTACAGAAGAAAACTACCCAGTGCAACATTTGCAACATTTCAAACAAATCAAGTGATCTTTAGTGTGCGAAGGGCAAGGGTATACCCGGTGGGTGTAGCATATTGAAGTCGCAAGATATTCAACACTAGTGGGCAGGGTAAACTGACAGGATGTACAAATAGACTGGATGCAGTCGCAAAGAGAGTGAAGAAGTCAGCTGTTTAGTGGGGTTGAAGGAGGAGAAATTGGACTTCGATATTATATTTCTGTCAACGTTGAGGATTTTCAGTCTATCCACATCTCTTCACCTACAGCCTGTATACCTCCTGCTGGACCTTTCCCCACCGGCCTTAGGTTCTGACTCCAAGTCCGTCGTGGTTTATTTTCAGTTCTGCTAGATCACGACACAACCGCTGATGTTGGCCGTATCTGCTTTACTCAGACGAGTCGCCGGTGACCCAGAGCCCGGACGCGGAATCCAACTCCAGATTCGCCCTGCAGCGGATTAAAGAGGAATCGCCTTGTGGTAACACACACACACGTATGGCAGCCTCGGGCCAGTCGCTCAACAGTTTCATCTGATCCCGGAGCTTGAGGCAGAATTCCCGACAGGGCCACGATTGACACCGACATAAACCGGGGTCTTACTCGTAATAAAGCACTTTTTGGGTCACAACATAAAAAGTAAGCGTCATAAACCCGCCTCCACCCGACGCGGCCAATCAGTAAGGTTTCGTCACGTTAACAGAACAGAGCAATGGAGCACAACGTTTTGCTGATGATTGCAATCGGCTCCGTTAGGCACCTCGGCAATAGGTTTTGTGATTGGCCGTGTCAGGTGGATGGCGGGTTTACGACACCTACCTTGCACGTGACCCACGAGGGTAACTGACGGTCGCGTCTGCTCTCCCCCAGCTGAGCTGACCGTGACGCAGACCCTGGCCGTGGACTCCGGCCACGGCGATGGCGTGCAACTGATTAAATTGGAAAATCTCGACGGTAACGAGCGCTCCTAATGGCCGGTAGCTCACGGTCGCTCACGGCCGCTCACCGCACGTTGTCCCTACTTCACACACCTCGCTGTAAAACGGTCGACGCAGAACGACGCTTTCTCTGTCGCGGTTTGCCTCTGGCTCGGCCACTAACGATTAATGAGTGTATTTTTAGACTATGGGCACAGCTAGCCCCGAGCTACTAATGCATTGATATTTGCATTGTCCAAAACTGCTTGCCTTTTGGCAACACTTGTCTAAACACTGAGACTAGGCTCTAACGAAAGCTGTCTCTAGTGTTGGGCCAATCAGTTTGAAGGACAATGCATATATTATCATAGCATTTGTTTGCATGTTTTTTGCCACAAGCATGTGTGGCTGCTTGCAAACTGGAACCTTTGCAAAAAGGTGTCCATTTGGTGTTTTAAGATCTTAACACTTCTCTCGTTGCCAGAAAAGGTTAAACCTTCTATATTTTACATTAGTGTATTTTTAGTCACGGCAGGAATCAGGAAAAACCGGAGGGAACCCACGCAAGGAACCCCCGGGCGGCACATTATTTCTGCGATGCGTGGATGTTACCACTGTGGCACATACGGCGATCTTGTCCCATCCGCCTATTTAGCCGGGCGGTGGCGGCTGTGTACCTGGCTGCTTGTAATCCGGTTCCCACTTTTCAACCACGCCACCGATGAATCGTCGTGTTTCCACCTCTTCCCAGTAGGTGGTGGCTTCACCGCAGGGCCTTCACAGCCGGGCTTCCAGAGCGACAACACAGCCGCGGAATACACATCGCACTCATCGCTGCAGACGACGGACACGCACGGTGAATCACGGGGAATTGTGGGTCAGGGGAACCTCGGCGCTATCCGCTGCTCTCATAGATCCACCCAGGTTGGTCACCGTGGTGTGTTTAACCGTACCGCACCACGCGGGGCAGCGGGAGCGACCAGGACCGGTTCAGATATCGCTCGCCATTGACGCCGGTAGCTGCGGCAAATAATCAAACTCGGGTCGCCGGGTTCACAGTGCAGTGCGCCGATCGCTGCTCCTCCGAGGAATTTGTAGCCGGGACCAGCCTCAGCTTGAGCGTGTTTTGTAACCGGCTGACTCGAGCCAAGCCCGAGCCGAACCTCGACTCGGAATGCGTGACCTTCATCGCAGCCGCCCCTCTTGAGCCCGGTTGCAACAAATCGCCGTGTTTCCTCATCCTCCACCCGTCAGGCGGTGCCTTCGCCGCGGGACCTTCGCAGCTGGTCTTCCCAGCCGAGAACGCCGCTGCGGAAAACACAGCACACCCGTCGCCGCAATCGGGGGCGACGCGCGGCGAAGCGTGGGGATGCGCGGCTCAGGGTACCTCGGGGTTGTTCGCCACTCCCGCGCCGCCGCCGGCACTGCCACGGCCTCCGTACGGCGGCGACTTGCTGGCGAAGGAGAAGGAGAGGCCCTACTCGTGCAAGGTGTGCCGGCGCATGTTCACGCTCAAGGCGAACCTGCACGTGCACCTGCGCGTGCACACGGGCGAGAAGCCGTACCACTGCGACGTGTGCGGCCTGAGGTTCATGATGAAGCCCAACCTGATCGTGCACCAGCGGCGCGTGCACACGGGCGAGAAGCCCTACCACTGCGCCGAGTGTGGGCTCAAGTTCGTGCAGCACTGCACCCTGATCCGCCACCTGCGCGCGCACGCGCCCCCGGAACCTGGCGGCGCGCACAGGGCCGCCGCCGCCGCCGCTGGCAACGATCGTCAACGCTTGTGACCGCGCTTGTGTGTGGCGGCGGCGGCTCGGTGGTTAGCGGCTATGCCGTGTTATCAAAGCTTACGGGGCTCCTGTGTCGCAGGAGTCCCGTAAAGAGCTTGCAAGCAACACTGGGTATTTTTCTGCTGTAATAATAAACATCTTTTTCTTTCGTTGTCGACATGCCGTCCTCTTCGCGGCCCTTGTGCAGCGCTTTGTGACCCTCGGGTGAAAGGCGCTATATAAATTGAAATTATTATTATCTATCTAGCTATAACACTAACCCTCACGGCCACCAATACCGCGTGACGATTTTCTGAACCGTTCCTCGGCTGGGCTATTTATAGCACGAGGTGTGCGTGTGTGTACGTGTGTCCTGGGCCTCCCCTAGGTCGACTTGGCCTCAACATGAGTACCTGCTGCGGTGTGGTGTAAACATTGTCTACTCGGGAGACAAAGGCGGCTGGGCGTGGTGCTGGACACCCGCCCCCTTCGTGAGCCGTGTCGGGCTTCAAAGGTGCTAATCGCTAGCGGCACTTGACCGTACAGTCTGTTAAGGGTATACGGGGCATCGTCTTTGCTTGTGTTATGCGTGTGCAATGTAAGTCAGTTATTGTATTGTGTATATTGTTGTTGACATGCCGTCCTCTTCGCGGCCCTTGTGCAGCGCTGTGTGACCCTCGGGTGAAAGGCGCTATATAAATTGAAATTATTATTATCTATCTAGCTATAACACTAACCCTCACGGCCACCAATACCGCGTGACGATTTTCTGAACCGTTCCTCGCCCCCGCCCCCCCAGGTCGGCTCAGCCTCAAATGAGAACCTAGTGCGGTGTGTAAACGTTGCCACTAGGGAGACAGAGGCGGCCGGGCGTGGTGCTGGTCACCCACCTCTTCATGTGCCGTGTTGACCTTCATAGGTGCTCGCTAACAGCACTTGACCCTACAGTCTGTTAAGGCTATACAGGGGATCTTTGAACGCTTGTGAAGCCGCTTGTGAGCGCTCGTGAACACACTCGTGAGTGCTCGTGAACGCGTTCAGAAATATTCAGTAAACGTTTGCTGATAATGGTATCGGATGTACAGGGATCGCATTTAAAAATGTGTCGGGTGATTAGAATCTGCCGCGCTTCAGTGGTGTTGTGACATCAGAATCAGTGCTGTGGTATATTTGAATAAAAACTGTATCGGTGAATCAAGCCCTCCTTGCTTCCTGATGATGCCTCCAATGTGGCTGGAGAAACGTCGTGAAGGAGAGAGGTGAACGGCTCGCCACGCTATCCCGAAAGAGCAGTGCTTAAAATAAATTTTCGTTGCACATCGAGCCGCAAAAACCTACATCAATACAGAATGTGGGATTCACTTCTCACACTATGGGGCCAATTATATATAATTGGGCTAGGCAAGCGTCAGGTCAACGATACCTTGTTGGCCTCTTGTTTTGTTGACGGTATTTGTGAGGTCACAACCAGCCCTACTAGATGGCGTACATCACCCTCTATCGGTCAGCACAGATATGGCCGAGACCAATCAATAATGATCAAAGCGCCTTGGGGACCTTTGGGAGAAAGGCGCTTTAGAAATGTAAAGTATTTTTTTTTTTAAGTCTTATGGGTGGCACTGTGGAGTAGCCAGTAGCGCTGTTGCCTCGCAGCAAGAAGAACCTGGGTTCGAATCCCGCCTCGGGTGTCTTTCTGTGCGGGGTTTGTGTGTTCTACCCCCGTGTTCACGTGGGTTTTTTTTACCGGGTACTCCGGAAGCAGCCTTAATCATTTGTTGCTTTGGTTTTTATTAGAATTTGTGTTGTTGTTGTTGTTGACTTGCGGTTCTCTCCGCGGCCCTTGTGCAGCGCTTTGTGACCCTCGGGTGAAAGGCGCTCTATAAAATGCTATTATTATTATTACTGCCACTCACTCGCTCATTCACAAACTCACCCACTAACTCAGCCACCCACAGTCCAGACACACACTTTTATTGTTTATGTTGGTTAATTCGCAAGTTTATTGTATGGCAGGAATCCCGCTTCCAGAGCTTGCAAGCTCACACGGTATTTCTGCTGTAATAATAAACATCTACCTGCCTAGCTGCTGCTGCCTAGGTTAATTGTCCTGCTGAATTAATTTCCCCCGGTGTCCTACTATTGACTAGCGTCCCATCATGGGTATAGCCCTGCCTTGCGCCCTGTGTCTGCCGGGATAGGCTCTGGCTCACGCGGGGACTAAAGGGGCCACTGCTCTTGGCACAAACGAGACAGCGTTAACCAAACAAAGGAATCGATTCTAAAACCATAACCACAGTGACTATTTTTTCCCCATGCATTGCAACGGGGAATCGTCAGCGATAGGAATCGACAAACGCCGGGAATCGGTATACCTGAGCTCGTTCGGAACGCAGGTCGATTACACGCGGCCGTGTGAATCGCGAGCGGGGAGAATCGATTGCGTCGATTACATTGAGAATCGCCTCACCACTTAACCCGGCCGCGAAAATTAGGTCGTGCAACGATTAACCCGCGCCTTCGATTTGCGAATCGAATCGAGGGCAAAGGCTAAATATAACCTCTTGAGTAAGCTTTATTCATACCGCCTCGTCCTGCCTCGTGTTGTAATCCCATTGCAGCTTCCTGCCGTTGCCATCGCGCCGATTACACTAAAGTTATAATTATCACACTACAGCAGGTGGGTATAAAAAAAAGCCAATCGATTCGAATCGGCCGGCTGCGGGAATCGACTCGAGCAATCGATTTAGGGCGGACTAGAGGCCGCGGCCTGCTGCAGTCGCCGCTGACTCTCTTTGAGTTTAATTTAAAAATATGCGATTTTAAACTCGTAGAAGATCATTAACCCACAACGGCCACATACGCTGCCGTGTGTTTGAGCGTGTGCTTTATACAGAAGAGAGGCCTGGTTTCGTCGGGAGGCGCGGTTTCGGCTGTGAGTAAAATTCGTGACCATCACATGGCGGCCTAAGTTTTCGGGCGTCGCCAAGGAAACGACATTGATAAAAATAAGTACATCTAATTTTATTATCGAGACGAGTGGAACATTTTACTTGGTCTATACGTTTGTGCGGGATGTTTGAGAGTTGCTCTTCGTAGCTGCTCTTTTGGGATAGCCGTGTCGAGTGTTCCTTCGCTCTCCTTCGCGACGTTTCGCCTCCCACGTTGGAGGCATCGTCAGGCGTTATATATATTTAATGAAACGTGTTGTATTGTGGGCGGCACGGTGGCGTAGCGGTGAGTAGCGCTGCCGCCTCACAACAAGAAAGACCCGGGTTCGTATGCCGGCTCGGGTGCCTTTCTGTGTGGAGTTTTCATGTTCTCCCCGTGTCCGATGAATCGTGGGCATCGTCGGACCTTAAGGTGTATTGAGAGTGTGGTAAGGCCTTCACTCTGCAGTGATTTATGATCATTAAAAAAAACACTCATTCATTATTTTACCGATAACATCATAATATATAGGAAGCAGTGTGTGGCAATATGGCGTCGGCAACACCGCCTGGCTGCCTCCTCCGCCTCTGAGTCGTTCTCTCGTCGAATGAGTATCTTCGACAGTGAATGAATATGTGCGCGTTATAAATGTAAACTATTATTGTCCACCTAACAGACGCCCATGATCTCTCAGTAACCGTACAGAGATGGCGTGCGCCGCGGTGCTGGAGCCGAGCGGGGACTTCCCGGCGTGGCTGGAGGCGCAGGGCGTGAACGCGGAGGTGGCCCGGGCCATGGACTCGGAGCTGGGCATCCGGGACTACGGGGTCCTGCGCGCCTGCGTCGGGGACGGCCTCGTGCGGGCCGAGCTGCTGGCCACGGCGCGCGACCGCCTGCCCTTCGGCTTCTACGCCGTGCTGCGCCAGGTGGTGAAGGCCCTGCAGGGCGCCGACACCCACGACGGTGGGACGACGCCACCGCCGCGCTGGGACGACGCCGCCGTGACCGCTCCTGGCGACGTGACGCTCGGAGGCCTGGTGGACGTGCTGCTCGCGCTGTTCAGCGGCTTGAGCCGGGAGCTGCAGCTGTCCGCGCGGAGGCTGGGAGCCATAGACGACGCTGGAACCGGCGGAGGGGGCTCGAGTCCGAATGGCGTGGAAGACGGCACCATGGAGCAGCACCTGAATTGCACGGAGAATGGTAAAGTGTAGGGTCGTCGACAACAACAAATACGCGCTTGTTTGGATTTCTTCTATTCGTTGAAGTGTTTCGCTGACATTGATTAATTTTGTGTCACGTGTGTAAAATAAACAGCACGGTGTAGACAATCTACGTCGAAAGATGAAAGAATTTAGACCGATTCCGAGCACTTCTCTACACTTCTCATCCAGTTTCTTCCCTCGCATAGCCAAGTTGTCATAGTAGCCTTGCTTGATTCAGTTAATGTATGATCTCTGATCTGTTACACCATCGATTGTGAAGTTTGTTTTTGGCCACATAGTCCTCTGGAGCTGGGTCCAAAACGACGCTCATGGATGGCGTGGCAACCAATCGGCCATATTAATGCTTGCCGCTTGGGTAGCTTCTCAGCCAATAGCAGTGCGTCCAAGGTCTCGGAACGACGGTTTCATATTACGATACGTGTTCTGGAAGGGATTAATATCGTAAAGCGAGGGACTACCGTATATGGTAAATGGTTTGTATTGGCCGCGGGCTCCGCAGGTTGACGGCAGCGTCGCGCGGCCGGGCCACTCGCTCTGACTAACGATCGCCGTTCCCGCGCGCGCGTTCTCTGTGCAGAGGAGATGCGGGACGCGGCCACGTCCCTCATCGACTTCGACCAGAACAAGATGATGTGTATTATCAAGCTGGAAGAGCGTGACGGTGAGCGACCATTCCACTCCAACAAAGCTCAACTTGAGACTTGCTACTGATAAGAATAATTAATAGTGTTACATTTATAAAGCGCACGTATTCATTCACTGTCGAAGGTACTCATTCGATAAGAGAACGACTCAGAGGCGCGAGGAAAGCAGAGGCGGCGGAGGGCAGCCAGGCGGTTTTCCGTCGCCATATTGCCACACACTGCTTCCTCTATATTAAGATGTTATCGGTCAATAAATTATTGTATTTTTTATTAAGTTGTGGGAGGAAACTGGAGAGCCAGGAGGAAACCCACGTAGAACAGGGGGAGAACACACAAACGCCACACAGAAAGGCACCCAAGGCGGGGATCGAGCCTGCTCGGGCAAGACCATTCTTTCTGTGAGGCGGAGATGTTACTTCTGCGCCACCCTGCCGCAGTGGTAACATCTCCACGCCTCGCCCCTGATTGCAGATGGCGATGGTGGAGCGGGAGGATCGGTCGACGACAACGACGACGACGGCTGTGGATGGCGGCCGCAGGACGGAGCCGGGAGCATGGCCGCCGCCTGCATAGACGGACCTGGTAAGAGCGGTCGACGTTTTAACGATTGTTCTTCCGCATCGATGTAGGTTTTCACGGCTCGACAAATGAGACTTGCTCTTGAGAGAGACGCTGTTTCGGGTAGGCGGTGTCGAGCGTTCCTCCTCTCCTTTTCGCGACGTTTTGCCTCCCGCGTCGGAGGCACCGTCGGGAGCCTGATACATTTTCCTGCCGCGTCGGAGCCAACGTCAATGCCTCTGATATTGGAGGCAAAACAACGTAGAACAGCGAGAGTGACCAGTAATGATTTGGCAGATAGCAGCATAATATATAGGAAGCAGTGTGTGGCAATATGGTGCCGGTAAACCGCCTGGCTGCCTCCTCTGCCTCTCTGCGCTTTCCTCGCGCCTCAGAGTCGTTCTCTCGTCGAATCAATATCTTCGACATTGAATGAATATGTGCGCGTTATAAATGTCAAAGAGAGAGGAGGCACGCTCGACGCGGCTCTTTAAAAGCAATTCTCTTCACCGTCTTCCGTACGGCGAGCAGTTGATCGGCTGCGGGGGTGGGTTTGTACCTTGGCACCGGGGTTTGGCGACCGGCTTCAGGAGTAAGCCTGGTGAATGCCAAAAATGCCGGTGCCGGGGAATGACGACGGGAGGCAGGCGGCGGCGGTGTTGCCGTGCCGTCGGGCGGTTTGAGGTTGTCGTGCTCGGTACCGCTCGCCGCCGATTAGAGTGCGTGACAATTATTCTCGCGCGGTACTGAGAGGGAGCGCGGTTCTCGCGAGACGGGCGGTACGAATCGTGAACAGCACGCGCATAACACGGTGACGACAGTGACGCTTATAATAATTAACATTTCTATTGCGCCTTTTACCCAAAGGTTGCAATGCACTGTACAAAGATCGGGATGAAATACATAACGTAAACAGCAAACAAGCTGATAGACACTGCACCTGGTGGTAAAACCGCATATCTTGTGATTAAATGTAATAAGGAAGTGGTGGTCTCGAGTGTCGCCCCCCTCGAATGAGCGGTGGGTATTCTATGGTTTCTGTCTTTCTCCCACACGAAGCCAAACTCTTATTGATGGCATTGGCCCAATCATGCCGATGCAGCAGCAGCAGCACCCTACTGTAAAACTTGGGGCGCCATGATGGTTCTGTGGTAACACTCATGCCTCTCTGCAAAAAATGTCCCGGGTTCAGTCCCAGTCTTGGTTGCCTTTCTGTGCGGGGTTAGTTTGTTTCTTCCTTGTCTGTCACGGAAAAGGTCAAACTTGTGAGTTTATTACCCGTGTTACCGAGCAATAGTCCACATGCGGTCAACAGTTGAACAAGGCAGAACTCGGCTTCTTTGGAGAGGATAGCTGTCAAAAAACTAGCTGCTGCAGTTATGAAACATTTGGTAGACTTCTGCAAATGGTATTGAATGCACGGTTCTTCTTCTTTGCGATTCTTCGAAGCACGATGGCTAGCTTCTGGACATCGTCGTCTTTCAGCTTGGCTTCGAAGTGTTTGGTAGAATTCGCAGGCAATACCAAGTACTACCTGACAGGGATCGCGACGTGAACGCTTCTACCTTGACCCCCAATGCACGGTGATAACATTGAAAAAATTTCCACGTGAGTTAAATCTCCCGCATGCTCCCTTCTTCTGGCTGTCACTCAGTACTGAGTGTGACGTATCTGCCATTGCTTCATATGTGAATGTAAACCGATGCTGTGTGTGCATCTCCTGGCACAGAAGTTGCAAGATAGGTGTCCAATTGCTGGGTTGGATTAGGAAGCATGTCGGAGTTCTTTACATCTCTGGTTTTCCTTCTCGATTTTGCGCGTCAACAAGTTTTGTTGAATTTCTCACATGTTGTTTCCGTTGAGTTCTATCATTGGCATGAGTCTCCCAGGAGGTTACGTCGATGCGCGCTCCCTTAGTATTGCGATATCAGAACCAGTGCTCTAAGTGAGATTTCAATAAGTATAGGCGATTCAAACTAGGGTTTCTATTTTTGATGACCCGGTATATGCAGAATTGAGGGCTAACGAGTGATGCTGGTGGTCTTGAGAGAGAGATATATTGGGGGGGCTGTCTCATGCTGTGAAGAGCGCTTCTGAGTCATTCTCTCGTCGAATCAATATATTCGGCATTGAATTAATATGTGTGCGTTATAAATGTAACATTACTATTATTATTAAGCCCCCCTCTGCCGCCGATGGCTGCGTTCCGTATTTTTTGCGCAGTGCAGCTGATGCTCCTAGAAGCCGGATTCGTGGTGCTGATGATGCGGAGGGGTGGTCGATTTTTTGTTTAGTTTTGTTTTAAACATAACGATTCTCCTGAGAGCCGCTTTTTTCGGAATAGCCGTGTCGAGCGTTCCTCCTGTCCTTCGCAACGTTTCGCCTCCCACGTTGGAGGCATTGGCAGGCTTCTGAACGGTTTATCTGAAAGACAACCCTATACAGGATTAAGCGGCTTCTGACGATGAATGAATGTTGTGTTACATATCTCTTTAGTATGCGTGTGTGGGGCAAATTTTAAAAGCAATTCTCGTACAAAAACTTAATTCCGTAAATTATTGCGATTGACCGTTGAAGTTTAGTCCAGGAGTCGGTTATATGTTTGACTTTGCAATGGACGGTAAATAGATATTACATCTTGGCTTTTGTGGCACATATACGATTGTCAATGAATCCGTGGCGTCATGTGAAGCCATTACCTACAACGACAACAAGAAATACAAATAAAAAACACTTGGATTTCTTTCACACGCAACACATATCGCGAGCTTATGAAACACTGCTGATGACCCTATCGACGTGTGCATCAGTACAATAAACATCCCTTTGAACATTCGGGAATTTCTTGCAATAACGACGAGGTAGAGCAACACGGAAGGTCTGAAGAGAACGCGGCAAGACTGCATCGTAGCGGCTGCGATGGGTGGGAGGAGGGCCGGATACCGTGACGGGCATCGGAGCAGCGCCCACCCGTCGGCGACGAACGGGAAGACCTGAACCTGCGACGAGGCTTTAAGAGATCGAACTTTGGAAGTCACGCGACAATCTCAACGATCGCGACGTCTAGCGGAACGAAGGAAGCGAGCGATGCCACGGGTGTGGCGGCGCTGACTCCCGCTGACCCCTTGACCTTTATCAAGACGTAAACAGAGCCCTACACATTTAACCCTGAACCCCCCCCCCCCTCCGTCACGTGCGGGTGCCCGCGGTTGTGGCTGTGTCGCGCCCAGTGCAGCGTCTCGTCCCTCAAAACCCGCTCTCTCCTCTCGCAGGTAAGAGTGAGGAAAGTCGTTCGGGGTTCGTCATCGATGATAATAATAATAATAATTCAATTTATATAGCGCCTTTCACCCGAGTGTCACAACGCTCCGCAGCTCCTCCGGCTCGGCCGCCCACGTAGCACTATCGGCGTCGCGTCGTCGCAAGCGCCTCCGGGCGAAGCCCACGACCCCGAGTGGACTCCGGCGGGCCGTCCGTCGACGGGAAGCGGGCCGGGCGGGCGAGGGGGGCCGCTCGCGAAACGCGCCGCGTCTGCCACAGTGGGGGCGGCGGCCTCGGGCGGTCAGTACGGCTGCAAGGTGTGCGGCCAGCAGTTCGGTCGGGCGAGCTACCTGCGCAAGCACAAGCTGACGCACACGACGGAGAGGCCCCACCGCTGCGCCGTGTGCGGCCGCGCCTTCAAGCGGCCCTGCGAGCTGACGCGGCACCGGCGCACGCACACGGGCGAGCGGCCGCACGGCTGCGCCGTCTGCGGGCGCAGCTTCACGCGCTGCCAGCAGCTCAAGATCCACCTGCGCACGCACACGGGCGAGAAGCCCTACCGCTGCGGCGAGTGCGGCCATTTCTTCTCGCACCGGCACAGCTTCAAGCGGCACCAGCGCACGCACGCCGGCGGGAAGGCGTGAGGACGACGGAGGAGGGGAGGGAGGCGCGCGGGACGAGACGGGGCTTGCTCGAACCGGGCAAGGAGCGATGGAAGGCGCCGACGATGATTTGGACGCGGAGTGTCAACGGA
The DNA here is from genome assembly GCA_036362915.1 of Geotria australis. NCBI lineage: Eukaryota > Metazoa > Chordata > Hyperoartia > Petromyzontiformes > Geotriidae > Geotria > Geotria australis. Next base: position 28,748,628 of record JAZEWU010000001.1, read on the forward strand.
CGAATTCCATCGGGAAAAACGCGTGTGCGCCGGTGATTGCGTCCGACGCGGCGGAACATGTTTGTTTACGACAGAGGAGAAACGTTTCGTCTTTGCCGGATGACGACCGCCGAACGAACGGACCCACGATGCACACTGCTGCTGGCGTAGCTGCGGCCAGAGGGAACTGACGCCCGAGCGGAAAGCTGCGATTCGCCGCATTCTTTTTTTGCCGTGCGTCCCGGGGAGGGGAGCGTTGAGGCGGCACGTATGCCTCGCTGTACAGCTGCAGTAACGGTTGATAATGGATTGCCTGAGCATGTGAATACGTTATAAAACATGTCGTTTGCCCGATTTCAACTTGGACGCCGTGCCGTCTACACCCACCATTTTCAACCGGTGGGTCGTAACCCAGATATATTATGATGTTATCAGATAATTAATTAGTGAGGTTTTTTTCAGTTGTGGGAGGAATCCGGAGAACCCGGAGGAAACCCACGCAGAACATGGGGAGAACACACACATTCCATACTGAAAGGCGTCCGAGGTGGGAGTTGAATTCCCTCGGGCAGGACTTTCTTTCTGTGAGGCGTGGATGTTACCACTGCACAGACACCCTGCCACCCAGTTGGTGACCTCGTCGTGAGACCATCGGTTGAACTCATCTGTTTCCTCAAGGTGTTTCCAGAGCTCCTCCAATGGTTGGGGCATGAGCTCATTGAAACTGCTGTCATCATTGTGGCTTGCAACTCTGGGATGAAACATCACGGGGGTATATATTTACTTGATTAAGTGACTGTACACTGTTTAATAATCATTTACATATTTAAAGTACTGTACAAAACTTAAGATTGAAAAAACTGCGGGGCTTGTAAACACAGCACGCAGGCTGATGAACAGTAAAACCCCGTGCCTAATAGTGCAATAGAATAAAGCGCCAAGGATAAACGTTGGTATGCTGTTAGGTAGGTTTGTATTTTTTGACGCGTGTGCTAAAATACCGTGGGTGGCAGGGTGGCACAGTGGTAACATCCGTGACTCACAGAAAGAAGGTCCTGTCTGAGGCAGTTTGAACACCGCCTCGTGCACCTTTCTGTGTGACGTTGGCGTGGTCTCCCTCTGTTCTGCATGGGTTTCCTCCGGGTTCTCCAGTTGCCTCCCATAACAACAAAAAACCGTCATTAATTGGGAAAATGTAGGCGTTGGTTAACCGCGCGGCTGCCTTTACCCTCCCCGCCTCTCTGCGGTGTCCTCGCACCGGTGAGACATTCTATCTTTGATCAAATACCTTCGAGATTCAACAAATACTGTGCGCGTTGTAAATTGTATTCTTGTCAAAAAGTAACTTTAAGGCCGAGAACTTTTGATAATAGTAGCCACTCACGGCAGAGTCGTCCGCCGTCGCGAGCCGCTACTGTCGCGAGCGCACGGGCCGCTCGCGTCGATTCCGAACGCGCGACAACCGCGCGCAGCGTCGCTCGCTCGGCCACGAGAGCGAGACGGACGCAGCAGCTCTCTGATCGCTCAAAACCGCCTGTGTCCTCCTGTAGGTAAGAGGCCGGCACGCGAACCGACGTTCGCCAGCAATGAGCCGACGTCGCTGCCGAGCGACGCACGAAACCCTAGCTGCCTCGCGCGATCGCTGGACTCGGGCGTGTTCGACGTCAACGTAGACCGGTGGGATTTCCCGCCGACGGCCGCCGTCTCGACGTGCACGCTCCCCGTCGCCGATCCGTTCCACGCGGGGCGCGTCCCGCGTCAGAACGGGGCGCCGGGCTGCCCGGCGATGGCGGCGGCGCCGGCGTCCTTCCCCGAGCAGGAGCGGGCGCCGCGGGTCGCCTTCCCCTACGCGTGCGGCGGCGCGCCGGTCCGGCCGCTCGCGAGCCTCGACTTCCAGAAGAGGCACTCGGCGGAGGCGCACGGCGCAGAGAGGCATTCGGCGGAGGGGCGCGCGGCGGAGATGCGCGCGGCGGAGGTGCGCGCGGCGGAGGTGCGCCGGTCGGAGAGGCAGGCGGCCGGCAGACACGCGGCGGCGCAGAGACACGTGACGCAGGGGAGGCAGCAGGCCGAGCGGCGCGCGGACGAGAGGCGCGCGGCCGAGCGGCCCTACCGCTGCCACGTGTGCGGCCTGACCTTCAAGCGGCTGGCGCACGTGCAGCGGCACCAGCACACGCACACGGGCGAGAAGCCGCACGGCTGCGGCGTGTGCGGTCGCGCCTTCGCCCTCTTCTCCACGCTCAAGCTGCACCAGCGGACGCACACGGGCGAGCGGCCCTACCGCTGCGACGAGTGCGGGCAGACCTTCTCGCACCACTACAGCTCCAAGCGGCACCAGCGGACGCACGTGCGCGCCGGCGACGACCCGGCGGCGCCGCCGATCGCGGTGTGAAGCGACGTCGCGAGCGGTTCTCCATGCTCCGGAGAACGCGGGGGGGGTGGGTCGGGGTGCGCGCGGCCGCTCGTGCTAATAATAATAATAATTTTACATTTATAACGCGCACATATTCATTCACTCTCGAAGGTACTCATACGACGCGAGAACGACTCGAGGGGCGAGGAAAGCGCAGAGAGGCAGAGGAGGCTGCCAGGCGGTTTTGCCGGCGCCATATTGCCGCACACTGCTTCCTATATATTATGATGTTATCGGCCAAATTATTAATGAGAGGTTTTATTTTTAACGATACGATTTACAACACGCGCAAATTCCGTGCCCGGTCAGGGACGCGACGCGGGTACGGAGGTGCGGGGCCGAGCTCGGAGTGGGGTTTGCTTGAAGGGATAAGTGTTGGTTGAGTCGTGCTTTGAAGTTCGAGGTTTGACCGGAGGTGCAGCAGGGGAGTCTGTTCCAGACCGCGGGTACCGATGTTGAAATGCGTCGTTTTGCGTTCGCCGTCTCGGAGGGCGGGCGGGGGGAGGTGCTCCGAGTCAATGTTGTGAGGAGCTGCGGGGCGTGCGTGAGCGCTTTGCGGAGGGTGGGGCGAGTCGGTTGGCGAGGTATTGGTGAGAGTAGGTTAGTGAGGTATTGGGGGAGTCCTGTGTGTATGGCGCGATGACAAAGCAGAGATATTTCGTAGGTAGCCTTTGATGGATGGGCAGCGAACTCGCGGTGGAAATATACCACGTTCCCCGACGGCGGAGGATCGCCGCTGTCTTGCGCGAGATTGTGCGAAATTTGACTCGTTGAACTCAGGAGCGAGGGACGGGACAGATGGGCTTAATTGGCCAATCGGCTGGGATTTGAATTTGGACGTTTCTGCCTTCATTTTCTGGTTCTCTATTCCCAGCACCGCCTGGCGGCGTGAACTTTCTAATTAACCTTTTGGAAACCCGTACGTCTATGAAAACAACAACGGAAGCTGCGTCAGTTCGTTTGTCAGAGTGCAGTGCCGACCAAGGAGGCTTACGAAATGCACGTTGATGAAAAGTGTGAACCCTCGGTAAATTTTATTTTAAAACGATAAAGAAACAAATGTTTAATAATAACGTTGAAAACAAACACAGGTGTGGCTCAGTAACGTTAAACGCTCCGGAGTTACCGATCGGCTGCTTAAACATTCGGTTTAGCCGCTTTTGTTAGCTAGATAGGTAGATGTTTATTATTACAGCTTGCAAGCTCTTTACAGGATTGCTGCATTGACACGACAAACATGCCTTTTAGGCGAGATGTCTACTCAAAGACAATGTTGCTCACAACTTGTTGCTCGCAATAATAATAATAATTTTACATTCATAACGCGCTTTCCTCGCGCAGCCTCTCTGCGCGAGGAAAGCGCAGAGAGGCTGCAAGCTTGCAGTTCTCATCCCCGGGAAGTTAACAGTCCTTCTTATCGCTTTTATACTTTCCGCTCCAAAAGATTGTTCAAGCTGCTGTGTTTTGTATCCGAGTCTCTGTGAAACACTGGTATGTTACAATACTGTTGAACGTAACATGTCAAAACATTGCAAGCGATATCACGCGTTGTCATAAATCGGTAGTTGGGGCTTAGCTTAACATTTTAAACAAAATCAGTCTACTTATTGATTTGAGTTTCTCTGGTGTAACGACACGTACTTCGTGTGTTGCTGATGCTCAACGCCTTTTGGCTACGAGAGAAAATGTTGGGTTTTTTTCTGTATTGCACTTTTAAATAAAAACACGACCTATAACACCGCTTCGATGGCAGCGTGAAAGTATACGCCTCGTTGTCGTAAAGCACGCAAGCCTCCCGCCCCGCCGCGTCGTAAACAAGTGGCTTTATCTTACGGAACTGGTGCAGCTTTCTGATAATTCGAACCACTGTGTCCTCCTGTAGGTAAAGAGGCAGAAAGTCACTCAGGGTTCCTCATCAATCGAGTGGAGTCGCTGCAGAGCACCGACAAACCGCTCCTTTCGTGGTCAGGAAAGCCTAGCGCCGCCGCCATCGCCGTCGCACGATCGCAAGATCCGCGCGCGCCGGGAACCTCGAGCACCGTCGCCCGGGCCTCGGGCCGGCAGGATTTCCTAACCCCCGCGGCGTCGACGTCGTCCGCCCGTCCCTCCGAGCCGCCTTTTCAAGTCGACTCGAGAGCCTGGCCGGGCGCGGCCTTCTCGGCGGCCTCTCGTCCGCCGCCGCCTCCTCAGCAGGGCGCCCCGTACGGCTGCGGCGAGCGCGGCCAGTCGTTCGCGCGCCACGACTTCCTGGAGCGGCACGCGGGGAGGCACGCGGCCGAGCGGCTCGCACGCGCCGTGTCGGCGTCGGAAACCGGCGACCGAGCGGCCGACGGTGGCTACCGCGGCGACGGCGGCGGCGTCCCGCCCTTCGCGCCGCGGGGGTTCGGGAACCACGTGCGGCAGAACACGGGCGACAAGCTGTACGCGTGCGGCGTGTGCGGCCGCGCGTTCACGCGCTCGTCGACGCTGCGGCTGCACGAGCGCCGCCACACGGGCGAGAAGCCGCACCGCTGCGACGTGTGCGGCCACGCGTTCCTGCGCGCCGTGCAGCTGCGCATCCACCTGCGCACGCACACGGGCGAGAAGCCCTACTGCTGCGGCGAGTGCGGCCAGGCCTTCGCCCACCGGCACAGCTTCAAGCGCCACCAGCACAAGCACGCCGCCGCCGCCAAGGTGTAGCGCCGGGGCCGCTCGGCGAGAAGATGGCGGTGGCGGCGGTGAAGGCGGCGACGCGATCGGAAAAAAGTTTGACTCGGATTCGCAGCTCTTTCTTCTTACTGGAGTATCCCAGCCGTGCCGGTGCCAGGTTCGATCGCATCACAGCTGGGGGTGTTTTCAACTTTGTAGATAGCCAAGCCGTGCCGGAAACAAACCCGCGAAACGCCGGACTAACGCAAGACACACGAGTCAAGATTGGGGACGATTGGAGCATCGGCCGGGTGCGCGCGTGACGTTAGCACTTCGGTTTCTGTGATAGGAAAAGTGAGAAGGAAGGAAAAAGTAAATAAATAGGGGAAAACGTGAATGATTCTCTCTGCTCGTATGAGCAATCGGCGTCCCTCCCTGAGCCAGCTGTGTAAATTCCGCAAGCCTTTGGTGGTACCGGAGCAGTCTCCGAAGCAGGATGTCATTAAACGTGACGCCTGCAAACCCAACGTTTAGTGTTTTTTTTTGTTCGTATTTGACAGGTTTTAATCGTCAAATAATTTTCTAAAGCGGCTTTTGTTGACGCAACACTAAACGTACGTGGCAATACTCTTTGTCAATCGATCAGGTTCACACCCCGCGCTTCCCCCGCCTATTCCGCGCGGGTTACGGGAGTTAACTGGTCGTACTTCACCACGCCGGTTGGTGCGGGTTTCGTGAAGATGGGAGTTGTATTTTCGGTGTGGGATTTTGCTGCACTGCTATCTGCTGCCCAGCAGCCTATAGCAAGCTGTTTGTGCATGGTCGCCACCCATCCAAGCTTAATGCAATCCACGCTTGACGACCCAGCTTCCGGATTTCAGAAGATTGGGTGTATTGGCAGTGGTCGTGTCATATTGTCATTGATATTAGCTAGCAGACTACCCGTCCTACGGACGATCTTGTTGCGAGAGTGTAACGTGTTCTTTTGACGTCTCTTGCTGATGACGTTTTCTGTTTTGACCTTGATTTTTGTCCTGGTTTCCTTCGGAGGATATCGCTGCTGGCTCTGTAAAGTTTCAGAAGAGTAATTGATAAACGGGAAGTAATAATAAGACCTCTAAACTAATAATGACACAATTTTATAACGTGGCGCGCAAGTTCCACGCCGTTAAGAGCGATTCTGACCGTGAGGAAGCTCAAGTTTGTACCCGTGACAGAGTTACTGATCAGCTGTTGTAGCACCGGTACGAGTCATCCCAGCTGCAGGCTGATGTATCCAGAATTATGTTCGCGAGTGAAACACTGACGGAGGTGGATTATATAAGGTTTCACCTTTTCTGGCAATGAGAGACGTGTTAAGATCTTAAAACACGAAATGGACACCTTTTTGCAAAGGTTCCA
>JAZEWU010000001.1:28755074-28766954 GCA_036362915.1 Geotria australis
GGGGGGGGGTGGATCGTGTGTGGAACCCGAACACATTGTTCGGCTGCTGTCCTCTACCCGCTGCGGAAATGCGCCAGGTTTTTCACGCGCAGCTTTGATCGCGCGGTCTCTCGCTGAATAAACGGCGACAGTTTACGTTTCGCCACAAGTTGCCGTCGCTGATTCGGCTGCGTTTCTCGCTCGTTAAAGGCTGCGCTGCCGCATTTGTGCAGACGCCGTAATAAGCCCTCCGTTCCCAACCGGTGGGTCGCGACCAATCGCTCTGGTTCTGTGAGCGCCACCTAGCGGTACGTGGAGAAATTATCCACCTGGGCCAAGCGGGCCTTGAGGTGTAAAACGTTGAGGACCCCTGCCCAAAGCAATGCTCCGACTCGTAACGCGTAACTCACACCCGGGTGGACGTCTGTGCTGCGGAGATGGAGCGATGACATCGGGTCTTGTCAGTGGATTGTTACATCACGTGACCATGGAGCGTTGGCGATGGCTTTGGGAGGCCTTCATCCAGCAGTGGATTGATGAAAGCAGATGATGTCCCCAGCAGGTAATTTCAGGTGTCTGCGTCCTGATCCAGAAACTGGCTTCGGCGGGCGATGGTAAGCACGCTTGCCGTCGAAAGTTTGATCTCCGAGAGAGGCAGTTGTAACGATGTTTCTTAATTCCTTTCTTCACCCTCGACCCACGTTTCTGTCCAACCCAGCAGTATAATAATAATAATTGTACATTTATAACGCGCACATATTCATTCACTGTCGAAGGTACCCATTCGACGAGAGAACGACTCAGAGGCGCGAGGAAAAGTTACCCCTCTGTTGACTGACAGGTCTTGTGTCTGTTGGGTGAACGTAAGCCGGTCCGAAGCAGCGTAGCAGCAAGAAAGCGCATTCAGCGCAGTAGTACGGTACACGTGGGGGAGGGTGTGGTTGCGGTACAACCGTACCGTTAAAGATGGAAGTTACTCACTCCTGGGTGACTCCCAACCCTTCCGAGGTGTTTGGCCGGCATGAAAACCTGGCCCGACTTACCCTCTTGCTGAGCGAGGCTCCCTCCGCCGGTAGTGGTGTGAGCGGGAACCTTCACTCGATACCCGATTCCCGCCTTGGGCGCCTTTCTGTGTGGAGTTTGTGTGTTCTCCCCCTGTTCTGCTTGGGTTTCCTCCGGGTTCTCCGGTTTCCTCCCTACGACTTAAAAAAAACACTCGTTAATTATTTGGCCGATAACAACGTAATATTTAGGAAGCGGCGCGTGGCAATATGGCGCCGGCAAACCGCCTGGCTGCCCTCCTCTGCGCTTTCCTCGCGCCTCCGAGTCGTTCTCTCGTCGAATGAATATCTTCGACATTGAATGAATATGTGCGCGTTATAAATGTAAAATTATCATTAATAATTTACGCGGTTAGCCCGGCCGCGGCTGTGTGGAGCCGATGCCGCGGCCGTTCCGCCCCTCATCCCGGGCCGTGTCGCTCCCGCAGGTGTCAAGACGGACAGCCGCTTGGAGCTCGTGATCGAGCGAGTGACGTCGCTGCTTGGCATGGAGGGGCAGCAGAGTGCGTTGACGCAAACCACCAGTGCCATTGCGCCGTCATCGCGCCAGCAGGGCGCGCTCGCCAGCGTGAAGATCGAGCGTGAACTCGGAGAATGCAGCACCGCCTCCACCACAACCGCCACCACCGCCAACAACCGCCGCTCGCCACCAAGTGCCGGCGACGTCACCACGGCGCCCGTGCCTGGCCACGAGCGGCTGGAGTGGACGAGCACCACCGCCGCCACCACCACGATCGGCGACGCCACCGCCGCCACCACCAGCGAAAGCGGCTGCACATGTGCAGCCACTACAACCGCAGACACCGCAACCGACGGGCGCGTCACGTGGCAGCAGGCGGAGGAAGCGGGGGCGACGCCGCAACACAAGGAGGCGGCGCAGAAGGTCAGGTCGGTGCCCTACCAGTGCAGCGTGTGCGGCTTGATGTTCATGAAGCGCGTCAACCTGCGGACGCACACGCAGAAGCACATCGCCGAGAAGCCGAACCGCTGCGACCTGTGCGGCAGCGCCTTCCGCTACCTCTCCGACTTGATGTGCCACTGGCAGACGCACGTGGCAAAAACGTCGTGACGAAGTGCCGTGCGCGTGTCTTGCGGTCGCTCGCTCGCTCGGTTGGTCGGTCGGTCCAAGAGGTTGGGAACCCGGAGGGGAGCGGAGCGGAGCGGAGCTTGGGGATGGGTTAGGTTTATGTTTTTTTGAGGATGAGTTTTGCGTATTCTCGCCACGTCCACGTGGGTTTTCGACGGGCACTCCGGTTTCCTCCCACAGTCGAGAAACATGCGGCTGCATAGGTTCATTGGCCTGCTGACTAAATTTCCCCCGGTGCCCCCTCTGATGGACTGGTGTCCCATCCTGGGTATCGCCCTGCCTTGCGCCCTGTATCTGCCAGGATAGAAGGAACGCTCGACTCAGCAATCCTGAAATAACAGCCATGGAGAGCAATTCTCCTCATACGCCGAGCCGTGAAAAACGACATCTTTACATGTGACTTGTTGAACCAGGTACAGCAGACAGTTGACTTGGTCATTATTTTTGTCTAGGATGTTTGTCTGTGCATATATTTGAAAGTAGGTTAAGATGTTAATTGTTACTAATGAATCGAACTCGGGTCCCCGGGTTCGTAGCTTACCGTGCTAACCGCCGAGCCGCCGCTCCGCGCTACCATCGCCACAATCGTACCCACTCCATCCCCCACCATCACCATAACCACCGGCACGGTGAACCGCCACGGCAACAATTAAACCAACATCGCCACCGTCGCCACTGTTTATTCACGAGCGGCCGAGTCTCCGTTCCGATACGAGGTGATCGCACCAGGAGGAGCTCAAAGTACAAAACAGCATCGGCGGCGGCGGCGGCAGCAGCAGCAGGACCACACGGACGACGATGAGAGTCGGTGATAACGAAACCCATGCAAGAAGGCCTCACGTCACAACGCAGAAGCAACGCAAGCTACGATCGGCCGAACACACGCGCAAACCCGGAGAGAGAGAGAGAAATGCCTGTAAACCACCGCGGGACGAGACCGATGATCACCTGCTGATTGTCAGCTCACCGCTATCGACTACGTCACTGAAAAACCAAGACCGTACACAACAGCAACGAGTTGACGATACGATACGATGAGAATTGCCGTAGCGCGCGGTCATCCGCTCTCCTTCGCGATGTGTTGCCTCCCTGTGTTGGGAGGCATCGTGAGGCTGGCATTAGATAGATCGTTATTATTACAGCAGAAGATACCCATTGAGCCTGCAAGCTCTGGATGCAGGTTTTCTGCGATACAACAAACGTTCGACCTAACCAACGCACTGAAATGCCTCCAAACGTGGCAGGCGAAACGTCGCAAAGGAGAGAGGAGGAACGCTCGAAACGGCTACCCCTGAAGAACAGCTCTCGCGAGAAATTCTCATACATCGAGCCATGAAAACCTACATCAATACAATATGATGCAATGGTGCAGCGCAACGGTAGGAGTTTACGGTACAGCGATACACCTTAAAGTTCACAGACACCGAGCCGATGACATGATTTGTTTGTATTTTAGTGCGTGTGGCAAGATGTCCAGCGCTAGATGTCTATGTTGAGGTCTGCTGAAGCATGATGAGAGGCTCCAGTGGAGAGAGAGTTCGTTTATATACTTTTGCTGTTTCCTTTGAAGAAGCGCAGACTGCAGTGGATTTAATTTATGGTCCATAGTTTGGGTTGCGGGCCAGCCGCACTGCTGCAGTGTATCTTTAACTTTCCTTTCACGAAGCAGATATGTGCCTCGGCTTGCTGACGTTCTCACGCAGTTGATGGTTACGCCAGCGTTCTTTTTATTGACCGAGCAATAATAATAAAGTTAATTTGTAAAGACAAGTTGTGTAACGTATCTCATTAACCGATATTTCATTGCGCGCAACTGAAAATGCGACCGCGTTAAGGGTGCCGTACGCAGCTTGCGATTTGTATTTTCATCGCAACAATGTGTGGGAGTATAAAAGGGAATGGAAAACGAGTTTCCTTGCAAGCAGTGCTAACGCAACCCGCTGTTTATTACACAGGCGCTATCGGGTCCAGACCCGCTTAGACAAACCGGCTCGTCTGACGCGAATGAAAAAGGACCTCGGTAAATTTTCAACCAAACGACCGCTTCTGCGCGATTAAACACGTGAGTTGCGGAGGTTGCGTCTGGGATCCTCATTCACTGTCGAAGGTACTCATACGACGAGAGAACGACTCAGAGGCACGAGGAAAGTGCAGAGAGGTGGAGGAGGCAGCCAGGCGGTTTTACCGGCGCCATATTGCCACACACTGCTTCCTATATACTATGATGTTGTCGGCCAAATAATTAATGAGTTTTTTTGTAATTTTTAAACTCCGGCGACCGTCTTGCCTGTATACAGATTATGAAAAAGGAGAAAAGGCAGGAGCAGCAGCAGCATATCCGCCACGGTAACAAAACAACACAGACCCCTGCGCCTGTTCGTTCCGTGGGGTCGGTCTCTCTCTCTCTTCATAAATGCTATTATTATTATTATAACAACAGGGTGCGGCCGCGAGTTGGTGAGAGGCGGTGCGTCTCGCAGCAGACAGGCTCTTCGCGGCCGCCGTTCTCAACCGGCGGGGTCGCGACCCACCAGCGGGCCACCAGCACCACCGAGCGGTCCGTGGAGACCACGCCCAAGCCGGGGCCTTGACGTGCAGCATCTCGCGAACCCCTCCTCCTATGGCACGCCGTTGCCGTCCGCCATCCCCTCGGCGACCGCCGCCGCGACCGCCGCAGCAGCCGCCGTCCTATTGGCCGCCACGTTCTGCATGTGCGTGAGCTGGTGCGCGTTGAAGCTGCCGAAGTCGCCGAAGGTGCGCCCGCACGGCCGGCAGCGGTACGGCTTGCGGCTCGAGTGCGTGCGCTGGTGCCGCTTGAGGTGGGCGCCCTGTGCGAAGCCGCGTCCGCACGCCTCGCAGCGGTACGGCTTCTCGCCCGTGTGCGTGCGCTCGTGCGTCTTGAGGTCGCACGACTGCGCGAAGGCGTGCCCGCAGGCGCCGCAGCGGTACGGCTTCTCGCCCGTGTGCATGCGCTGGTGGCGCGTCAGGTGGCAGCTGCGCGCGAACGCCTGGCCGCACACGCGGCAGCGGTGGGGCTTCTCGCGCCGGTGCGTGTCCTCGTGGGCGCGCAGCTCGGGCAGCTGCGAGAAGCCGCGGCCGCACGCCGAGCAGCAGTAGGGCCGCTCGCCGTTGTGCTTGTGCAGGTGCCGCTTGAGCGTCGAGTACTGCGTGAAGCTGCAGCCGCACACCTTGCAGCGGTACGGCTTGTCGCGGCCGGCGGCGGCGGTGGCGGCGGCCGGAGCGAGCCGGCGAGACGCGTCGGTTTTGCCGGAGCCGGGACGCGTCGCGCACGGCTTGTGCTCGTACAGCCCGCTCTCGCCGATCGACAGCCGCTGCGGCCGGTGGGCCGGCGGAGGCCTGCCGGGCCGGAACGCGTGGGCCTGCGGAGGCGGCGGTGGGGACGGAGAAGCGTAGGCGGCGGCGGCGACGGAAGATTCTTGGGCGGCAGTTTGGTCGCCCGCCGTTTGCTGGAGCCACGGGAAGGCGCCCGGATCGGCGGTGGCGCCGCGTGATAGGTCCACGCCGGCGGGCTGCGACGAGCCGGCGCCGTCGGCGATGAAGCCCGGCGGAGAAGCCAGCACAGACTGACCTGGGCGGCAACGCGGCGAGGTAACGATCGCACGGTTACGAGGGTGGCGATCATTTCCACTGTCGATAGAGATATTACTGATCTCTCTCCTCTCTCACATTTCTCCCCAACCTATTTTCTCTCAAATATCCCACCTGTTCCCTCCACCACCACCCCGACCCCGCCGGTTACCTGGTGGCTCCGCCTCAGGGACAGATGCCGGCTCCTCCCACTCGGCGAGCTCACCGGCGCCTGCGTTCTCGGGCGTCAACCCGGGGTGTTCTGCTCTCACACACAGAGACATACGCACGCAGAGAGACACACAGAGACACAGTATATACAAAGACAACGATACTTCGTGTAGCCTTATCAGACTGTACGGTCAAGCGGTCTTAGCGAGCACCCATGAAGGGCGGTACGGCAAACGAGGGGGTGGGTGGCCAGCACCGTGTTTCCATAGTGACGATATTTATACACCACCCCTACCAGGGGAATCGAGCTAGGGGGGAAGGCCCGCAATCGACACGGGTATAGTGCCACCAAAGGTTAGTGTCAATCAAAACGGGTCTGCCTGCCACAAGCTAACTGACATCCCAATTCGTGCCTCGGCAAGGAAACAGATTCCCCACCTCCTGGCTTGCACAGAGGCGGTGCACCCCACCATGAGAATTTGGAATTTCCACCGTCAACAGAGAGGAGAAGCGCCGCGTGTACCGCACCGTTGGGGACGCGTGGCGCATCGCCCCGGCGCCGCGGAGCTCGGGTACCTGCGCAGTCCTCCTCCGTTTTGATGGAGCAGACTCTGTGACTTGAGCCGCACTCGTCCGAGCCTCGGGGAGACGGAGCCTCTCGCGTCTCGTCTGAGGAAACGTCGAAGCAACGTCGTCGTCATGTAACGCATCGCGCCGCATTCGCGCTCGTCGCTCTTGAAGAGAAACGGTGATTAGAAGGCGGGAGAAGGAACCGCCTCATGCCTGCTCTGCGGGTGTCTCTATAGCATTCGGGAATGTGTTGGCATCACAGGAATGTAAGGAACGTCAAATGACTCCGCAGGTGATCATGCCCCCATATTTTGGGTAACTGCACCACTCCTCACTGGTCAGGAACGCAACCCTGATTTTAACATTACGCCGATGGGAAATTAGAATTTGTTTTAATTAATTTCGAGTTAAGTAGCATTTCCCAGGAATGCATCCCTTACATATAGCGGGTGAATATGTGCGCGTTATAAATGGAAAATTATAAATTATTAATACTGTGTTTTACAGATAGAGTAGCCGGGTGTGATGCCACTACAACTGTGCAGACTCACGGGTGGAAGGCTGCAAGTTCAAATCCTCGTCAAGATGTCCCGAGTACTCCCATTGACCGCACCAACCCGGCCCGATGTGTTGTTTATAACCGCGTGACTACCAGGTGATGTGCGCTCACCGTAGGGTTGGCTGGGATCGTGTTTAGTGGCGTCTTGAACTGACGACTCTGACAGATTTTCGGGGTTTCCGTACTCGGCGGCATCTACAAAATAAGAGGAGCGGCATCACAATAATAATGTGTTATATTTTGACAGTAGGACCTGTCGCGAAAAGCATATTCCAGGGGGGCCCAGAGGGGGGGTTAAGTGAAGGGGCGGGGGGCAGGTGTTCCAGTGACCCCGAGATGACGAGATGTGTTTAAAAAAGACCCATTGTATTCAAGATAGTCGGTTCTATTCCAGATAGCCCTAATGGGTTAATAAATGACCCAAGTCGTCACTTGAGAGGAGAGAGGGAGGGGGGACGTTGGATTCCGTATAAAGGCGGTGTGTGTGTTGCTGTGGGGCAGTTGTGTGGCTGACTGAGAGAGAGACTTGGAGATTGTAAATTACACAATTTAAACACCCACAAAGGGTGATCAGTTGTCCACCAGTCGTGGAAACGGATAGTGAGGACGCGCCAACGGCGGCGGAGCACTCGCGGGCGGAGTCGCCAGAACCAGTACAACCACCCTCTCGAGGAGAAGGTCGACCGGTGCCAGGCCAGGTGCACGACACACCTTTCTCCCACAGATCCCAAGGCGCTGCAGGTGCAGGAGAGGCAACCACCCACCAGACGCTGCATCATACGTATCGTGATGTTATCTGCCGATTGGTTTTTTTGTTGTGGGAGAAAATCAAGAGAAGCCAGGCGAAACCGACGCAGAACAGGAGAAGAACGCACAATCTCCATACAAACTCCAAACAGAAATGTGCCCAAAGTGAATTTCGAAATGTGAGATTCGCCACAAGCGGGGCCTTCTTTCTGCGTGGCACGGACGTTACCACGGCACATCCTGTACGACCCGCTGCGCCAGCCGCTATGCCCCTCCGTCGCTGCTAGAGGGGGCGACTGCCTTCAACTTCCCAGCAGCCGTCCCCCGCAACGAACCTTCTCCCGTCAGACACAGAGCGACGCGAGGCCCAATCACCGGTGTCGCCGCGACGACGACGCCGCCGCCGCCGCGTCTCGTCCGCCGAGCCGTCGCTGCTGGCGACGCTGGCGCTGGACGGCGACCCGGGCGCGTACTTCAGTATGTCCATGTCGCCCAGCCTCTGCATGCACTGCAGCAGCTCGCGGTTGAGGCCGTTGAGCAGCATGAGCAGAACGTCCACGAGACAGCCGAGCGTCGCGTCGCCAAAGTCGGCGGCGTTAACGGAGGCGGCGTCGTCCCAGCGCGTCGTCGTCCCAGCGTGCTGGGTGTCGGCGCCCTGCAGGGCCTTCACCACCTGTCGCAGCACGGCGTAGAAGCCGAAGGGCAGGCGGTCGCGCGCCGTGGCCAGCAGCTCGGCCCGCACGAGGCCGTCCCCGACGCAGGCGCGCAGGACCCCGTAGTCCCGGATGCCCAGCTCCGAGGCCATGGCCCGGGCCACCTCCGCGTTCACGCCCTGCGCCTCCAGCCACGCCGGGAAGTCGCCGCTCGGCTCCAGCACCGCGCCGTTCGCCATCCTGGTCGCGCTGTGCAGAGATAACGTTCGCGATGGCTTTGGACTATCGACTCCTCGATAAGGTGAGAATTGCTCTAAACAGCTGTTCTGTTGGGATTTCTGCGTCGAGCGTTCCTTATCTTTTAAATCGCGAAATTTTGCCTCCCGTATTAGAGCCATTATGAGGCTAACGTATGGCCCAGTTAAAAGTTGTGTTTTTATAACGAGTACACATCACAACTTTCAAATGGCGAACTTCGGTCAACCTGGATAGCGATCGTTCAAACCGGCATCATCATCAGCCATGATCAATCTGCTGCTGGATGAAGGCCTTCCAGATGGCGCTGAAGGGGGAGGGAAAGGGAGGGTGGGGTTCGGTTTTGGGGGTGGGGATGTAGTCGCCGTGTACCAACCGATGCATAGGAATCGGAAGATGCGAGCACACACACGCAGTTCACGCTCTGCCTCCACCACGTGTGTAAAGTGTTCTTCCTCTCTCGACAATGTTTTCCATGTTTTCACCCATAATGTATAGAAAACGGTAACTTCCAGTGAGGGTAGCGTACGTAAGATGTCTAGGACAAGCATTATCGTGGATGTGAAACTGCAGGTGATGGGGCGTTTGGAAGCTGGTGAATGTGAGGTTGATGGCGGCGCCTCCGTGAACTCGGCTACATCGATAATCCGAACGATTATAATAAAGAATGCGGACAAGATAAAAGCTTCTGCAACAGCGAACTCCAAGTTATCATCAACGAAGGTGAGAGTACACACACAGTACAGTAGTCTCGCACAGGACAATGGAAAATAGACTTAATATATGGCTGGATACCCAAACAATGAAACGTGGCCCCACGGCAGCTAATAATAATTCATTCATTGTCAGAAACTGCTTAATCTTGTACAGGGTCGCAGTGCGCCGGAGCCTATCCCGGCAGACACAGAGCGCAAGGCAGGGCTACACCCATGATAGGACGCCAATCCATCACGGGGCACAATTTAGTCCGCAGGCTAATTAACCTCCCTGTTTTAAGCGTATTTATTTAGCTTTAATTTGTTGTACATTTGTCATTTTTCATCTGTTCCTTTTCTCTTTGGTTGGTGGTTTGTTTCTGTGTAACTTTGATGTGTTTTTGTTGTCTGCCATGCTCTTGTTGCTTGTTTTTTTGGATGTTTTGCGCGGCCTACTCCTGGCCCAGTCCTGCCTTGCCTAAACTCGCCTCGTGGTGTCGCGTGTGGAAGTTGTGTTTTTGTTGTGGGTGGCTGGGGTTTTTTTTTTGCTGTTGCGTGTGTTCTTGTGCTTCAATTTTGATTGTTTAATTTGGATTGGCGTTGTATCCCCCTCGTGTCTGTCTCTCTGTCTTCCTGTCTCTGTGTCCCTATGTCTCTCCCGGTCGCTCACCCTCCCTCCCTGTCTCTCTCCGTGTTTGTCTTTAAGGAAGTCACGGCCATCTTGAAAAAACCGAAGCCTCTCTCTTTCTCTCTCTACATGTCTCTATCTAAAAAAAACCCGCTCATTAATTAGTTGGCCGATGACATCGTAATAAGTACGAGCCACGAGCCGCGCACTGAGCCTTTCAGTGTATTCCCTGTGTCTCCCCCCTTTCGCTCACCCTCCCTCCCTGTCTCCCTCCGTGTTTGTCTTCAAGGAAGTGACGGCCATCTTAGGGGACGCTGGCAGATTTTTGCCACTCTTAAGATTGCCAGTTTCACGACCTTTCAGTATATTCGAAGTAGCCTTAATCAGTGAATGTTTGTTGTTCCTTTGGTTTGTATTTTTTTTTTCATTGTTGACATGCCGTTCTCTTCGCGGCCCTTGTGCAGCGCTTTGTGACCCTTGGGTGAAAGGCGCTATATACATTTATATTATTATTGTTGTACGTTATTGCGTGTTTGTTACGCCCACGAAATGCTGTATACATAAAGTATAGTGGTCTCACAGTGTAGTACACATACTGCTGTATCACACAGTAAACACTACACGCATTGCAGTATTCAGTACAGTACACACAGTGCAGTAGTCTTACACAGTGCAGTAGTCTTACACAGTGGTCTCACACAGTACAGTAGTCGTTCACAGTACAGTTGTCTCTCAGTTCACACACCGTACAGTAGTCTAATCTCAGACAGTACACACACAGTGCAGTAGTCTCGCACAGTACAGTAGTCTTACACAGTACACGCGGCGAGGTAACGAGTACATACACCCATAGTGTATGCATACAGTAAACATGCTCGTAAACAAGAATCAAGCACTACGGTATACAGTAACGCAAAACAGGACCCACTAAAGGTCCCCGTACAGCGTTAACCCACTGTAGGGTCACGTGCAGTTAGAGAGTAGGGCCAGCACTGCACAGGAGGAGGTGGGTGGCTAGCATTGTTTACACACCGCCACCGGGTACTCAATTGAGGCTGAGTCGACCTAGGGCAGGCCCACAGGAGCCGTTCAATAAACCGCTACACCGCCTCAACCACCTCTTCCCTCGCTACGAAAACACCACAACCGCTTACCATCAACCAACACCACCGTCACCACACCACACCATCAACACCAAAGACAAAGATTCCCCGTATAGCCTTAACAGACTGTAGGGGCAAGTGCCGTTAGCGAGCACCTATGAAGGTCGACACGGCACACGAGGGGTGGGTGACCAGCACCACGCCGGGTCGCCTTTGTCTCCCTAGTGGCAATGTTTACACACCGCACTAGGTACTCATTTGAGGCTGAGTCGACCTAGCGGAGGCCCAGGACCGGTTCAGAAAATCGTCACTGGTGTTGGTGGCCGTGAGCGGGATTCGAACTCGGGTCGCCAGACTCGTAGCCCAGCGCGCTAAACACTGAGCCACCGCTCCCCATTACCATCACACCCCCACCATCAACAGCGGCCACAGGTGACCGTGTCCTGCGTGTCACTCACCTGGCGAGGCCTCGCTGCTGGGAGCGCGGGGAGAGAACGGGACAGACACAGACACACAGACAGAGGGAGACAGAAATAGACCCAGGGAGGGGGGAGACACCAACAGACACCGAGAGGGGGAGACAGAGACACACACCGAGACGCAGCACACGGGAGACGGACACTTGACCGAGGTTGTGATTCACACACGGGAGCGAACGGCGGCCGAGGATGGTGATTCTGTGCAGAAGCCTCTATGAGTCTGGTAGCAAGAGGCGGTGGATGAGGTGAGGTGTGGAGGAGGTGAGGGATGGAGGAGAAGACAGGATGAGGCGCCGCTATTGTCC
>JAZEWU010000001.1:28786138-28803311 GCA_036362915.1 Geotria australis
CTATGAGCGGGAAGCAAACTCGGGTCGCCGGGTTCACTACCGCCCACTCACACAAAGATCCACCGTAGAGCCTTTAAAATACCGTAGGGTCAAGTGCTGTTAAGCGTGTAGCACCTATAAAGACCAGCGCGGCATATGAGGGGGTGGGTGCCAGCACCGCGCCCGGCCGACTTGTGTCGCCCTAGAATTAAGTTGACACACCGCACCAGGTGCTCAATGGAAGGCTTAGTCAACCGAGGGGGGAGGCCAAACACCGGTTCAGGAAATCGTCGCTGGTGGTGGTGGTGGTGGCGGCGGCGGCCGTGAGCGGTAATTAAACTCTGACCGCCGGGTTTATTGTACAGCGCGCTGACAGTTACATCACCGCTCCCCACACACACCCCACACGCTCCCCCCCACACTCACCATCATCCTCACTCTCTTGGTCCAGAGACCAAACCTCCTGCGTCTTCTTCATAACCCTCCCGTTCTCCGCGGCCCAGCCGGGATGTCTCACGGCTTCGCACACCCGCAGTTTAATCTCCTCGGCCAGAGACGCGACGCTTCCATCCTCCTTGGTGAACATGATCACTTTGCTAGAAATATTATATTTGTTTGTTCAATCTGCTTAACCACTCGCTGCTCGCTGTTTAAGAAGGGACGGTGGGCAGCCAGGACAAACTAACAAGCAAAATAAGCCACTAAGAACACAACCGTTCAAAAAAATAAATATGATACAACCTGTAGCGAGGCTAAAGTTACAACTGGGGCACTTGTACAGAGAGGCAAAGGTCTGTTCGCCGAGTGCATGAAGCCAAATACGAATGCCCCAACAAACACTGTGATAAGCCACACCTGCTGCTGGGCTATCAAGCCAAACCGGTACGTACTGTATTGCGATCCTGAAAATACAGGAATTCACAATGCAGGCCGATTGAGAAAACTAGCAGAGTGCTCGTCCTACCGATGCTCTTGATCCAAGCGTGTAACGCGTTCCTCTGACGTGAGGGGAAAGGCGGAACAGTGCCTCAGAGAATGATGGGACTCGTGCAGAAGTGGGGATTTAAAGCTGAAGTAGCATTATAGTTACAGAAGTGTAATCACTCAGTGGGATGTAAATCTGAAATATCCCTTATGTGTTGTGCGGATAACATTTAAGCTTATGAGGGCGTCGAACTCGGTACCCTCAGTGCGGACATACGCACATATACAGTATACATACAAACACTTGCCCTGTGTCTGCTCCGGCTCACTGCGACCCTGTACAAGATTAAACGGTTGAAGGCGCTATATAAATGCTATTATTATTATAATGGATGGATGGACTTGCTACATTACGTAAGAAAAGTATGATTTGTGGCTACTGTCTCACGGCTAGAAGTCTCTGGGTTCGAGTCCCGGCTCGGAAACCTTTCTGTGTGGAGTTTGCACGTTCTCCCCGTGTCAGCGTGGGTTTTCGCCGGTGTTTCCCCCACAGTCCAAAGATATGCTGCTGCCAAAGGTTAATTGTCCTGACTAAATTGCCCCCGGTGCCCTGAGATGTTGTAACTTGCTGAAACCTCCCCGCTGGACAACTGTTAAAAAGAGCTACTTAACTCAACGGGTTCTTAGAGCTTGATTAAAAACGGACGGACTGATAGCAAAGTTCTATGTTCATATTCAACGTCTCGAACTCTTGGCGTTTCAATTAATCTCATCTCATTATCATAAACCGCTTAATCCTGTACAGGGTCGCGGTGAGCTGGAGCCTATCCCGGCAGACACAGGGCGCAAGGCAGGGCTATACCGAGGATGGGACGCCAGTCCATCACAGGGCACTGGGGGGCAATTTAGTCAGCAGCCCAATTAACCTATGCAGCAGCATGTTTTTGGACTGTGGGAGGAAACCGGAGCGCCTGGCGAAAACCCACGCGAACACGGGGAGAACATGCAAACTCCACACAGAAAGGTCCCCGAGCCGAGATTCGAACCCGGGACCTTCTTGCTGTGAGGCGGCAGCGGTACTCACCACGCCACCGTGCAGCCCGTTTCAAATAATAATTCTCGGTAAAGCGACTTATGCCGCACCCTGTATAATAATAACAGCATTTTATATATATTTACATCTTGTTCAGACCGTGTTATTTCACATCGCTGCAAGCATGACCTTCCTTGCTTATCTCGCCTCATGAGCCTCAAGGTCACACGTGCAGATAGAATGCTTGAAGGGCGTGAGTGTTAACGTTCCAACAACGTGGCATCTCCTCGCTATCTCACCCCCAACGACCGGGTCACATCGTGATTCGGGACATGTACTGGAGTCGTGTCACTTAAGTGAGAATTGCTTCCAAAGCTGTTATTTTCGGGATAGCCGTATCGAGCGTTCCCGCTCTCTCCTTCGCGACGTTTCGCCTCCCACGATGGAGGCATCTTCAGGCGTTCGTACACGCCTGAAGGTTCCTCCAACGACTCAGAACGCCTGATGATGGCCTCCATCGTGGGAGGCGAAACGTCGCGAAGGAGAGAGGGGGAGCGCTCGACACGGCTATCCAGCGGTGAGCACACCGAGCTACAAACCTGGCGACCCGAGGTCAATCTCTCCTGACCAATAAGTGACGATTTTATTTCCCGGTTCTGAGCCTCCCCCCTTGGTCGACTCAGCCTTGGACAAGGACCTGGTGAGGTGTGTAAATATCAGCAATGGGAGAGACAAAGGCGGCCGGCCAGGATGTGATGTTGGTGACCCCCCCCCAGCCGCCATGCTGGCCTTCATCCGTGCTCCCTAACAGCACTTGCCCCAAATACCTGTTAGGCTACAAATACCTGTTAGCCTTGTGCAGCGCTTTGTGACCCTCGGGTGAAAGGCGCTATATGAATGCTATTATTATTATTACACGGGGGATCTTTGTATGTTTTGCATAATACTGTATACAAAAATGGTGGTGGGGGGGGAGACGTGGAAATTGTCTCGTGATTACTTGAGTTAAATACTGTATTATATAACAAAAGGTTTACCATATAAAACCATTGGCACATTTTGTTTGGTTAACAGCTTAACGATTCTGAAACATCATCAGCTTCCCGAAGTTAATAATCTCAAACGGCTGGGATTACACGTGGCAACATAGCAACGTGAACAGAGCACTCAGCTCACAATCACACAAGGCTCCGTGCCAAGTCACAGATCAACTCAGCCTCTCAGCATCATGGCCTGCATAATTTGTATGTCACTATTAGACGAGAACATTGAGCCTACTTACCCCGTGCCTAATTTTTTTCAGGCATCACGTGTTATTACAATATGCCGCATTGTGTTTTTAGGGTTCAACGGTGACGCTGCGGCCTCACAGCAAGGCCAGAGGTTCGATTCCCGCCTCGGCCGCCTTTCTGTGTGGAGTTTGCGATGGACTGGCCTCCCATCCTGGGTATAGCCCTGCCTTGCGCCCTGTGTCTGCCGGGATAGGCTCCGGCTCACGCAACCCTGTACGGGATTAAGCGGTTTCTGACAGTGGTTGAATGTATGTCTGTGTATTCTCCTGTTCTGCGTGAGTTTCCTCAGGGTTCTGGTTTCATCCCGTAACTAAAAAACACAAATTAATTGGCCGATAACATCATAATATATAGAACACAGAGTCTGGCGGGTTTGCACCGGCTCATCGCGTGGCTTGACACCCCCCCCCAGGTTAGCTCGTGACTTTAAGTTGTTCTCTCTTCAAATAAATACCTTTGAAATTGAATAAATATGTCCTACTCGTTATAAATTGCATCAATTCATTTTGCTGGTTGCTCTTTAGAGCTGTTTTGTCGGGATGGCCGCGTCGAGCGCTCTCCTTCTCCTATCTCGAAAAAAACAACTCTGAAGAGCAAACATCATGAATCGAGCGGAAAAAACCTACATCAGCACTTTATTATTTTTCATTATTATTAAACCACATATACGGCTCACTTGATATTTTATCAACAACCATGTCCATGACGATTGCTCTTCAGAGCTGTTCTTTCGGGATAGCCGTGTCGAGCGATCTCCATCTCTCCCTCGCGACGTTTCGTCTCCCACGTTGGAAGCATCATCGTGTACGAGAAATACTGACAAACCGAAAATAACTCGGCTTCTCGGGGGGCAGAATGTGTGGGACACTGATGTCCGAACAGAGAAAGTCGAACAAGTAAAATCCCAACGCTTAGGGGAAGCACTGTAATCACTGTCATCACATGCGGCGTATGGCTTGACAGGTCATCCTGTGTCGACACGAGAAAAAGGCCCAATTGTTGATGTCCGCCGGCGCTGGGGAATTTTCATTTACAGGCGTGTCACGATGCAGAACGAGGGTCAGTCAGTCATCTTTGAAGCTGGACGCAACCCTTCAGTTACGTAGCTCTTTTAAACAGTTGTCCAGCCGGGAGGGATAAGCAAGTTACATCATTTCATGGTAATGGGGCAATTAAGTCGGCACAGTTAAGCTCGGTAGCGGCATGTGTTTGGACTGTGGGAGGAAACCGGAGTACGCGGTCAAAATCCACGCAGGCCTGGACAGGACATGCAAACGCCACACAGAAATGTACTCGAGCCGGGGATCGAACCCAAGTGCTTCTTGCTTTGCGGCAGCAGCGCCACTCACAGCGATACCACTATGATCGGAGGTGGAGGAGGATGGGGCGATGAGAGATGAGATCAACTCATGTGACAGATGGACTGCAGCACGACAAGAGTGAGGGATGGCGATGGTACGAAAGGGAACTTCATCCAGCAGTGGATAATCCACAGCTCACTCATATGAGAATTGCCCTCCGTAGCTTTTTTTTTCGGGATAACTGTGTGAAGTGTTCCTGCTGCCTCCTTGGCCGACGTTTCGCCAAATAACGTCGCCAAGGAGAGAAAAAGAACACTCGATACGGATATCCCAAAAGAACAGCTATGGAGAGAAATTCTCAAAATCGTGCCGTGACAAACCTACATCATTACAATCATTGTCATTAGCAGTGGCCGCTTAATCCCGTAGAGGGTCGCGGGGGGACGGAGCCTATCCCGGCAGACACAGGGCGCTAGGCAGGGCTATACCCTGGACGGGACGCCAGTCCATCGCAGGGTACCGGCTTCTTCTTTGCGATTCTTCGAAGCGCGGCGTAAACACCATATGTCGGTGATCGGTGAGCGGGAGTCGAACTCGGGTCACAGCCGGGTTCGGAGCGCGGCGCTGCTTCCACCACTGCGCCACCGCTCCCCATGATTACAGTATAGTTTCACACATACAGGACACACACAGTACAGATCCCCGTATAACCATAACAGACTGGTTGGGGCAAGTGCCGTTAGCGAACGCCTATAAAGGCCCGCACGGCAACGACGGGGTGGGTGGCCAGCATCACGCCCGACCGTCTTTGTCTCCCTAGTGGCGATGTTTTTACACACAGCACCAGCTGAGGCTGCGTCGACCTAGGTAGGGGAGTTTCAGGACCGGTTCAGAAAAACGTCACGGGTGTTGATGGCCGTGAGCGGGACTCGAACTCCGGTCACCGGGTTCACAGCACAGCGCGCTCACCGCTCCGCCACGCGCTCCCCACACACAGTCTCTACACACAGTACACGTCCACTCAACACACCGCACACATACAGTCCACACAATACAGTCCGCACAACCGTACAGTACGGCAGTGTTTACCTTCGCTCTTGTGAGCCGGAGGAGAGCTTTCGCGGCGACTCATCCGGGGGAACGAGCGACTGAGGGGTGGCCGGCGAACGACGAGACGTTCATTAAGACGCGAAACCAATCTATTTATTTACAAACTCCGTGAACATGTATACACGGAGACATTTACATGAAGACATGAGGGGTCTCACTGTTGACACCGAGGGGGAGAGATAGGGGAGCTGCCGGGGTCACGTGACGCGAGCGGGCCCGGTGACGTCACGGCCCTCACGCGGACGACGGGGTTGGGGTGTTTTGCTGCCGGCTCTATGTTTATCTGCACTATGAAAAATAATTTAAGGTTGGATGCTATGCCTATCCGAACTAGGAAAGTTAATTGGGTTTTCAGGAACGTTTGTTGGTAACGAGATACAGTACTAGAGAGTGTCTGTCATCTATCTAAGATAAGGTGATGGATGTTTATTATTACAGCAGAAAATGACCCAGTGAGCTTGCAAAGCTCTTTACGGGATTTCTGCGTTGGCACAACAAACACGCGAATTGACAAAAATAAATAAAAATATAAACGTAACAAATTAACCATGCAAAATAAAAAATAACATTTACACACAGCACTGCACATAAGTGACTAAATAAATTAAACATTAATAAATAATACAATGCAGTTCAACAGTGAAACATTGCGAAGGGAAAACAATTATAGGTAGCATATTGCACATTAAGAGTTGGATGTAAGCTGGAAGGAGCCGTTTAGCTGTATAGCTCTGTGACCCTCGGGTGAAAGGCGCTATATAAATGCTATTATTATTATAACAGTTGTCCAGCCGAGAGGGATAAGCAAGTTACGTCATTTCATGGTAATGGGGCAATTTAGTCAGGGCAATTAACCTAGGTATAGTGCTACAGCAGAACATACACAGTGAGCTTGCGATCTCTAGATGCGGGATTCCTGTGATACAACACTGGCTGCTATCTCTAACTCTGGCTCCTACCTCTAACAATGCAAACTCCACACAGAAAGGCGCCACCCGATCGGGGAATCGAACCCGGGTTTTCTTGCTGTGAAGCGGCAGGGCTACTCACTGCGCCACAGTGCCGCCCTCAACTAAATTAGCTTATAATTAAACTCAATCTATGTAAAAAAATTAACGTTTGACATATTCGCATTACAAAACAACTTACACTTGCTAACGATAGCCAATTGCCGTTCCTCGTGCATAGCAGGTGCTATAGGCTGCTGTGTTATTGATCTGCGGTCAATTCCTGCTCTGCACGTGGGTGACCCTGGAGAAAACTCAGAGGGGATATCAAGCCATGATCTGTACGGATGGATTCAAGAACCCACTTGCTGTCCTGCACTGCCATCTGCTGGTGCAAGTGGGTTTAATAAAAATATTTACAATTTGAAACGGGCACATTCACCAAAAACTTCGAAGCCGAGCCGAAAGACAACGATGTCCAGATGCTAACCATCGCGCTTCGAAGAATCGCAGAGAAGATCGAAGGTATTCACTGACAGTACAAGTATTTCATCCATCCATTTTCAGAAACTGCTTAATCCTGTACAGGGTCGCGGTGAGCCGGAGCCTATCCCGGCAGGCACAGGGCGCAAAGCAGGGCTATACCCTCGATGGGACGCCAGTCCATCGCAGGGCACCTGGGGCAATTTACTGAATAGGCAGCCCCCAGTATTGTGATTATTGATAGTATCAGTACTGTAGTGATTATTGATAGTACTAGTACTAAATCAATACAGTGCCAGTACTCTAGTGATTACTGACAGTAGCAGTCCAATAGTGACACTGACAGCACACGTACTGTAGTGACTATTGACAGTACCAGTACTGTAGTGATTACTGAGCGTATCAGTACTGCAGTAGCACTGACAGTACCAGTACTGTAGCGACTCTTTGACTGTCGCCCGGCGCACGTGGTTCGGGCGTCAGCTGGTGTCGCGGTGCATTGTGGTCGCGCTCCGGGCAGTCATGGCTGCGCAAGATGAGCTGAGTGAGTCTTCACACTCTCGCGTCTTCCTCTCTTCCCTCTCTCGACACTCTCCCTGCTCTCTTCTCTAGCCTAACCCTCCACTCTCCCCTCCACTGTCTTCAATGTCTGCTTTCGGTTTCGTCTCGCCTGTGCTCTGTCTCCCCTCTACAGTAATTCTCCATTCTCTGTGAACTCTCCATTCTCTCTCTAACCTCCACTCTCTCTCTCTCTCTGCACTGTCCCTTCTATATCTCTACTCTCCATTCTTATATATATAGATTCTCCCTTGTCGATAATTTTCTCTGGACTGTCCCCTCGCTCCATTCTCGCCTGCCTCCGCTCTCTCTGCCCCGTGTCTATCTCCACTCATCCTCTCCTGTCTCCGTGTCCTGTCTCCCTTCCACTCTCCCTTCTTCTCTCTCCACTCTCTATGCGCCCTCTCTTCTATCTCCCTCCTGTCTCTCCCGTGTCCCTGTCTCCACTCGTCCTCTCCCCCACGCTCTGTCCGTGTCCGCTCTCTCCCCTCTACAGTACTGTATTCTTCATTCTCTCTGTTTTAATTCCTGTCTCGTCTACCGGCTCACCCTTCACCCTCGCTTCACTCTCCTGCTGCTCTCTCCTTCTGTCGGCTGTCTCGTTCGCCCGCTCGCCTCTCCTCAGCCCTCCCCCGCTCTCTCCCTTGTCTCTCCTCTCTGCATTCACTCCCTTCTCGTGCAGCCCTTGTCCCATTCCCCATCTCTGCTCTCCTTTCACTCTCCCTTTGTCTTTCTCCCCGTGTCTCCCTCCGCTCTCCTGTTGTCTCCCCCGACTGCCCCGGTGTCTCTCTCCGCTCCCCATGTCTCCCCGTGCCTTGTCTCGGCCTCACTGACGTTAAAGAGCGCGCAGTCATTGCCGAGCCCCGTTGCGAAACCGCGCAGCTGTTCCGCCGCTCCTCTCCCGTTCCTCTAGAGACCTTGTTCCGCCCGCGTTCCCACCACCAACAACGACATGGCACGCGGATTGCTAAAACCGCCTGCCTGTGTTGTAGCTCGCCACGTCACCACCACCATCAGCCCATGTTCGCTCGACTCTCAGTGACCGTTGGCGCCGGCTTATCGCGTCGGTGCCTTCCCTCCACCACCCGCCTCTCCGCGGGTTCCTCGCGCCTCCGAATCGTTCTGTCCCTTGAACCAATACCGTTGACATTGGACCGAATGCTGCGCCACGCGTTGTAAATTATGTTTTTTATTATGGTGGATGACGCGTCAAATTGACAGCTGCTGCTTGATGCGTGTCTGATCGCGAGCGAGGGCCTCTCTTAGTGAGACTTGTGGGGAGATAGACGTTCGTCTACCAGTGGATTGGGCATGGCCGATGTCGGTGACGGTGTTCCAAACGAGCCACTGACCATCACTTAGAGCCGCCGATCTTAACCGGTGGGTCGCTACCCATCAGTGGGCCGCGAGCGCCACCTAGCGGTCCGTGGAGACCAGACCCAAGCGAGCCAAGCGAGCCTTGAGGCGTAAACGGTTGAGAACCCACTGGCTTAAAATATTTTGACCAAAATAATTGTATGCACAAATGGGATTGGCTCTCAATAGCTGCTCGTTCGGGATAGCCGTATCGAGCGTTCCTCCTTGCTCCCTCGCGACGTTTTGCCTCCAACGTTGGAGGCATCAAAATAAACATCTGACCGAAGCCTCCAACGTGGGGGACGAAATGTCGCGGAGGAGTGAAGAGGAGGAACGCTCGACACGGCTATCCCGAAATTGCAGCTCCTAACTGTCCATTATCATCCATCGAGCCGTGACAACCTACAACAAATTTAACACGAAGGCTTACGTGACCAATGTTAGCCGTAGTCTAGCTATTTTTATGAGTTAGCTCACGTAAAAAAAATATAAGTGTCGCAAAGCCGCCTCCACCCGACACAGCCAATCAGCGAAGGGTTGTCACGTGAACAAAAACGTGCCAATTCGTTACTACTTTAAGCACACCGGTATGGTTGGAGAGCGAGCCCACAACATTTACAATGAAGGTACGACGTTTCGCTGGTAGTTCTGATTTGGTTGGAGGGGTGGCAAGGTGGCGCCGCTGGTCTGCCGTACCTACACATGCCCTGCAGGGAGTGCTCGCCGCCTGGCTGTCGGTGTGAAAGGGTTTTTAAACCTCGGACGGAGGATTACACCGAGTTTAGTTCATTCATTATCGGTACTCGCCTAATGCTGTCGAGGATGGGACGCCAGTCCATGGCAGGGCACCGGGGGGCAATTTAGTCATATCAATGAACCTAGGCAGCAGCAGTGTGTCTTTGGACTGTGGGAGGAAACCGGAGTGCATGGAGGGTGAGTGAGAGGGTTGGGTGGGTGAGTGGGCGGGTGGGTGGGTAAGTGAGTGAGTTGGGTGGGTAAGTTAAAGTGAGTGAGTAGGTGAGTGGCAGCAGCATGTCTTTGGACTGTGGGTGGGTGGGTGAGTGACTGGACGGATGAGTGAGTGGCAGCACCAGCATGCCTTTGGACTATGGGACAAAACCGGCGAAAACCCACGCGGGTCACGTGAATACCACGCAAACCCTACACAGACAGTGATAGAAAGTGATAGACGTTTATTATTATATGTTTATTATTACAGCAGAAACATACCCAGTGAGCCTGCAAGCTCTTTACGGGACTCCTGCGACACAACAAACACGCGAAATGCTGCACCCAAGCCGGGACTCGAACCCGGTTCCTCCTTGCTGTGAAGCGACAGCGCCACTCACCGTAGCCCCGTGCTGGGAAAGTCCCTGATCGAATCGTAGGCAGGGGGCAGTCTTACCGAGAAACCAAAACAAACCCCTCGCTGTCCATCGCGAGGTGCTTTCCGAGCGCGGATAGAGGCGGCAGCTGGCGGCTGCTTGAGTCGTACGTCTCCGAAGTCCTCTTCTCACGGTCACTATCTGGCGCCGGGTGGTGCACAGCTCGCTGCAAGGGCTCCACATGGAGGAGGAGGAGGCTGTTCATCTCGGTGCGTGACTCTGCAAGTGCCGTACGGGGGGGAACCGCGGTTATGGTTACGCGGAGTCGCGAGTGATGGACGCGAACCCGGGATGTCTGCGACGGATTGTTTGCGGTCTGCGTTGTTAACTCGTAGGCTTTCATGGCCAATGTTATCCATAGGTCACATGACCTAAACTCACAAACAGAGCTTCACTATGGATCTGCGTTGTTGTTGACGTGCCGTTCTCGCCGTGGCCCTTGTGCAGCGCTTTGTGACCCTCGGGTGCAAGGCGCTCTATAACATGCTATTATTATAAGGGTTTCGGGGGGGCACGGTGGTCGCCTCGCCAGGTTCGATTCCAGGCTCGGGTATCGCCTGCCTGTGGTGAGTTTGCGTGTTCTCTCTCCCCGTGTGTGTGTGTGGGTTTTTGCCGGTTATACCGACAGTCCAAAGACACGCTGCTGCTTAGGTTAATTGTAAGTGGATAGCACACCGTGCCCTGAGATGTTGTGACTTGCTTACCCTTCCTGGCTGGACAACTGTTAAAAAGCGCTACATAGCTCAACGGTTCCTTCCAGCGTAAAGATAAACTGACTGGCTTTGCCCTCTGACAGCCATCTTGGGTTAGCCCTGTGTCTGCTGGGATAGGCTCCGGGGCCCTGCGAGCCTTTACAGGAATCAGTGTGGACTAAGATACAGTCTATGTTTTGCTCGCCCTGTACGGCTCGGCTTTGTGTGATATCACGTACTGTACATGATGCATCTAGCCATATATAGGTTTTCACGGCTCGATGGGTGATGACAATTGCACTCTAGAGCCGCTCTTTCAGGATAGCCGTGCCGAGCGTATACGTTCTACTCTGGGGAGAAGCAATGGGCAGCTCTCCACCCCGTGTGTCGTATCGTTCCGGTTTTGAAAACCTGTGATTTGTTTTTTGTATCCGTCTAAAAGGGAGCGCTGGTGCGGAGTTCGCGCTGCGCCGTGAACCCACTGACCAAAGTTCGATTCCCGCTCGCAGCGAGCCTCAGCGACCAATATCCGGAGCGGGTCCTGCGCCTCCCCCCTAGGTTGACTCGGCCTCGAATGAGCACGGTACTTAGTGCGGTGTCATAAGACGTCAACACTGGGGAGACAAAGACGGCAAGGTGCGGTCGCTGGCCAACAACCACCCATCGTGTGCCGTGCCGGTCTCGCTTGGTTCCTTGCTAACAGCACTTGCCCCAACAGCCCATCAAAGGTTACTCCAGGGTGGGCCGTAAGTAACTGACGAATTTTTCTGCGATGTAGTTTGAAATGTGTCGGTTGTTTCTGGCCCAACATGAGCTGACGGAAAGTCCCTAAGTATATGGGCACAGTTGCGTTGAAACAGCCTCTTTGCTCTTCACCTAAACTGACCTTGGAAGGAGGAAGTGCCGCTGTAGTGTCAGCGAGCGCCTATTTAGGCCGGCACGTTTACACGAGAGGCTGTGTGGTGCGATCGGAATACGGTTGCCACCTCGGAGGCACACAAACCCAGGATGTATCATGCGCAATGACTTGTGATGGTTGCTCTTCAGAGCTGTGCTTTCGGGATAGCCGTGTGGAGCGCTCTGCTCCTTCCCTCCCTCGCGACGTTTCGCCTCCTACGTTGTTGGAAGCATCCTCAGGTGTTGCTTCCAAATGTCACCATGGCTCATGAGTGGGTGGGTGACCAGTACGACACTCGGCCACCTTTGTATCCCTAGTGGCGATGTATACACACTGCACCAGGTACTCGTTTAAGGCTGAGTCGACATACTTGAGGCAACTAGCACACTCCGTGGATGCGCCATGCACCCACCCACGCATGTCTACAAAAATACACAATACCCACCGTACTGTACAGCCTTGACAGACTGGTTGGAGCGAGCGCTGTTAGCGAGTGGCACCGATCAAGGCCGGAACGGCACACGAGGGGGGTGGGCGGCCAGCACCATGCTCGACCGCCTTTGTCTCCCTAGCGGCGATGTTTACACACCGCACCAGGTACTCACCTGAGAGGTGAGTCGACCTAGGGGAAGCCCGAGACAGGTTCAGCACACCGTCACTAGTGTTGGCCGTGAGCGGGAATGGAACTCGGGTCGGCCGAGTTCACAGTGTGGCCCAAACTCACTCATACCGACGCTTACTTTTGTACGAAGATGCCCCATCTAGCCTTACCAGACTGTAGGGGCACGTGCTGTGCTGCACGTTTTTACACACACGTGCCCACGCATGTGCCATGGAAAAACCCCAAGGTGCACAAGTCACACGCAGGCTGGGTTCAGATTACACACGGCTGCAGTTTCGTTTTTACATGAGTGAAGTTTATTTTATCAAAACATACGGGTTATAATTATGTAAATGAACTAGCAGAGTAGCCCCTCCTACGGGGTGATCTTGTTACAAGCGAGTAACACGTTCTTGTGACGTCTCTTGTTGACGACGTGACTGCGTTGACCTGGATTTCTTCCCGATGTCCTGTTGGGAATATTGCTGCTGGCTGTCTGACGTTTCGGAAGCGTAATCAGTAAGCGGGAGGTAAAGCTGAAATAAGGCGTAAAAAGCCGATAATGTTTGCGCTTTTGGAGGATTCAAACCCGGTACCCACAGGGCCGACATACATACAAACACTTGCTCCTTTATATATATAGGTGTAACATACATAGTAAGCCGGCGCCAACATTTTCCAGACACAGCGTCCTCCATACATTAAGATGTTATCGGTCAAAAATAGTAAGTGGGTTTGTTTTAGGGTTGTAACTCTAGTCTGTCGCAGGGCAAGGGGGAAATTTAGGCAGCAGGCCAATTAACCGAGGGAATAGCAGCATGTCTTTGAACTGTGGGACGAAACCAGAGTACCCGGAGAAGAGTCACGTGGACACAGGAAGAATACACAAACGCCACATGGAGAGGCACTCGAGCTGAGACTCAAACCCGAGCCGTTTTTTGCTGTGAGGAGGGAGTGTTGTTTTTATGAAATATTTTATCATCTCTCACTTTCGGTTCTTGAAATAACCTCCTGTACTTCTTATTTCTACCTCCCCCTTGGGCAATGATCTATTTGTTTACTTGTTTTTGCGAGTACAGAAAGGTATTTCATAAATGGTATTCATGGTTGAGAATTGCTCTCAAGAGCTGCTATTTATTGGATAGTAATTTCACCTCCCAACGTGGGAGGCGAAATGTCGCAAAGGAGAGAGGAGGAACGCTCGACAGACCTATTCAGAAAGAGCAGCTCTCGACAGCAATTCTCATACATCGAGCCATGAAAACCTACATCACACACCGCTTAATCCTGTACAGGCTCGCGGTGAGCCGGAGCCTATCCCGGCAGACATAGGGGCGCAAGGCAGGGCTATACCCAGGATAGGACGCCAGTTCATCACAGGGCACCGGAGGAAATTTAGTCAGCAGGCCAATTAACCCGTGCAGAAAACCTACATCAAGACGTAGATATTTAAAGCCTATACGGGGAACCTTAAAAAAAACACTCATTAATAATTTTGGCCGATAACAGCATAATATATAGGCAGCAGTGTGTGGCAATATGGCGCCGGCAAAACCGCCTGGCTGCCTCCTCTGCCGCTCTGCGCTTTCCTCGCGCCTCCGAGTCGTTCTCTCGTCGAATGAGTACCTTCGACAGTGAATGAATATGTGCACGTTATAAATGTAAAATTATTATTATTATTTTGTGTGTGTAGACCAGCTGGAGAGGGTGTTCCTGAGGCTGGGCCTGGCGGAGACCGATGACGAGCTGCAGAATGTCATCTCCAAGTTCCTGCCGCCGGTGCTGCTCAAGCTGTCGAGCACGCAGGAGGGCGTCCGCAAGAAGGTGGGTGGCGCGCAGTGTCGCTCGGTACCTCCCAGGGCACTCTGGCAAAAGAGACTATTTGTTGGTCCCTCTACTGGAGTTCCCGTCTGGTTAAACTCAGTCAGCTTTGAAATGTATGCTGTGATATTTGTTGCCCGCTGATCCACCCGCCCACCCACCGACTTGTCCATCCACCATTCCACCCCTGCACCCAAACTCACCACACACACGCTCATAACTTACCCACCCACCAACCCACCGACTCATCCAACCATGCACCCATGCACCCATTCACCTACCCACCCACCCACCCGATTACACACCCACCCACCTACGCACAAACCCACCTACTCACTCACCCAACCACCCATCCACCTACGCACCCACTAAACCCACCCGTGCACGCACCCACCCACGCAATCACGCAACCACACACCCATCCATCCACCCTCCCTCCCACTCACCTACCCATTCACGCTTCCACCAAATCAAACTTCCACCAAATCACTCCCACTCCCACCCACTTAATCATGCACCCTCCCACCCACCCATTCACACACCCACCCTGTGACCCACGCAATCACACACCAACCCTCCCGCTGTCTCGCCGTGACAGGTGATGGAGCTGCTCGTGCACCTGAACAAGAGGGTGAAGAGCCGCCCCAAGATCCAGCTGCCGGTGGAGACGCTGCTGGTGCAGTACCAGGACCCGGCTGCCGTCTCCTTCGTCACCGTGAGCGCCCCCCGCCGCACCCTCGACACGCCACTGGCTGTAATAACCAAACGTCAATCGTAAAGCGAAGTACCGCCGTGCTCGTTTATGGAACTGGCCCGTGGCTGATTGTGGGTGCTCCTGCGTGTGACCGCCCCCCGTGCCGCGCAGAACTTCACCATCATCTACATCAAGCTGGGCTTCCCGCGGCTGCCGCTGCAGGCGCAGTGCGACCTGGCGCCCACTCTCGTCAACGCCATCGGCGGGCGCCCGCCCCCGCAGCAGGACAGGTGGGGCAGCGACCACGCGGCACCCTCGCGCTCGCAACGTTACAACCGGTCCAGCCAGAAGAACTTTTTTATTCGAATTCGATTCGATTCTTCGAAGCGTGATGACAGTTTCCCATTGCAACAAGTTCTTCTTTAGTTGCAGACAGCCCTTCAACATTTAGAGATATAATAGTCAGTGCTGGCCTTAAAGGCGGGCATTGGCCTCTCTTCTTGCTCCAGACTGAGGGGCTTCTGGCATCTGTTGAGCTTCTGGACATCGTTGTCTTTCAGCTCCTTGGCTTCGAAGTGTTTGGTAGAATTTGCAAGTAATACCAAGTATTACTTGACAGGGATTGCGACGTGAACGCTTCTACCTTGATCCCCAACTTTTTTATACAAGCATATAGCAACAACAACAACCGCCATTCGCCGCTAGGAGGCGGTGACGTCACTACGGCGCCTCTGCCAGGCTATATGCACCTTGACGCCACGTGAAGTGTCGAATGCTCGCTGACAGGAAGTCACAGGACATACCCAGGTGTCATGGGCTGCCTGACCGAGATGACTGGCAGATGCACCACCAGAGCATATAAGCACACACACACCTACACTCGGCACTAACCACTCTGTCCAGAACACTACAAAAACTGGTGCTAACTAATCGTCCTGTAGGTGGCATATTACTTGCACATCTTTTAATCTATATCTGCACTATATTAGTTCTATTTGCACTATATTTGTTGTAATTATATTTTTTGTTCTAGATCTGTGCCTTGTTATTGTCCCCCCCGACCCCCAGCTTAGCTTAACCTGTAAATTAAAAAAATGTTAATATTTAGTTTTTACTCCAGACCTGTTCACCAAGGGAGACCCTAGCAGGAGTTCTGAACTCCAAACCTGTTCACCAAGAGAGGCCCTAGCAGGAGCGCTAGACTGCAGACCCATTCACCAAGGGAGACCTGAAGCAAGAGATGACGTTATTCTTTGTGAAGTATAACGAATCTGTCTCTCCTCCCTCCCCCACTCCCCCCACCCCCTCCCCCCACCAGCCTCCTGCAGCTGCTGATGCCCGTGCTGGTGCACCTGCGGTACCCGGCGGACGCGACCCGCCGCGCCGCCCTCTTCAACCTCGCCGAGAAACCGCACACGGCGCAGATCCTGCGCGACTTCATGCTCGACGTGGTGCTCATGCCCTACGGGTGGGTGGGGGCAGGGGGACAGCGTGGTGTGCGGGGTGGGTTTATAGTGATAATACTGATGTTTTCGCGGCTCGATGCGTGAGAATTGCTTTCCAAAGCTGTTCTTTCTGGATAGCCAGTCTCAGTGTGCCTAACGATGCCTTCCAACGTGGGAGGCGAAACGTCGTGGAGGAGAAGGATGGAGTTCTTTGCCGGATTCCTGCGGCACGACAAACACGCGGATGACGCCGCCGATGCCTCGTTCACTCGCCTCTCGGTGTCGTGCGGCGCCCTCAGTGTGGTGCTGGGTGGCGGCGGCGGTGCCGGCGGTTCTCCGGACGGTGAGGGCGCCCCGCGCGCCCCGCCGGGGATGAGCCTCCACGCGGCCCGGAGGCTCCAGGGCGACGTCCCGTGGGGTCCCGAGGAGCTGGAGCAGGTGGGGCGGGCGCGCCGCAGCGACACACAGCGACACGCACGCACGCAGCTCGCCTTCCCTTGCGCCTCTGAGTCCTTCTCCGGTCGAGTGAATGTCTTCAACATTGAATTAATACGCGCGCGTTATAAATGTAAAATAATTATTCCGTCTGTGTGTGCGCGCGGCAGTGCAAGCTGGGCGTGGTGCGCCTGGCTGAGCAGGACGTGTTCCCGGAGA
>JAZEWU010000001.1:28821137-28842824 GCA_036362915.1 Geotria australis
CCATCACCTCCTCTCTTCTACTCTCTCCCAGCGTTTGTTGTGTCAATACAGGAATCCCGTAAAGAGCTTGCAAGCTCACTGTGTATTTTTCTACATTCACTACCACCATCACAATCTTTTCCTCCTATTCTATCGTTATGCTCGCTCCACTGCCACCGTCACCACCGCTACCTCCTTCCTTCCCCAACCCTCCTCCCTCCACCGTCGTCAACTCCTCGTCCTCCCTCCTATAACGTTCTCCTCCACCGCCACCTCTTTAACCACCATCACACCTTCCCTCCATCTACTCCTTCCAGCGCCACCAACCCTCGGCCTCGGTGGTGCTTACAGATCGCTCCGCTCGTACGACGTGAACCCTCGATCTTACCTCGTCACTCCCCCACCCCCCCCACCTCGTCATCCACCAGGTGCAGATGGACTCCGTGCGCCTCAACGCAGCTAAGACGTCCCCCATGATGGAGACCATCACCATGGTGAGACGGGGGTGTGCGTCTTCATTGCGATGACGGCGTTGGCGGGGTTGTTAATGGTGACGACGATGATGGCGGCGGTGATAGCAGTGTTCATTTAATTACTCGGCAAAGCCTCAGTGAGTCTAGACTCGTTTTCAGGATGGTCCGGTAACATTTCCACGTTTGGCCGATTTCGTTAATCAGTGTTTATCGTGCTTCCCGTGTGTACAGTGTGTTGCACGCATCGTGGTCGCTGTGCATCAGCGTGCGTACTCGATGCGTTTACCCCGTGTGTACTACATTGTTTACCGTGTCATTAACATGTGTACCGTGTGTTTACCGTGCGTAGCCGCGTGTTTGCCGCGCGTGTAACCCGCGTGTGCCGCGCGCGTACAGTGCCTACAGTACGTGGACGAGCGCGTGCTGGCCGAGCTGATGCCGAGACTCTGTGAGATGCTGCGCAGCGGAGTGGGGCTCTCCACCAAGGCAAACCTCGCAACCACCACCGCCACCACCGTCACCACTAACGCCACCGTCGGCACCGCCACCACCATCATCGTCACCGCCACCATTAATGCCGTCACCGATGCCACCCCACCACCATCATCACCACCACCAACAACAACCGCCATTCGCCACTAGGCGGCGGTGACGTCACCACGGCGCCTGTGCCAGGCCATATGTACCTTGAGGCCACGTAAAGTGTCGAAGGCTCGCCGACAGGAGGTCACGGGACAAACCCAGGTGTCATGGGCTGCCTGACCGAGATGACTGGCAGATGCACCACCTGTGCTCCCTACCCTGCCAACTTGCTGTGCTTTGGCCGCTCGGCTCTCAGCTCGCCGTTGTGAGCGCCGCTCCTCCACCCTCCGTTGTTGCTCGAGGGCGACTGCCTCCAACTGCCGTCACCACCACAACCACCATCGTCACCGCCACCACCACCGCAGTGACCACCGTCATTGGCACCACCACCAACGCTACTTCCATCACCACTGCCACGACCACCACTGCCACCACCATCGCCACCATCGCCAACAACACCACCACCACCACAGCCATGCCCGGCAGGCTAACGCGGTTGTTGTGGTTGTTGTGTCCGGCAGGGCGGCTCGGCGCACGTGGTGGTGGCGCTGACGGCGCAATGCCCCCAGGACCTCGCTCCCTACGCAGGTAACCACGGCAACAACAACAACAACCCCGCTGCCGCCGCCACGGACAATCGCGGTGGTGGTTGCGGCGATAGCAATTGTTGCGATTATGATTGTAGCAAGTGTGGTTGTAATCGTAGTGATTGGGCGTAGCTACGGTGGGGGAGTGAGTGTCGCATTCATGCTGGTTGTTGTTGTTGTGGATGCGGTTGTTGTATTCGTGGTTGTGCGGTGGTTGTGGTGGTTGTGGTGGTTGCAGGGAAGCTCATGGTCTCTCTGCTCAACGGCCTGTCCGACCGTAATGACGTCGTGCGGAAATCGTACGCTACCGCCCTGGGCCACCTGGTGAAGGTGAACGACACCAACATCAACACAAACATCATCAACAACATCATCATCATGGGGAGGCAGCCGCGTGGTCAGCCAGCGCCAACCCGCTATACACCGTGTCATGTATATTTTGATGTTATCGGCCAATTAATGAGCGTTTTTTTTAGTTGTGGGGCGAAACGGGACAACCCGGATGAAACCAACGCCGAACAGGGGTAGAACACACAAACTTCGCACAGAAAGGCGTCCGAAGCGGGCGTCGAACCTACCTATCTACCACTCTCTCAAAACTTCCTCTATCCCCCAACACCGGTGTCTGAGAGAAACGGCATTTAGAGCCTCTATATGTCCTGTACATATGGCAGAATTGACAATAAAGTTGAATTGAAATTGAATACCTCCTGTGTTCCCATACCAATATGTTCTGTATATCCACCGCCCCCCCGCCCAACCCCAGGTGTCAAAGGACAGCAGCGTGGAGAAGCTGTTTAAGAAACTCTCGGACTGGTATCTGGATAAAGACGGTTGGTATCGCATTGGTTTCCGGTTGAGACCCACGTTGATTTTTAAGAGTCCTGCGACTTCCTCCTCCACAACCACCACCTTGACCCTTCTCCCCCTCCTCCTTCCTCCCCTTCCCACCGCCCCGCAGACGCGTCTCTGCGCTCTGCGTGCGCGCTGGTGGCGCACGCCGTGTCGCTGCACAGCCCCGACGCGCTCAAGCAGCACGCGGCGCTCGCTCTGCCGCTCGCCTTCCTGGGCATGCACGAGGGCGGCGGCGACGGCGACGCGGGTGGCGTCGGTGGCGTCGGCGGCGTCGGCGTCGGAGTCGGCAACCCCAATGCCCGGCTGTGGACCGACGTGTGGCAGGACAGCGTGCCAGGTGCGCGCGGTCGCGATCGGCGCCGGCGGAATGCGTGCGCGCGTGCGCGCGTGCGTTTGTGGAGTTGCATCTGCCAAGTCATCTAGGTCAGGCAGCCCATGACACTTGGCTCTGTCCTGTTAAGGCTATACGGGGGATCTTTGTCTGTGTATATTTTCGGAGGTGAGAGTGGTGAGGGTGGGGATGAGGGTGCTGGTGAGTGTGACGGTAGGGAGCAGAGGTGGTGCATCGGCCAGTCATCTCGGGCACGCAGCCCATGACACCTGGGTCTGTCCTGTGACCTCCTGTCGGCGAGCCTTCGACACTTCACCTGGCCTCAAGGTGCATAGGTCCTGGCGCAGGCGCCGTGGTGACGTCACCGCGACCCAGTGGCGAATGGCGGTTGTTGTTGTTGTGGAGTTGATACTGCCGTTACCAGCAATGTCAAGATCGGACTCTGTGGAGGAGGCTCGTGAAGGACGTTACCGAGCAGTTCGCCCGCCCCGCCCCCCGCGTGAGAGAGCAGGCAGCTCCGGCGGCGTGCGCCTGTACCTGCCGGAGCTGGTGGAGGTTTGCCGCGCGGCGCTGCGCTCCCCGTCGTGGCGCCTCAAGGCCCAGGGCGCCGCCGCGCTGGCGGCCGTGGCGCGGCTCCACACGCCCAGCCTCAGCCCGCCGCTGCTCGGCCTCGTGCTGCACGCCCTCCTGCAGGGCCTGCAGGGCCGCACCTGGGCCGGCAAGGTGAGGCCGATGGCCGAGGGCGGCCGCGGCGTCGCGATTCGCGCCCCGCCGCGAATTTGAAGCGTAAGGTGTTTTTGGGTAGGTGTGTAAGTGTTGTGCGCTTACACACGTGTTCATTCGTTTTCGAAGGTACAGTGTTCATTCGAAGCGAGAACGACTCCGTGGTGCGTCCCAATCTCTTGTCCGTTGTGTCTCCCTGACCCCTTCTTCGTTGTCTCCTGTGTCCACGACAGGAGGAGCTGCTGAAGGCCATATCCGGTGTGGTGGCCGTGAGCAGGTGAGGGAGGAGGGTCGACGGATTTTCTCGCGATCGATTCCGCACGGCCCCATTGATGTTACTCCAACCCCTCCTCTCTCCTTCCCACTCGTTACCTAACATTAACTTAAGTACGACAGTCGACACACCCGCTCCCCGAACCCATGTTTCCCTCCCTTGCCCTCCCCATTCGTTAGTTTGTGTATCTGTATTGCATGTCTCGATCGGAGGATCTTTGGATCATTATTTGCCTGGAACCTCCGCCCAGACCTGTTCACCAAGGGAGACCCTAGCATGAGTGCTAGACTCCAGACCTGGGAGACTCTAGCAGGAGCGCTAGACTCCAGGCGACACAGCTCTGGGGTTCATTGGAACGTGCAAACTCCTCCACCGCGATACAGTTACGATCCACGGGGTGATTTGATGAATTGCTGGAGGTTAGGTTAACGGTTACAGCTTTACCAACGTACCAACCACCATCCACCCCCCCCTCCCGGCATCTCCGCGCTCTCCCCACGCCCCCACCGCTTGTCAGCGAGGAGCTGAAGGAGACGCGTCCTGACCAGCCAAGCCTGGAGGTCGTGTTGGACTCCCTGTTCAAGGAGGTTCGCAAGGACAACGTGGCGTACCGCACGGCGGCGCTCGCCTCCGTGTCGGACGTGCTGCAGGCCACGCGCGCCGACCGCTTCGCCGAGCTCGCCGACATCGTCTTCCCCGTGCTCGAGAAGGTGAGGCCCACGGGTCACAAAGCGCCGCACAAGGGCCGCGGAGAGAACGGCATGTCAACAATGACAGGAAAAAATCAACTAATAAAAACCAAAGCAATCTTAAGAGCGCCACCCTGCCGCCCTCCTGTGAGCGTCTCGTACCCGCCGTGTGCACGAGCCAACGCTTTCCTGATCTCCCCCGTCCCATTCCACTCCTTCCCCCACCTCCGCGCCGACCTCCCCCCGGGGTCTCCAGTCGTGCGCCGGCGAGAAGGTGATCTCGATGGAGGCGGACGACGACGAGAAGTCGGACAAGGACCGGCAGAACGACCTCGTGTCGGGAATGTTCCAGAGCCTGGGCAAGGCCTGGCCGGACAACCCCGCTACGCAAGGTGCGGCGGTCCCCCGCGATGCCCGGTTTTCCCCGGCGATCCGTCAGGTTCCTGAAACCGTTCCCCGGTGTGACCCGAACGGGCGGGAGATTGGCGATGCGGTGCTACCACTCGCGCCATGCGGCAAGAAGGCCCCGGGTTCGATTCCCGGCTCGGGTGCCGCCGCTCTGTGTGGAGGTTGTGTGTTCGGTGTGTGTGTGTCTGGTTCTGTGCGTGGTACTGAGCATGGCTCTGTGTCCGTGTGTGTCCGTTTATGTCTGTCTTCGAGAATTGCTCTCCATAGCTGTTCTTTCGGGATTAGCCGTGTTGCGTATTCCTTCTCTCTCCTTCGCGACGTTTCGCCTCCCACTGTCTAAAGACATGCTGCCTGGGTTAAAGCAATTCTCACACGTCGATCCGTAACGCGCTATCTAAATGTCCGCGTGTGTGTGTGTGTGGAGAGCGGCGGCTCGTGCATTAGCATGCCGCGCCACGAACCTGGCGACCCGAGTTCAAACCCCCTCACGGCCAACGCCAGTAACGCTTTTTGCGAACCGGTCCTGGGCCTGCCCCTTAGTCAGTTCAGCCTCACACGAGTATCTGGTGCGGTCGGTAAGCATCACCACTCGTGAGACAAAGGCGGCCGCGGGTGGTGCTGGTCACCCACCTCCTCGTGCGCCGTGTCGACCTTCAAAGGTGCTCGCTAACGGCACTTCACGCTACAGTCTGTTGAGGCTACACGAGGGATCTGCGCCTGTGTGTTTGTGTGTGCGCGCAGAAAGGTTCCGCGTGGACGTGTGCAGGCTCATGTGCAGCAAGGTGAGGCTCAGCCACTGGAAGCTTCAGGTGGTCGTGCTGCAGGCCATGAAGAAATACATGGAGAGGTGAGTCCGGTCGGTCTTCATCGGCAGTCGTGCTTAATCCACTGCTGGATGGAAGCCTCAGCTAGACGTCGCCGGCTCGCTATGTCAGTCAATGGCCTTGGGCGCCTTTCTGTGTGGAGTTTGTGTTGCTCTCCCCACGGTTCTGCGTGGGTTTCCTCCGGGTTCTCCGGTTTCCTCCCACAACTTCACAAAATATACACGTTAGTTATTTGGCCGATAACATAATATGTAGGAAGCAGTGTGTGGCAATATGGCGCCGGCAACACCTCCTGGCTGCCTCCTCCGGCCTCTCTGCGCATTCCTCGCGCCTCCGAGTCCTTCTCTCGTCGAATGAATATCTTTGACATTGAATGAACGTGTGCCACGCGTTATAAATGTAAATCATTAATGGCTCTCTATACCTCTGTACAGTTGTGTAGTGTGATTAACATAGGCCCTGATGTGAGGAATAAAAAGAGGCCCCCCTCCCTCCACCCCTACGGGGACCTGGTGCAACTGCATCTATCTGCCCGCATCGCTCCATGTCCCACCCCAGTGCTCCCCACAACAACGCACGCATCGCGCGGTCCCGCTCACCCCTGTGCTTGTCTCCGCGTCTGTCCCTGTGTCTGTCCCCTTGTGTCCCCCGTCGTGTGCTGTGAGCGCAGGTTGTCTCTGCTGAGACCGGAGCACAAGGACACGCAGGCTTTGTCCGAGATCCTTCAGCAAGTGCTGTCTGCGCTCACCGTGCCCTTAGGTGACGGCCTTGGACACGTAACGGTCGTTCAAACGTGGCACCATGCTGGCTTTGACATTCCTCCGCCTCGAAGACGCTGGTGGAACCGATTAGACACATAATCCGCAGTCCAATGATGCTCACATCTCCTTCATGAATGGAGGATTAAAGACAATCCGCGGCAGTGTGATTGCGGCCGTTCATTTCAAACTTTGGACCTCATAGTAAATTCATAGAGACGCATAGATACACAGAGACACATATAAACTCAGAGATTCATTAAAGACAAGTTCACAGTAGTGTGATTGTGACTGTGCAATTCAAACCATGGATGGGCAGTAGAATGTGCGTGGTGCTAATAATCGACGTCATACCCACGCGATGGAACCGCAGACGAAACCGATTATGGATCGTACGTACCGTCGGTCGTGGAAGCCTACGTGTGAGATGAAACGAATTTGTGTTTTGCCGTGCTGTTTGTTTTATTCATCTGCAGAAAACAAGAGCTATTCCTCGGTTAGGAGCGAAGCTCTGGACATTTTGGAAATCATCATTGCTAAGCTGAAAGGTGAGCCCGCTCCGAGTGAGTCGCTGTCACGTCGTCGCTGCCGATGCCACACACACTCCTCCCCATCGCTTCCTCCTTCCGCCAGACGCCACAGCTCTTGCACAGTCGACGCTTGACGTCTAAGTTTCGCTATTAAAGTCACTGCCACCGTTAATTTCCTCCCCCTTGTTAGTACACCCTTTATGAGATTTGCTCTTAAGAGCAGTTCTATCGGGATAGCTGTGTCGAGCATTCCTCCTCTGTATTAATGTAGGATTTCACTGGCTCTTTGTATGAGATTTTCTCTCAGGAGCTGCGCTTTCGGGATAGCCCCTATAAAGGCCAGCACGGCACACGAGGGGGTGGGTGGCCGACACGACACCTGGCCACCTTTGTCTCCCTAGTGGCGATTACATACTGCACCATTTGAGACCAAGTCGACCTAGATTAGGCCTGGGACCGGTTCAGAAAACCGCCACCGGCGTAGGCAGCCGCGCGCGAGAATCGAACTCGGGGATTTCCGAGGTATTTGTCACACAGCGAGCGAGCTAACCGCTCCACCACCGCTCCCCGCTCATCCCACACTCATTCCCGCCGTCCCACCTCCCAGCAACGGGGCAAGGGGAGGCGCTGAAGCCACAAGAGCGGCAGGTGCTGGGCGCCTCGCTCGCCGCCATGGAAACGGACAAGCTGCCCGCGCTCAAGGACAAGGCGGGAGCCCTGCTGCTCGAGATGAAGGGGATGTGACCGGGATGACGCGGCGCCACCACGGGCACGCGACGCGGCGGCGGCGCCACCACGGGCACGATTTGATAAACCGTGTGGGGAGGACGAGTCTGTAGTGGGGTGCGAGGGTCGCTAACTGACTACGAGACGCGAGGGGGGGGATTTCGGAGGCGAGAGGTAATGCAGGGCGAAGAAACGAGATGGGGCGATGGGGGAAATTTCCGAGTTCACTTTGAGTTTGGAGACGCGCAGCCGGTGGCCTCTCGGTCAAACCGCGCTGTAGCCCAGGTCAGGGGTTCTCAACGTTTTTGCGCCTCAAGGCCCGCATGTGTCTGCTCTTCGCGGCCCACTGATGGGTCGCGACCCGCCGGTTGAGAACGGCGAGTCTCGGCGGCCGAGCGAGTCGCACGGCCGTCTCTGGGGTGGATCGTGCGCGCTGTGAAAATGGATTTTAATTCGTGATTAATTTGCACATCGGTAAATAATTCGCAGGTTGTACTGATCCACCGCGCCGGATGAAGGCTCCTTCCCATGCCACGTGTGGCCATTGGGATCGTCTTGTCTTGACCCTACTGCACCCTGCTCGGTTAGCTCGGGGTCAGCAAACGAACGGGAGGCGACCCGGTACCAGATATCACTGAGCCACCGATGTTAGTCAAGGCCGGGAATTGAAGTCTGGTCGCCGGATTTAGTAGGAACGGCGTTCCTATGCGTTTCTGCACAATTCCACCGCTGATGTGTAATTAGTTCCTGGTTAGTGGAGCTAACTTGCTCGTAGTTATGGATATTTGTGGGCCATGTCTGAGTGGTGACAAGTTCCCCACCACTAATGTTACGGCTTTGCCTGACAACTCCAGACACAGCAGTGTTCAATAAACAATAACTCTTGAAAGGGATCGAGACCCTAAATCACGAGAGTTCACGGAACCACTAGTGGAGTGAACTGGTACTTGGGTTGTGCAGTGGTAACATCCGCGCCTCACAGAAAGAAGGTCCTGGTCGAGGCAGTTCGATTCCTGCCTCGGGAACCTCCCTGTGTGACGGTTGCGTCTCTCCCCGTATTCTGCGTTGGTTTCCTCCAGCTTCTCCAGTTTCGTCCCGTAACTAAAAAACACTCATTAATTGATGGTCGCTGTTTACAGCCGTTCTTTCGGGATAGCTGTGTCGAGCGATCTCCCTCTCTCCCTCGCGACGTTTCGCCTCCCACGTTGAGGGACATTGCTTGACACGGCTATCCCGAAAGAACAGCTCTGAAGAGCAACCATCATGAATCGAGCTGTGAAACCCGACATCAGTGCACTCATGAATTGGCCGGTAACGATATTTAGGACGGAGTGTCGGGCAAATGTTGACGCCGGCCTACTACGTGGCTGCCTTCCCCATCCTCGCCTCTCTCTGCGGTTTTCTCGCG
Source organism: Geotria australis (assembly GCA_036362915.1). Taxonomy (NCBI): domain Eukaryota; kingdom Metazoa; phylum Chordata; class Hyperoartia; order Petromyzontiformes; family Geotriidae; genus Geotria; species Geotria australis. The sequence goes on from JAZEWU010000001.1 coordinate 28,830,285, forward strand.
CCTCTGAGTCGTTGAAGGAATATGCCACGCGGTGCGTTATTAATTGTAATTATTATTATTGAAAGGTAAGCAGAAAGTCGTGTCGCTGTGGCAGGTCGGCGATCTCCAGCTGGGAAAAGAACTTCAAATACCCGACACTCATTTCACACACGGTGACATTGCTCTCCTCATCGGTATGAACCGCTGCGGTAACTGTTAAACAAAAGAATGCGCCATTGTGTTTTGAGTTGCACCTTCATTTAATGCGGCGTTAAATGATCTAAAAAGTTCCAAACGTGTACTTTTTAGTTTTACGGCAACTACTTTCGCATGTTTGCCACCATTTACCCGGCTATAAACGGACAGTCTGAAGTTGGAAAGTGAGGCCTGTGGCACGTGGCCTTGGCTAGTTGCCCCGACTGCCCTGGTCACACGTGATAAGTTACAAACCTAGTTGGGGACCCGCAGTTGTGGCCCCTGGCTCACAGAAAGCACCCAGGCGTCAACCTCCATCGGAAGGGTGACGCAAACCGCGTCCTGCTTTATTCCACATCCCTGCTTGAACCGCCACTCCCGACACAACCAAACCCTTGCTAGACTCCGATGTGGTGGGTTGGATTGTTGGGGTAGAGAAATGGTGAACCGCCCTTGTGGCCTGTCTGCCTCGTGGCAGCGATCGGAAGGCAGTTGTGCTGCAGAGGTTAGTAGAGAGGCTGGGAGATTGTTGGCTACAGGGAGACGGGAAGAAGCTCGCTTTATCGTTGGAAGTTCCTCTCATTGGAAGTTGCTGTCATTGGAAGTCATCATTAGGTTTCACTGTACAATAAACTGCTTCAGCACTGGCAAAATGTGGTCCTTGTTCCTCATTGTGTGTGTGTGTGTTTGGTAGTGTTTTTGGTACTGTTGGCTCGATGAGAATTTATCTCGAGCTGCTCTTTCGGGATAGCCGTAACGCGCGTTCCTCCTCCATCATTCGACCTTTTTGACTTCTGCAACATTGTGTTACAGGTTACTTTATTATTATGGCTTAAGTTTTATCTCTGCATAATGTAATGCTGTAAATGTGTTAAATTCGTTGGACTACCTCCGAATCAATGGGTGCAACGCGTCCGGAGAAAATGCGCGCGTTACAAAAGTAGATTATTGTTTACGTTGGTTAATTCGCAAGTTTGTTGTATCGGAGGAACCCCGCTTCAAGAGCTTGCAAGCTCACAGGGTATTTTCTTCTGTAAACATCATTCACTGTCAGAAACCGCTTACTCCTGTACAGGGTCGCGGTGAGCCGGAGCCTATCCCGGCCGACACAGGGTGCAAGGCAGGGCTATACTCAGGATGGAACTCCAGTCCATCACAGGGCAACCTTGTCCGCAGGCCAATTAACCTATGCAGCAGCATGTCTTTGGAGTGTGGGAGGAAACCGGAGTGCCCGACGAATACCCACGCGGACACGGGGAGAGAACATGCTAATCTCCACACAGAAAGGCACCCGAGCCGGGATTCGAACCTGGGGCCTTCTTGCTGTGAGGCGGCAGCGCTACTCACCGCGCCACCCTTGTCTTGCGCACTGTGTATGCCGGGATAGGCTCCGGCTCTCCGCGACCCTGTACGGGATTAAGCGGTTTCTGAAAATGCATGGATGGATGGATTTTTTCCACAAATATATGCCGTATATTTTGTGACATTGGTGCGCTGTGGGAAAAAAAAAATCCTGATACACTAAGGGCGTCGTGAACCGACAAAGTTTGGGAACCACTGCAGTAAAGGATTAAGCGGTTTCTGACAATGAACGAAACGTGTGAATGAATATCTGACACAATGTCTGGGTCTCCCCTTGAGCCGCTTGGGGCGCCTGAGCTTGTATCAGTGTGGCGTCGCGATTCCCGCTCCGGGGCCCGCGGAGCCGCCTCGTCCATGTGTCAGGGCCGCGCTGGGCGGTGAGTCAGGGCGACGTCTTCTTCACTCGCGGCTCCTCTCAGGGACTCCGGGGAGAAGAGACGAGGGGGGACACGGTGGGACGCGAGGGCCGCCAACCTCCTCATTCTCCTCAGCAGGGCCGAGCGACGTGAGTGGGCTCTGTGTGTGTTGTGTGTGTAGTGAGTGGGGTAGCCGGTGGCCCAGTGGTTAGCGCGCTGGGCTACACATCTGGCTGTGGGACCCGAGTTCGAATCCCGCTCGCGGCTACCGACACCAGTGACGGATTTTCTGAACCGGTCCTGGGGGCTCCACTAGGTCGACTCGGCCTCATATGAGTAGTACCTAGTGCGGTGTGTAAACATTGCCACTGGGGAGATAAAGCCGGCGGGGCGTGGTGCTGGTCACCCACCCCGGCGTGTGCCGTGTCGGCCTTGATAGGTGCTACTCTCTAACGGCACTTGACCCTACAGTCCGTTAAGGCTACACGGTGAATCTTCGTGTGAGAGAGACACACTGGCTGGTCCAGATGTCTTGTGACCCTCCCCCTATTTATTTCCCTGAAACTTCCATCTTTCGACACACGGCTGCGTGATACAACTATAAGAAATATATAAATGTGTGAACGTTGTCGAATGGAGTTGTTGTAAATGTTAGCGTTGTCCTTATTAGAGGTCCGCTAAGTCGTTGTGAGAATCGGCATTTTTCTTTAAAAGGTTGTCACACGACATGTGGACCACACCTTGTACAGTGCCGGAACCACAAGCGGCTGTGTGGCACAGTGCGCGTGGATGGTGCTGGCCACCCACCCCCTCGTGTTCAGTGTCGGCCTTTATAGGTGCTACTCGCTAACGGCGCTTAACCCTACAGTCTGTTAAGGCTATAGGGGGGATCTTTTGTCTTAATGGATTGGGCCTGTGCCACTCCACTGCTGGATGAGGGCCTCCTCACGCTGTGCAAGCCGCGGGGGGGGGTGTTTGACCAGACGTCACTACTTTGGTTAGAGCGAGGAAGTATAGTACAGTACAGTTATATTTCTGCAATCAGTTTTTATTCAAGCTGGAAGGAACCGCTGAGCGATGTCGTTCTACTTAACAGTTGGCCAGCGCGGAGGGGTATGCAAGTCACAACAGAGCACCGGAGTCAGGATAACTAACCTAGGCGGCATGTATTTTGACTGGGAGGAAACCGGAGTACCGTACAGGGCGAAAACCCACGCGGGGACACAGGGGGGGAACATCAGAACGTGCAAACTCCACACAGAAAGGCGGCACCGGAGCCGGGAATCGAACCCGGTTTTCTTGCTGTGAGGCGGCAACGCTACTCACGGCGCCACAGTGACGCTCTAGCACTGCACTCTGCTGTTGCCCTGATCATATAGCCCAGCAGCCTATTGCACCTGTTGTTGTGTCTGCTGTGGTTACCCTGTCAAACACTAGCAGCCTATGGGCACCTGTTGTGTGCACAGTCGGGAGAACAGGTGGTCGCCTTGATCAGTCATCTAAGTAAGCCCATGGCACCTGAGTCCGTCCTGAGATTCATCAGCGAGCATTTGACATTTCACGTGGCCTCAGGGTGCACCTGACCTGACGTAAGCTCCGCGGTGCCGTCACCGCGGTGCCGTCACCGCCAGCTGAGATGCATACGGTGGCATTTAATCATCGTCATCAGCCAGGGACGATCCGCTGCTGGGTGAAAGCCTCCCCAATCCGCTGGCACATCTCGCGATCCTGCGATGTAACGATCCACCCAGCAGCTGCTGCACGCGAGTTGACCTCGTGGCTGCATCTCCTGGGTGGACGCCCTTTCAGATGCTTTCCATTCCTTGCCGCCAACAGCGTTATTATTATGGTATTTTAGTTTATTTCTTTATTTTGGCACTTATGTGCAATGCTGTGTGTAAATGGTTATTTTTGTGTTTGGTTAATTTGATTTTTTTTTTTTGTAAACTTGCATGCTTGTTGTGTCGCAGGAATCTTGTAAAGAGCTTGCAAGTATTTTTCTGCTGTAATAATAAACATTTATCTATCTTGACCATCAGCCATCGTCCTTTCCCGCAATGGTTTCTGCCAAAGCCTATTTGATTTTCGAGTGTCGGGGATGTCTTTAATCAGTGTGTGTTCTTTACACATTTGGCTGTGTTTAATAGTTGTGTCCATCTCATAGACATCACCAATCGTTGCACGAACTTGTTCATGATCCCTGTTTTGTTTACAAGTAATCTTGCAGCCTTCTCTAGGCTTTGATATTTACTGCAGTTCACGCACAATAGACGTTCTAAGCACTGTTGTCAGTAATTTAAGATGGCGACCAATCCATCCATCCATTTTCAGAAACCGCTTAATCCTGTCCAGGGTCGCGGTGAGCCGAAGCCTATCCTGGCAGACACAGGGCGCAAGGCAGGGGAACACCGAGGATGGGACGACACTCCATCGCAGGGCTACCGTCTCCATTAATATTTATGTCTCCGTCGTATATTTTAATATTACTGTGAATAACTTGGGCGCCAACGTGTCACGAAACGCGTGCAACCGCCGCGTACCGTAAACCAGCGTCTCCCCGCAGCCGAATCATAGGATGGCGTGCGCGGTGGCCGTCCCGGTGCTGGAGCCGAGCGGCGACTTCCCGGCGTGGCTGGAGGCGCAGGGCGTGAACGCGGAGGTGGCCCGGGCCATGGACTCGGAGCTGGGCATCCGGGACTACGGGGTCCTGCGCGCCTGCGTCGGGGACGGCCTCGTGCGGGCCGAGCTGCTGGCCACGGCGCGCGACCGCCTGCCCTTCGGCTTCTACGCCGTGCTGCGCCAGGTGGTGAAGGCCCTGCAGGGCGCCGACACCCACGACGGTGGGACGACGCCAGGCTGGGACGCCGCCGCCGTCACCGCTCCTGGCGACGTGACGCTGGGAGGCCTGGTGGACGTGCTGCTCGCGCTGTTCAGCGGCCTGAGCCGGGAGCTGCTGCTGTCCGCGCGGAGGCTGGGAGGAGGAGGCGGCGGTGGTGACGATGGCGATGGCGGCGATGTGGATGGCGGTTGCGACAGTGGTGGTTGGGACGGTGGCGATTGTGGGGATGGTAAGTACCGTCAGTGGTGGTGGTTGTTGTGATGGTTGTGTGGGTAGTAGCAGTAGTAACCCTAGTATTCTGCCTCTGCCGAGAGGCTATTCTCGTCTGAGAAACGTATCACCCTTCGCGTGATAGCTCGTTGCTGGGCACGTGGAAAGGTGCCACCACCTCATGTGGATACAAAGAGACTTCAGAAGCAGCGCTCACTGCCATTCCGTGCACGGCGTGATTCGCAGCATACTGTGGTGAGATTCCACAATGTAAATAGCTTTAATCTGACGGCTTGATGCTGATTGCACGATTTTAACCCGGGTAACAGTTGAATGTACTGACGTGTAGGTTTTCACAGCTCTATGCGTGAGAATTGCTCTCCGTAGCTGTTCTGTCGGAATAGCCGTGTCAAGTGTTCCTTTTCTGTCTTTCGCGATGTTTTGCCTCCCACGTTGTAGGCATCAGCAGGATTTTCTCATGATGGCTCCAATGCGGGAAGGAGAGGGTAGGAACGCTTGACACGGCTATCTCGAGTGCACAGCTATGAATTTAAAGACAGTTGTATCACATTAAGCAAATGAACCATAGACTCTGTGCTAACAAGCACGAGGTTTATATGTCTGGTCATCTGCTCACGGCACAGTGGCGCGGTGAGTAGCGCTGCCGTCTCACAGAAAGAAGGTCTCGGGTTCGAATCCCGGGTCGGGGGCCTTTCAGTGTGGTGTTTGCATGTTCCCCCCGTGTCCGCGTGGGTTTTTTCCAGGCGTTCATATATCCCCCCACAGTCCAAATACATGCTGCTGCATGAGTTAATTGGCCTGCGGACTAAATTGCCCATGGGGGCCCTGTGATGGACTGGCGTCCCACCCTGGCTATAGCCCTGCCTTGCGCCCTGTGTCTGCCGAGATAGGATCCGGCCCACCGTGACCCAGTACAGGATTAAGCGGTTTCTGACATTGAATGAATGTTTGTGTTTGCCGGACAGGTCAGGCTGAGGAGGATCTGGCCGAGGCCTGGGACGAGATCAAAACTGAACACGAGGACTCGGATGGAGGTCAGTGTTAATGTTATGAATGCAGACTATGGGCACCTTTTTTTTGCCAGTATACAAATAATGTAGACTATATAAAACACCAAAAAGGTTCCATTTGGTGTTTTAAGATCTTAACACGTTTCTCATTGCCAGAAAGGGTGAAACCTTATATATTCTACGTTATCTTCTTCTTTGCGGTTCTTCGAAGCGCGATGGTTAAATTACAGTTTCTACGTTATGAATGCACTTTAGTATATTGCTCAACATAGAATCGATTATACTGCACTGCGCTACAAACGTAATAAATGTATACAAATTATTTACAGCCTTTTACAGCTCGTTGAAGGCCTCATGCTGTCCCGGTCGTGGGATTGGTGAACTGGGTGCCCAGCACAGGGTCATATATCACTCGCCGAGTGACGCGACCGCCCTATATCAACACCGGACGCCTCAACGCTCTCTCTTCGCGACTCTTTGAACCCACTGCTCACTCACTCCATTGCCGAGCAATGAAAATCCCCTTGCTCCCCTCAACCCTGACCCTAACCCTGACGCCTGGGCTTAGCGTTCACCCTCTCCGCGCGCCCAGTTGAGCTCAAGCCACATTCGTTTCTGCCTATAGGTGTCGCCCAAGTGTCGGAGGAGCACGGAGGGAGACCAGGCCTTTCTGGTACCAAGATGAAAGCGATGGTGCCACCGCTGCCGCCGCCTCCGCCTCCAACGACGATGATGGATGCTCCCGACGAGGAGCAGCTCGCTCGTAAATGATGCGTTTTGTTGTTGTTGTAATTTCCCGCTAATTGTATGCGGGTTGTGCGGTCGGCGTCATCTTTCCCAGACGAAGAATCCATTCGGTTTAGACTATGGGCACCTTTTTGCCAGTACACAAATAATGCAGAATACACAAGGTTTTACGCTTTCTGGCAATGAGAAACGCGTTAAGATCTTACAACACCAAATGGACACCTTTTTGCAAAGGTTCCAGTTTGCAAGCAGCCACACATGATTGTGGCAGAAACATGCAAACGAATGCTATGATAAATGCATTGTCCTTCAACTTAATTGGCCCAACACTAGAGACAGCTTTCGTTGGAACCTGGTCTCAGTGTTAGCCAAGTGCTGCCAAAAGGCAAGCAGTAGGCTCAGTACTGAGACGGTAGCCAGTAGTTGCTTGCCATTTAACCTCGACTCCATACTGTGACCAGCACCATGCCGTTTTCTCGTTCTGTGCCTAGGTGGAACTTTCGGTTCCTGTTCTCTTCGAAATCTGCCAAAATTATACGGTTCCCATTTTATTTCCTGTTAATAAAGCACACAGCTTTCACTAACTGTTTTCATACCACTTCCCTTAGGCCATGTCCACACCTGAGTGATTTTAGAGCCTCTTAGTTGGGAAACTGATTTGTCAGGTGTTGACACACTGGAATGAATGTCAGTTATGGGGGTTTTTTAAACCATACTTCACCATGCTGGTCAGTGCACGTTGGTGAAAGAGGGATGGCTTGGGAGCTGGTAACGATGGCCGGGAATGCAGGTGTGTTAACCACTGCTCCACTCACGCTGCTTCCTCTGAGACCTAGTTTACAATTCGGTCGCATTTCTGTCACACGCCGAAGACTGGATTCCAGGATGCTTGTCATCGTTAGGCTCGTCTCTCGGTGACGCACAGTCTCTTTAATTATGAGCCGCGTCAAACGTGTCCGTTAAAATCCCTTCTGTGCTTTGCGTCATCAGCTGAGGACACGGAAGGGGGCGGCGGCAGAGACGACTCGGAGCCGAGCATCCAGGAGAGGGAAAACCCCCGACTTCCGGACGACGACCGTTACAACAACGTCGACGACAATTACAACAACGTCGGCGACGCTTACGACGACACTTACGACGGAACCTACGACGACGCGAGTTACAACGAAGACCGTTACGCCGACGACGACGACGCGGCCGGCGCCGAAACGAGCGGCTCGCAACCCAGCCTGCACGCGGGTTTGCACGGCGGCGACGACGGCGTTGAGGGTGGCGGCGGCGCCGGGCCCGGTGACAGCCCGTCGCGTTCTCGGGCCGCCGAGACGACGCCGCCGGCCGCGACCGCGGCGCCGTCGGCCGAGAAGGCGCGCCCGCACCAGTGCCCGCACTGCGACAGCCGCTTCTTCAAGACGGACGACCTGAAGCGGCACGTGCGCACGCACACGGGCGAGCGGCCCTACTGCTGCGAGGTGTGCGGCCGCGCTTTCTCGCAGCTCTGCAACCTCAAGAAGCACTGGATCACGCACACGGGCGAGCGCCAGTACCGCTGCGCCATGTGCGGCCGGGCCTTCAAGCACTTCTCGGGCCTGCGGCTGCACGAGCGCACGCACACGGGCGAGCGGCCCTACGTGTGCGAGGCGTGCGGCCGCGCCTTCGCGCACTACTCCAACATGAAGGCCCACCGGCGCACGCACACCGGCGAGAAGCCCTACGCGTGCGACGTGTGCGGCCGGGCCTTCTCGCAGGTCGGCAACATGAAGATGCACCTGCGCGTGCACCACGGCGGGCAGGAGTGACGCGCGAGCGTCGTGGATTGGGGCGGTAGGGACGCGATGGGAGAGTGGGTTTTTGGGATTGGTGCGGCGGTGTGTTTTCGGAGGTCGGCAACATGAAGATGCACCTGCGCATGCAGCATGGTGGGCAGGAGTGACCCGAGGTCTCACGAGGGGGGTTGGGTCGTTAGTGCTACGATGGGAGGTTTGGGTTTTCGGGATCAGTGTGGCCGCACGATCTCACAGGTTGGCAACGTGAATATACACCTGCGCATGCTCCACAGCGGGCAGGAGTGACACGAGGCATCGCGGGGGTTGGGTCGTTAGTGCCCCGCGATTGGAGAACGGGTTGTCCGGATCGGTGCCGCTGTTCTCACAGGTTGGCAACGTGAAGATGCACCTGCGCGTGCTCCGTGGTCGCCAGGAGTGACCCGAGGCCTCGCAAGGTCGGGGGGGGGGGTCGGGTCGACGGCGCCGAGATGGGAGGTTTGGGTTTTTGGGATCAGCGTGTGTTTTGAGATGCTTTGAAGGGGGGTGGTAGTGTAGCGGTAAGCGCACTGTGCTACGACTTTGGCGGCCCAGGTATTGAATCCCGCTCCCGGGCTACAGCAGTGACGATTTCTTGAACCGGTCCTGGGCCTTCCCGAGGTCGAATTGGCCGCAAATGAGTCGGATGAGTATCTGGTACGGTGTGTAAACATCGCCGTGGGGAGCGGTAGCCCAGTGGTTAGCGCACTGGGCTACGAATCTGGCGACCCGAGTTCGAATCCCGCTCACGGCCAACACCAGTGACGATTTTCTGAAACCGGTCCTGGGCCTCCCCTAGGTCGACTCAGCCTCAAATGAGTACCTAGTGCGGTGTGTAAACATCGCCACTAGGGAGACAAAGGCGGCCGGGTGTGGTGCTGGTCACCCACCCCCTCGTGTGCCGTGTCGACCTTCATAGGTGCTCGCTAACAGCACTTGTCCCTACAGTCTGTTAAGGCTATATAGGGGATCTTTGCCTTTGTAAACATCGCCACCAGAGACAAAGGTGGCCGGGCATGGGTCTTGCCACCCAGCCCTTTTATTCGTGTGCCGTATTGGCTTCTATGGGTGCTACTAGCTAACAGCACTTGACCCTACAGTCTGTGGGGCCTCTCTTTATATATTTTGTGTTCCTTCCCTTTATTGTTTTACAATCACCCCTGTCCAATGCCAAGCACTCGATTGTTATATATTGTGGTTATTTCAGTTTTAGTTTTAAAATGTTATGAATTGCCAAACTCAGTTAGAGTTAAGTAAAATAGACAAAAGTTTTTTTCGCGGTACAGAGATGGCACTCATTTGCATAGTCACGCTATGGTTTTGTAACGCAATTTACTATAATATTTACCTTAGTGCTACAGTATTGCGTTTCTACCATTATAAAGCAGTGCATATAGTCGTGATACTCTCAAAATCCTGGCCCCTGGGCTTTTACCCCTAAATCTCCTGCGTTGATTGGTTCAAGCCTAGCGGAAACCATGGTTAATACTGCTAGTCTATTAACCATACGTCCTAGGCGCTGCCTGCTTTACAGCTGACGTTAGAGATCATGTAACATTCGAAAAGGAATAGGCCATGTGTGCCGGCATTGCACGGTGGCGCAGTGGTTAGCGCTGCTGCCTCACAGCAAGAAGGCCCCGGGTTTGAATCTCGGCTCGGGCGCCTTTCTGTGTGGAGTTTGTGTGTTCTCTCCGTGTCTTGCGTGGGTTTCCTCCGGGTTCTCCGGTTTCCTCCCACAAGTAAAAAAAACACTCATAAATTATTTGGCCGATAACATCATAATATATAGGAAGCAGTGTGTGGCAATATGGCGCTGGCAGACTGCCTGGCTGCCTCCTCCGCCTCTGAGTCGTTCTCTCGTCGAATTAATTCCTTCGACATTGAATTAATATGTGCGCGTTATAAATGTAAAATTATTATTATTATTTATTACATTTATTCATTATCAGTACCCGCTTATTCCTGTACAGGGCCGCGGTGAGCCGGAGCCTGCCACGGCAAACACAGGGCGTGAGGGAGCATCAAACAGATTACAGGATCTCATCGACCAGGATGGGATACCAGTCCATCGCAAGGTACCAGGGGCAGTTTAGTTACGCCAGTCAACCTGGGCAGCAGCATGTCTTTGGACTGTGGGAGGAAACTGGAGTACCCGGTGAAAACCCACGCAGACACGGGAGAACATGCGAACGCCACACAGAATGGCACCCAAGCTGGAAATCGAACCCGGGCGGTTGGTGCTGTAAGGTGGCGGTGATGCTGCGCCACTGTGCCGCCCTCGATGATTAAAGCTAATGGGAAATGTAACCGTGGTAGCAGTGATGGAAGAGCGATTAGGAGGTGACTGGCCGCTGGTGAGCCGAGTGACAGGAGTCGATCATTGAGTGCTGGATCGCCAATCAACTCGACCGCTTCACCCTTAATCATTTAATGTTTTTTGTTCCTTTCGTTGTTTTTGTTGATATGCCGTTCTCTACGCGGCCCTTGTGCCGCGCTTTGTGACCCTCGGGTGAAAGGCGCTATATAAAACGCTATTATTATTATTCTGGAACAATTGCGGTGAGGTAGGAACTGGGTGCTCCACCTCAGATATGATGCATTTGTAAGTAGCATTATTATAAATTGTTTAGAGTCAAAGAAGGATGTGGAACGGAAGAAAATCCCAAACCACTTCTCCAGTTCTCTTGTCGAATGAGTACCTTCGACAGTGAATGAATATGTGCGCGTTATAAATGTACAATTATTATACCGGTATGCTTCTTCTTTTCGATTCTTCGAAGCGTTATGGTTTTATGACAGTTTCCCATTTCTTTACACAGTTATTTGCTGAGGGAGTACCGAATCGGCACGTTTTGTTCCCGTGACAACCCTTTACTGATTGGCCGTGTCGGGTGGAGGCGGGTTTGTTACACTTACTTTTTACGTGACCTAACTGGTAAAAAGAGCTATACGATGGGAAGACTCTCTCCGTCGGTGAGACCCTGTAATCAAATCTAACGTGCGCATTGTGATGTGTTATTCTGATAAGCTGCATTCCCGGGCGTGTTACGTGTATATCGATTGTGACATTTAAATTTGTCAATTGCCGTGCTTATTTGTATTTATTTATTATTCAATAATGATCGGGCGAATAATTACTTATTTAATGTTCATCTTTTATGCAACGATCAATGTGGCTTGAGCTCCCAGTTGTCAGACGTCAATTGCTGGGGTCTAGGCTTCCGTTATAGGAGGCCTTCATTCAGCAGTGGATTGAGCGTGGCTGAAGTTGATGAGAGTTTGCTAAATCGTACTCCCACAACATTTGGGCCAGGCGCACAAAAGGCAGGTTTCCCGAGGAGGTTTCAGCAACCTCACCGAACGCTCAAGTAAACACGAGTGAGGTTATCGTTAATTGCTTAATGAAGACGGCAGCACATTAATTACAATCTCGTTGGGTCAATCCACTGCTCGATGAAGGGCTTCCCAAGCGGCACGCTGGTGCGGCAGTAAAACTCGTGCCTCGCAGTAAAAAGCCCCTGGGTTCGATTCCTGGTTCGGGTGCCTTCCTGCGTGGAGTTTGCGTGTTCTCTCCGTGTCCACGTGGGGTTTCATCGGATACTCCGCTTTCCTCCCATAGCTAGCAAAAACCCCACTCACTATTTGGCTGGTAACATCTTTTATATATATAGAGGAGGCAGTGTCTGGCAAATGTTGGCGCCGGTTTACTGCGTGGCTACTTTCCTCGTGGCTACCGCCTCCTCATAGTTCCTCGCAACTCTTGAGGCGTTCCACTGTCTTCCAGTGAACCAGCCTGCGCGTGTTATAAGTCGTAGATGATCGTAATTATTATATCGTGATCCTGCGATATAATAATCCACCGAGGACCTGCACATGAGCTGATTTCATTGCTCCATCTCCTCGGTGGACGTTCTCTTGGACGCGTTCCATTCCTTGGCTTCCATTCCACTGTTATATTTGACCGTTAGTTGTGGTCCATTCTACAAAGTGGTCCAAATGTGACCCCAATGTTATATGTTTTT
>JAZEWU010000001.1:28842933-28856184 GCA_036362915.1 Geotria australis
AAGGAAAAACACGTTAGGGGTCAATTAAATGGGGGTCACAAGACATCTGGACCACCCTGTAGACATGTCATTCTCTACCCAAGCCCACTTTCCTTAACATTCATTCATTCGAATGAGCAAAGGAAAAACACGTTAGGGGTCATGACAGACCCTAACGTGCGTACGTTTTCATAAATATAGAAAACGTACAGTATGTTCTCTAAACCATGTGCTCCTCTTTCTATCTCCCAATGAGATTGCAGGCATCGGTCAATGCTTCTTCGCACAATTTTTTCGTTTCCTATATTTATTGTGGTAATGACCATGAGGTTTGTCGGCCATGGTCATTAACAGGTAGTACTCGCTTATTACACGTTTTCCAGAGTGGGTAATTTAAGCACATTTGCTGTGTTACTTTGCATAATCAAGTTTACCTTTGCAAAAGCACAATCACATTTAGCCGTGGGGTTTATTGGTATGCTCGTTTACCCAGAAAGGCCTCGCCAAGTCTCATAACTCTTTTGCAGATGGCTCCTCCAAAGTTTTTATAGCAGGTGGCTAGTGATTGCTATGTACTGTGCATTACAGTTTAGTAATTTGTGGGTATTTTTTCCAAATTTGGCCCATGACACCAGTGCGCGATGCCCTACTCTTGCCAATGCTGTCGCGGTACCTCGGACGTCTGCTGTGAAGCGTACGGCATGTTGTCATCTCACGGTTAATCCCACCTGCAGTATTAATCAGGGCGGCCGCTGGTTTCAAACTGACTTTTTGCAACGAGTGGCGAACGCGCCACGGCTAGGCCGAGCCGGTTAAGGGCTGAACAATTTATGCAAATCGCATAGGACATTTGTTTTTTGAAAATTTATATACTGCTTAGTTTATCCTTCATTCGTATTATTATTATTCTTAGACATTTGTGATGAACGTAATAACGCTCGCAGCACGTTTCCTGCACAGCTTGAGTTTGCATGACAGGTGACGTTTCCGTCACATGACTCTCGGGGACCCGTCATGGCGTTTGGTAATGTGCACCGCCAAACTAGAGTCGTTGTTTTGCAATAAGAATTAAAAAAAATTGTCGAGAGACTTGAATGCTTTTTGGTAGACGTTTTTACCGAATAAACCGTCTGGTGTTTTTACGACAAAGTTTAACGTAACCGCACGGTGAACGGCTCTAACTCGGCAGTATTTCCACCCAGTGGTCTGCTGGCCACTGGTCGCCGGCAAGAATGTGGGCAGTGCTTTGCAGAACTGTTGCTGGTACGATTTTTTACACTCAAATGTGGTCTGCAAATATTGTTGTGAGTTGACTTAGGTGTGCAGGTCCTTAAAGGTTGGGAACCACCGTTCTCGTTATTTCATACCCTCAAAAGTTTCACCTATCCATCCATACATTTTCTAAACCGCTTGTCCTGGTGATGGTCTCAGTAGTGCTGCCGCCCCACAGCCAGAAGAGCCCCGGGTTTGAATCCCTGCTCGGGTGCCTTTCTGTGTAGAGTTTGCATGCTCTCCCCGTGTCCGCGTGGGTTTCCTTCCACAGTCCAAAGACATTCTGCTGCATCGGTTAATAGACCTGCTGACTAACTGAAAGACAAAGATGTCCAGAGGCTGACCATCGTGCTTCGAAGAATCGCAAAGAAGAAGAATTATACCCGGTGCCCTCTGATGGACCGGCGTCTGGTGCCCTGTGTCTGCCGGGATAGGCTCCGGCTTACCTCAACCCTGTACAGGATTAAGCGGTTTCTAACAATAATAATAATAGCATTTTATATAGCACCTGGATGAATGAAATATTTTAGAACGCGCGCGTATCCATGTAATGCCGAATAGAGAGAGAGAGTACGACCCAGAGGCACGAGGAAACCACAGAGAGGCGGAAGGAAGGCAGCTATGCGATTAACAGGCGCCAACATTTACCAGACGCTGCGTGCTATATATTGATGTTCTCGGCCAATGAATACGTGTGTTTGTTTAGGTTATGGGAGCAAACCGGAGAACCTGTAGGAAACATGCATTGAAAGGTGCCCAAGGCGGTAATCGAAGCACCTCGGGCAGGACCTTCTTTCAGTTTGTGGCAGATGTTACAATTACGCCACCCTGCCGCCCAAGTTATTGACTTAAGTCACTGGCACAGCCATTATGAATCTCCCGAGAGAGCGAGAGAACGAGAGCGGATGAGAGACACCTCGACACAGGGCTTGAACTCGGGATTTCAGAGGTGGCGGGCTTTCAGAGGTGGCGGTCAATCGCCCTGACCCGAGCCATTACGAATCCCCCTGAGGCAGAGAGAGAGAGAGAAAGAGTGATAGAGACACCGCAGAACCAGGCCTTGAACCCAGGTTCTCAAGAGGTGGCAGCTAATTGCTCTCACACGGCCATTATGAACCTCCTGGGATCTGCGTCGCAGGCTTTGCAGTTGATTAAGCGTGCCGCGGATGAGACCCGCAGCTCTCGACTGTCTCTGCGACGATTGTTGCCACCATATGGCCCCATGGTAATGAAGCACGGGTGAACTTTGAAAAGCAAACAGCAACACAGATTGATAAATGTTCATTAAACACAAACATCTGCTGCCTGCCAAGAGGAGTGTGGGATTCGTCGCAGGAAATACATCACAGGCTGCGTGACCCCACGGGATGGTAATTTTCCGTGCATTTTTCTTTTTTATTTATTTGAGCAAATTAATGTTTTTGACAGCCCCCAGAATTCCTTGACAGCAAGCCGAAATTGCGTTTGGGGCCTTTTTTTTCTTATTCTCTCGCTCACATGAATATACACCTTGTACGATGTTATGTTTAGATGCGTTATATGTCACGGATATATAACGGAAATGAGAAATTGACCTTAATGAAAATAAGGATGGATATCAGATTTTTAAGGTCAATTTCTGATTTATTTATTTTCTCCAGATTTTTTCATTTTTCGCATTATTTGCATTTGACGATTTCATCTGTCTTCGTACTAACACAATTTATATGACCTTACGCAGCGTGTCGCCAGTTGGCAGGAAAATCACAGATGTGATGGCAAGTGAGGGATGTCACTTCCCCTGACGTCACACATTCGGATCATTCCAAAATGTAATATTTCTATTTTTCCCGATAATCCTCAAGTTCCAATCTAGGCTAAATCTTCGGATTATTAAAGTAAAAATCGGGAACACATCCCTCGAGTGTGTATTTGTTTTTTGTGCGTATTTTTTTTTTATTACAATATCTAAGCCAATTATTGAAGGTCTGTTGTTTTCACAGATGACCTTCTCACTAAATAATTTCCACAGTGCCGGTGGGCTGGCTTGCAGTTGCAATTATTGGCGTACGGCACTACCACTAAAATACCACGCGCGGTAATTCAAAATCCTATATGGTAGTACCCTATTCTCCTAAAATCCTATGAACACGTTTCAGATTAAATAAGGCGAGATGGATGTGGCGTGACAAAATAATTCCCGGAACAGCGTTCAGGACCGTTTTTCGGCTGATTGTTATCGAAACGATGAATTACAGACACAAACGAGAGAACGGGGCGGTGGTGATTATGGGACGTGGAACTTTCTATCGGTAGAGGGTGCTCTTTCTTCTAAATTTAAAACTTGGGCCTTTTGATGACATTATTATATAACATGACCGGTTCCGCTCTAGAAAATGGGCCGGTGGGCCTAGAAAATTAATTGGTGACCTAAGAAGAGCACGGCACATTGTAATAATTCATGTCGTTGCGGAGATTATAAGGACGTAACTAAATAAACAAGGAGACAGTGTACAGTAGCTCCTTCATAAATTTGTCTGTCAAAATGAAAAAAAAAGTGTGTTTTATACCTCCCGTCTACCACAAGGCCGTCTGGAAGTAATTCATTTCAGTTTTTTTTTTATACGTGGTGGTGCAGTGGTTATGCTTGTAAATGACAGCTAGAAACACTAGGTTCGATTCCTGACTGAGACGCCTTCGGTGCAGAATTTGTATTTTTACCCCTGTTCCGCACAGGGTTCCTCTGGGTTCTCGGGTTTCCTGTCATAGCAAAAAAAAAAAACCCCATACAATGTAATTGCTATTATCCAAACATCCAAAATTACTTACAAATTACTCAATTGGGATTTTACACGTTAACAAATTTGCCACCCCCCCCTACTGTGAAAACTTGGCAGGACCCTCTCGAAAGAGACTCGTGGGAGTCAGCAAGGCCTTCCTGGGTAAACAAGCGTAATCCGTGTATAATGGAGCAAGTGTTCTTATGTATGTATATGTATGTATCTCCGCGCTAGAGGTACCGGGTTGGAATTCTTCGTAAGCGCACATTTTACCTGGACAACACCAAGGCGTTTATATCTTATTTGATCTTTCCTTCCCACTTATTGATAACTGTCCTGAAAGTTTAACACCGTTTCAGATTTAAATTCCCACTATTGCACTCGTACCATCAACCCTGTTAAGCGCCTTTATCGTGACATCAGAAGAGCGTGTTACACGCCTGGAACAACATCGTCCGTGGGGCGGGCACTTTGCTAGTAAAAACAAATAAACACACTTTACACAGGACACTCACTGCTGAGTGGTGACAGTGTGGGGGCCTGTATAATTTTAAGTTTTGTTATTAGCAAAGTACCCGCCCTATGGGTCGGGACCACTTCCCCACCAATCCCGTCTTTTCTCAATCTCCCATTAACGTTGCTTAATTCGAGTCGCGCGTCGCGCTCCTATCCGACGCATCTTTGACGACAACAGCGCGCGTCCGTCGCCGTCCACTTCTGGTCCTTTGGGGTCCGTGCTCGGCAAACGCTCGCGCGAGCGCTCGTAAAATAAAACCAAAACCAAAACGCGAACGCACGATCATAACTCAAAAAGCGAGAGTGATTTCCCCGGCTCAAATAAAAGCGAGCTCCGGCACGGCCGACGCGGGTCCTTTATTTGTTTCGCCAAATCCCACGGCCCGTCCTCAAGAGGGCCGTGCGTCGGGGTGCTCGGCTAATTCCCCCGGCGGCTGTTTGTGATGTGTGCAGCTGTCACGTTTACCGCGGGGTTGTCACGCTGCGTGGGCTTCACGCGCTCCGCTCCGTGATGAATCTCCTCTCTTCGCCGCATAATTGGCCCGGTGGCATTTAGAATAATGTTGTCCCGCGGAACGGAGAGAGACGGGTGATAGGTTTTTATTAAGCATGCGGCAATATTGCCGCTGCTGCCGCCGCCGCTGTAATGTATGCGCGTGCGTTCGCGTGTCCGTTCGTGTGTCCGTGTGTGGTTGTTTGTGGGGGAGCGGTGGCTCGGCGGCTAGCGCGCCGGGCTACCAAACCTGGTGATCCGAGTTCGAATACCGCTGGCGGCGAACGGCAGTGACGATTTTCTGAACCGGTGCTGGGCCTCCCCTAAGTCGACTCAGCCTCAAATTGGTACCTAGTGCCGTGGTAAACATTGCCTCGAGGGAGATAAAAGCGGCCGGGCGTAGTGCTGGTCACCCACCCCGTCGTGTGCGGTGTCGGCCTGCGTAGGTGCTTCTCGCTAACGGTACTTGACCCTACAGTATGTTAAGGCTATATGGGGGATCTTTGTCTCTGTGGCGCCGCGAGATCATTGTGCGTTGCGGAAACCCCGGCCACTCGATTTTGATTCCCGCTCGCGATCGATAACGGTGCCGAATATTTGAAGCGGCCATTGACCTCCGTTAGGTCAATCTAGCCTTGAATGAACACTTGGTCCGGTGGGTAAATATCACTATTGCGGAGCCAAAGGTGGCCTGGCGTGGTATTGGCCATCCACCCCGCCGTGTGCCGTACCAGCTTTATCGGTGCTCACCAACAGCCAAGTAGGCTGCGCCACACGCTCCACCAGTGACAATAACATCCATTGCATGACAGTCAAAGTGATGTACGTTTTCCTTTTCAGAGCTGCAATTTAGCGAAAGTAAATGCAGAACCGGAGGGCACGGTGGCACAGTGAATAGCGCTGCCGCCTCACAGCAACAAACGCTTGGGTTCAATTCCCGGCTTGAGTGCCTTTCTGTGTGGAGTTTGCACGTTCTCCCCTGCGTCCGGTATCCGCCCACAATCCAGACACGCTGCTGCTGTTGCCTCGGTTAATCGGCCTGCTGACTAAATTGCCCCCTGTGCCCTGAGATGAACTGGTGTCCCATCCAGAGTGTAGCCCTGCCTTGCACCCTGTGTCCGCGGGTTAGTTCCAGCCCAGAAATACATTTCATCCGGCCTGTAAAAAATAATACAAATTAATGTAATCTGACGTAGGTTTTCACGGCTCGATTCGTGATCGTTGCTCTTCAGAGCTGTTCTTTCGGGAAAGCCGTGTCACTGAGCGACCTCCCTCTCTCCCTCACGACGATGATGCTTCCAACGCGCGACCCTGCCGCCCATAGTAAATGCAGTTTGCGAATTCCATTCCTGAGGAAGCTCCCAGCACGTGGAGCGAAACGTCGGGGACATTACGCTCACGCAACTCGCGACACGACGCGGAACCGAAACGGCAACGATCCGCCGCGGTTTCATCGCGATCGTCCAGATCCCGCATTCGAACCCAGCCTCTCATCGTCGACGGCTCAGCGCCTCCGACGCAGTATCACATATATATTTTATTATTATTATTACGTTCTATCTCCACCGAACCAGCAGGTCACCTCCGCTATTATATCATAATTCCTATCTTGCTTAAGCAACGCTTGTGCATTTATAAACATTTTGTTTTCATTACGTTCGGACCGCTGTGTGTTTCCCCGTGGGGACATCTGCTGGAGAATCCTTAATGATAACGAATGAACGAATTTACAAAGCAGGGAAAAAAAAACTCCATCGCCACCGCGGCGTTAGCGCGGCGATAATAAGAAACGGACATTTGTCACATGACACTAAATTAGTTCTCTAATCGCCGCGGCTCGTGTATCTTGTCCAAATCTGTTAATTCACAATGGCGAGCGGGCTGCGGCGGAGCGGCGGCGCGGCGGTTAGCGCACTGCGCCAACGTTAACCGCCAACCCGGTAAACACGGAACGCCGGACCGACGGAATGTTGGAACCGCGTGCCGACGTTTGGCCGTCGTTGTGGCTGCGGCCTGGCGAACCGAGTTCGGGTCCCGACCACGGGCTGAGATGCGTATGAACTGGAGTTGGTAAAATCCTGTTTTTACGTTTTAAGTAACTGCCTTAAGATAAAGCTGTTCACTTCAGTTTGCATCTTAGCTGGAAGGAACCGTTGAATTTTACAGCGCGGGAGGGGTAAGCAAGTTACACATTTCAATGCACCGCGGGGCCAGTTTAGTCAGGACAGTTAACCGAGGCAGCATATCATTGGACGGTGGAAGGAAACCTGAGTATCCAGCCCGTGTATTACTTCTGTCCGGCCCGCCGTGACTCCCGGACCAAACTGTATTCGCATGCGGTTAAAACAAAAAACAAATCGTTGCAATTTACAAAATAGACCTGCGGCCCACGATGACAAACCAAAAGTCTTATGTGGCCCACCCGCAAAAATTATCGCCCGCCGCTGTTCTCGAGAAATAACGATGACACATTTAGACGTTTAACTGAGAAACAAAGGGAGCAGCTGGCGGCAGTTTCGCGGTCGGCTGGACGTTCAAGGTCAGAGGTCGCCGGTTCAATGCCATCTTGCGGCGTGGCATCCGAAACAACGATGGAAGTTTCTTGAATTTCAACCCCCTCTCACCACGTCCGCCTCCGTCTCCACGCAGCGGTATAAATGGGTACACCGCGTGTCGTGATGTCGTTTGTCACGGCTCGATGCGTGAGAATTGCTCTACAGAGCTGTCCGTTCGGGACGTGGCTGTCGCGAAAGGACGGGTGTGGGTGCACTGCGGTCGCTCGGCGGGTGACGCGCCCACCTTGCCCACAGGGCGTCTGCTCAGTGTGGATGAGTGAGGCCACGTGCCACTGGGAAGAGCTCCCTTTCGTTAGAATTAAAACGTCTGCCTGGTTTTGATCGAAAATCTCGATTTGTGTTTTAAAGCTGCCTATAATTTGTTTATAAAAAAATTCCCCATCGCAACGTATAACTGCATTTTTATTTGTTTATTTGGTCAACGATGTGCAATGCTGCGTGTAAATTGTGCTTTTTGTTTGGTCAATTTGTAATTTTTTGCGTCATTTTTGCGTGTTTGTTGTGTCAATGTAGGAATCCCGTAAATAGCTTGAAATCTCACTGAGTATTTTTCTGCTGTAATAATACGCATTTATCTATCTATGGGAGGCCCATCCACCAGCGGTGGCGTGAGCGAGCCTTTGCAGTTGCCGCGCCTTTACCTTTCAGCGGCGTCACCGGGGCAAATCTATCGCGCGTTGACTGGCCGCCGTCCGTACGTCCGTGCGTGCCGAGCACGTGCGTTCATTCTTAAAATCCCACTCCGCGGGTGGACCCTGGCGACCCGAGTTTGATTCACGCTCACGGCTACCAACACCGGTGACGAATATCTGAACCGGTCCTGGACCCTCAGCTAGGTCGATGCGACCTGGCGTCCTGTGTCTCACAATATACGACACGCGGTGTCTGGCAGATGTTGGCGCCGTCTAACCGCACGGCTACCTTCCCCCCCCTCCCCGCCTCTCTGCGGTTTCCTCGCGCCTGCGAGTCGTTCTCTGTGAACTTGGACATTGCACGATTATGCGCGGTGTGTTATAGCTTGTAATTATTACTATTCTTAGTTAAAATAATTACCCGGTTCATTCCGCGCCTCAGTATATGTGTCTTACCTCTGGCTGGGCGGGACATTTGTGCGCGTTATAAGTTGTACTATTAGTCATTCATTGTCAGAAACCGCTTAATCCTGTACATGGTTGCGGTGGGCCGGAGTCTATCCCGGTAGACACAGGGCGCGAGGCAGGGTTATACCCCAGTCCATCACAGGAATACTAACCTGGTGCGGTGCGTAAACATTAGCACGGGGGCAGAGTAAAGATGACCGTGCGTGGTGATGGCCACCCACCCACCCTGTCGCGTCCCGCGCGGGTCTTTAAGGTGCTCCTCGCCAACAGCACCTGCCCCCAACTGTCTTGGTGGAGAGGCTGCGCGGGGGATCTTTACCTTTGCGTGATTTGGCGAGCGCGCGTGTATATATAGCTGCAGTGGCGTCATTTTGCGGTGATTTATAATTGATGCGCTCCTTAATGGAAGGAAAAATGGGGTCTGTGTCAGGCCCCACTGAGGGCTGTCCTCGTCTGACTCGAGCCGAAGCGCGCTCCCTGTCCGGGCCGCTCTCTCCACAAAGCCGATCGTCGTCATCATCAGCAGCAGCAGCATCAGCATCAGCGCAGGAGTAGCGGCGGCGCGGACAGTAGCCGCGGCGGCGCGGACAGTAGCGCCGGTGTCGGTTGTGTTGATGTTGGGATCGTCGCGTTGAGCGGCGAGACCGGCGGCGTTCATCGTCCGCAGCAGCGGCGGCGCTAGAATGTCAGAATCATCAGCGGCGGTGTAGGGCAGCATCATCATCAGCAGTATCGGTGTTAACATCATCAGCACGTTCAGTGTTTAGCATGTGCAGCAGCGTCGTTAGTGTCAATGTCAAAATCATCGTCAGCAGTGTCAGCGTCATAAATCAGCAGCATCATTAATGTCAATGTCAGAATCATCGGCATCAGTTTCAGCAGCATTATCAGCAGCATCGTCGTTAGTGTCAAATGTCAGAATCATCATCAACAGCAGCGTCAGAAGCAGCATTAATGTTAATGTCAGAATCATCAGCGGCAGTGTCAGCAGCATCAGCAGCAGCATCGTTAATGTCAATGTCAGAATCATCATCAGTGTCAGCATCTTTAAAATTGTCAATGTCAGAATCATCAGCAGCAGCATCAATGTCAGTATCAGCAGCATCGTTAAGGTCAATGTCAGGATCATATGATGGGTTTTGTAAGAATGTTTTTAGATTTATTTTTTTTGACCCAGACAGAAGGATAAGTTGCAGGAGACATCGCTTATTATTTTTTGCGCATCCCGTGATGTCACTTCTGGCGTTCGGATCAATATTAAACTGAACACAAAAATATTAGGATCGTCTTAAATTTCGTAACAAGATAGATAAGCCGACTATACGCCTCCTTCACCTATCCGTCCCATCACGTGAAAATATCTAAAAGTATTTCTTACACAACAACATCATTGTGACCCTCGGGTGAAAGGCGCTCTATAAAATGCTATTATTATTTTTCTGTACCGGTTAAAACTGGACCCGTTTTGTTATACAGTGCCTAGTTTGGCTTTTTAAGATCTTAACATGTGTGTTATTGCCAGAAAGGGTGAAACGTTGTATCTTTTTACATCATACAGTGTCAGTCAGTCAGTTTGATGGTTGCTCTTCAAAGCTGTTATTTCCGAAGATCGTTTTCAAGTGCTCTCAATCCTTCGCGACGTTTCGCCTCCCACGTTGGAAGCATCCTTCGGGAGGCGAAACGTCGCGACGGAGAGACGGCTATACCGCTCGGTGACACGGCTCATCCCGAAAGCACAGCTCTGAGGCGCAACCGTCATGAAACGAGCCGTGAAAATCAACATCGGTAAATTGTGCCTTTTAGTTTGTTGTTAAATTAAATTGTACCAGGTGCTCGCCAACAGCTATAACACGTTGTCCCGTCTCCTGCCTGCACGGCCGCACACAAGCAGCAGCAGCAGGTCGTTGTAAGTCTGCGCATACTCACAAGCGTGCGCGTAATTGGACAGTGGAGGCAAGCAATTGTTTTGACCATTAGCTAATTTAATTGGCTTCCAGTTGTTGGAGACATACATTTTAATTAAGGTCTTGGGTAAAAAAAAAAATCTTAATAAGAATCACGATGTATCAGTCAAGGTGACGGTGGGGATGAGTGCGGTGTGAATATTAAGCCTCTGAGAGTACAAGGGAGGGCGGCACGGTGGCGCGGTGACTCGCGCTGCTGCCGCCTCACAGCAAGAAGGTCCCGGGTTCGAATCCCGGCTCGGGGGTCTTTCTGTCTGAAGTTTGCATGTTCTCCCCGTGTCCGCGTGGGTTTTCGATGGGCACTCCGGTTTCCTCCCACCGTCCAAAGACATGCTGCCAGGTTTAATTGGCCTACTGAGTAAAATTTGCCCCAGGTGCCCTGCGATGGACTGGCGTCCCATCCTCGGTGTTCCCCTGCCTTGCGCCCTGTGTCTGCCGGGATAGGCTCTGGCTCACCGCGACCCTGTACAGGATTAAGCGGTTTCTGGAAATGGATGGATGGAATAAGTAAGCACTGCAGGTTGACAAATATTACCGGTTGTAAATTGAACACGAAGGCGCTGCAGGAAACCGCAGAGAGGTGGCAGCCACGCGGTGAGCCGGCGCCAACCCGCCAGACACTGCATCCTATACATTACGATGGTATCGGCCAATTAATTAACGAGTGTTTATTAGTTGTTGGAGGAAACCGGAGAACCGGGAGGAAATCCACGCAGAACAGGAGGAGAGAGCACACAAACTCCGCCGCGCAGAAAGGCGCCCGAGGCGGGCATCGAACTGTTTCGGGCAGGACCTACTTTCTGTGAGGTGCAGATGTTACCGCTGCATCGACACCCTTCCGCCCCATCCTCCCAATTAAGAAACGGCATATATATAAAACGACAAAGCAAAAATTTGGTTCTTGCTTTAAAATAAAAAAAAATCCCCCACCAGGGTAAGTTTTAGCCGACAGGAAATGAAGCGGAGTGAGGTGACGCAGGCCAGAAAGGAATGTGATTTTTTTCCTTTCGTCTTCTTAATGAACATTTGTGGGGCGCGCAAAAAAAACTCAAGTAGATGGCGTAAAGCTTTTTCGTGTTCTTTGCCTCGGTGTCCGGGAGCAAGCGGAGGTCAAGAGTCAGAACGGATAAACATCATCCATCTCATTGTCAGAAACCGCTTAATCCTCGACAGGGTTTCAGTGAGACGGAGCCTATCCCGGCAGACACAGGGCGCAAGGCAGGGCTATACCCAGGAAGGGACGCCAGTCCATGACAGGGCACCGGGGGCAATTTAGTCAGCAGGCCAATTAACCTATGCAGCAGCATGTGTTTGGACTGTGGGAGTGAAACCGGAGTGCCCAGCGAAAACCCACGCAGACACGGGGAAAAGATGCAAACTCCACACAGAAAGGCACCCGAGATGGATTTCGAACCCGCGTCCTTCTTGCTGTGAGGTGGCAGCGCTACTCACCGCGCTACCGTGCTGCCCAACACGCATTGTTATCAATGTCATATGCCTTATCATCAATGTAATTGTCCTTATCAATGTCGTATGCCTTGTCATGAATGTCATACGTATTATCATCAGTACCATGTGCCTTATCATGAATGTCAGATGTCTTAGCATCAATGTCATCTGTCTTGTTGTCAATGTCATATGCGTTATCGTCAATGTCATATCTATTATCGCGAATGTCACACGCGTTATCATCACTGTCACGTATTATCAATATGACATGTATAATCATCAACGTCAAAAGCTGATATGCGTTACCATCAATGTCATGCGCGAGAATTGCTCTTAAGAGCTGCTTTTAAGAGCAATAAACGCTGCTCTTAAGGGCAATTCTCATACGCCGAGCCGTGAAAACTTACATCGGCACAATGTCATGTGCACGGTAATAATTCTCAGTGTCCAATGCATCATCATTGCAATCTTTTTTTTTTATCTTTAAACCACATAATACGGGCGGCACGGTGGCGCGGTGAGTGTCGCGGCCGCCTCACAGTAAGAAGTCCCTGGGTTTGAATCCCGGCTCGGGTGCCTTTCTGTGTGGAGTTTGCTTGTTCTCCCCGTGTCCGCGTGGGTTTTCGCCGGGCACTCCGGTTTCCTCCCACAGTCCAAAGACATGTTGCTGCATAGGTTAATTGGCCTGCTGACTAAATTGCCCCCGATGCCTTGTAATGGACTGGCGTCCTATCCTGGGTATAGCCCTGCCTTGCGACCTGTGTCTGCCGGGATAGGCTCCGGCTCACCCCAACCCTGTATTGGATTAAGCGGCTTTTGATAATGGATGAATGGAGAATCATAATACATTCGCATGCACATTTGTGAATTCCATGGTTCTCACCCATGGTTGTGTAAACATTGCGACTAGGGAGAGAGGGTCGGTCGGTGTGGTGCTGGCCACCCACCCCCTCGTGCACCGTGTTGGCCTTAAGAGTTCTGGCTCACAGCACTCGCCCCAACAGCCTCTTAAAGTCAATTTTTTGGGGGGACCTCTGTGCCTGTGTGTGGGAAATTCCACGAAACATTTGTTTTATTTAATAGTAATTTAATGATTTAATATTCGCAATTCATAACGCGAACAGTATTTCGTTCAGTGCCGGC
>JAZEWU010000001.1:28937651-28952297 GCA_036362915.1 Geotria australis
TTTCCGCCCACCGATTTGAGAAGCGCGTATTCGTGTCGGTGTGTCGCAGTCTCCTCTGATGGTTTTTCGCTTCCGTGCTGGCCTGGGAACGCCTGGGGGAATCCCCCCCCAGGAAGAGCTGGAATCTGTTGCTGAGGAAAGGGATGTCTGGTCCACTCTCCTTGGACTGCTGCCACCGCGACCCTCACCAGGACAAGCGGTTTAGAAAATTGATGGATGGATGGATGCTGTTCTTTGGGGATAGCCGCGTTACTGAGCGACACGGCCATCCCGCAGGTTTAAGCGCGGCCCGATAAAACGACGAGGCAGTCGGTGAGATTTCGAGGAATGGTCTTCGTCTCGCTGCCGACTCTCCCCCAGGGTTTCACGGACGGACGGGCAGGTGCGATGGAATCGCCCCTGACGGGGTTTTGCGTCGCGGTTAGGACAGTGCGGGACACTGTACGGGACGATGAACCCGGGACGGTGACCACGCGAGACCTCGGCCGGCCGCTGGCTGGTGTCGGCCTCGTAAATCACGGGGCCACCGCCGCCGTGCTGCGAATGATTAATTGATTTAATAATGAATTAATTGTGCTGATGAATTGGCTAATCGTGAGCCCATCGTGATTAATTAATGGCCGGGTGTAATTAAGAATGCACAGTTGTGGCAAGCTGTGCGTATGTGTCCGCGCGTGCGCGCGTGTGTGTGTGAGTGTAGGGGTTAGCGAAACGCGATACGGATCCGGTTTAGATAGATAGATGTTTATTATTTCGGCAAAAAAATACCCAGCGAGCTTTGCAAGCTCTTTACGGGATTCCTGCGGTGACCCGCTCGCGGTTAGCGCCGATGGTGGGCCTGTGAACCGGTTCTGGGCCTCCCCTAGGTCGACTCGATCTCAAATCAATAATAATAATAATGTTACATTTATAACGCGCACATATTCATTTACTGTCTAAGGTAAACGTGAGCACTGCCATGTGCCGTTCCACCCTTTGTGGGCGCTCGCTAGCAGCACTTGTCCTTACGGTCTCTGAAGCCTATATGGGGGATCTTTGTTTTTGTCTTCTTTTTCTGTATTTACGTATGTGTGCGGGAGCGCTGTCATAAACCGCTTAACCCTAAACGGGGTCGCGGTGAGCCGGCGCCTATCCCGGCAGACACAGGGCGCAAGGCAGGGCTATACCCAGGACGGGCCGCCGGTCCATCGCCGCTTTGGTTAGCGCGCTGCAAATCCGGCGACCCGAGTTAGATTTCCGCTCGCAACCTACGCTGGTCACAAGACATGTGGACCACCGTGTGGGGTGTGAGTGTCGACCCACAGAGGCGCTGGACCCGTTACCGGAGCCCACATTCACAGACGGTTACTCATCGACACCGGCTAACGTTATAATGTACCCCCCCACTCCGGGTATCGTAACGCCTGCAATTTGTATCGAACGCTCAATTATAGCCGAACACAGCAGGCTCCCTTAATTTATTGGCTTGGCAGGTTTGTAATTTCTTCCAGCAGTCATGCGGGGCCTGTGTTTTGTAGGGCTTTGTGTTTTTAAAATTTCGAGCACTGGTTGGTTTTTTTTTTTGACAGAGACATATGATTGGAGAAAACATCTGCACTGGAGTTTACACGTTCACCGCGTGTCCGCGTGGGTTTATCGATGAGTGTTTCTTACAGTTGTGGTAGGAGACCGGAGAACCCGTCGGAAAACCCACGCAGAACAGGGGGAGAGAACACACAAAAGTCCGCGCGGAAAGGCGCCCGAGCCGGGAATGGAACCCGGGCAGTTGTTGCCGTGAGGCGCGAGCGGTAACCGCCCATGATGTCAGTGTCACGTGCTGCTGTCGGATAAATCCGGTGCTTAAGCGAAAAGAATGACCTAATTACTGAGCAGGCCTCTAATTACGGGTCTGTGTGTTATGATTACTGTCCGTGTGTGTGGTGTGCCAGTGGGTTTCTATGTGGGGAGCGGTGGTACAGCGGTTAGCACGCTGCGCTACGAAGCCGCCTGACCCGAGTTCGACTCCCGCTCACTGTCCACCGGTACCTGTGACTATTACCTGAACCGTTCCTTGGCCTCTCCTAGGTCGACTCGGCCTCAAATGAGTATCTGGCGGTCGGGCGTGGTGCTGGCCACCCACCTCCTCGTGCGCTGTATCAGCCTTCATAGGTCCTCACGTGACCCAACAATCTGTCAAAGCCATACCAGGGATATTTATACGTACTGGGCTACAAGTAAGTTGACTCAGCATTGGGAAGACAAAGGCGGACAGGATCTTGTCTTTATTGTCTGTGTGTTGAGTTGCGTTACGACTGTCTGTTCTTTGATTTCATTGCGAATTGCTGACGGTAATTAAAATCTATGGGGATCGAGGTAGAAGCGTTCACGTCGCGATCCCTGTCAGGTAATACTTGGTATTGCCTGCGAATTCTACCAAACACTTCGAAGCCAAGCTGAAAGACAACGATGTCCAGAAGCTGCCCATCGTGCTTTGAAGAATCGCAAAGAAGAAGATTAAAATCTATACAAGATTCATTGTATATAACCAAATATAAATCAACCAAAAAAACCATTTATACGTAGCTTTACATAGGATTCGAACCCGGGGCGCTTCTCGCTGTGAGGCGGCAGGCCGCTACTCTCCGCCGCGCCACCGTGCCAGCCTAAGGCTGTTTAACGATGCCTCACGGTTAATACTCAGGGCTCAGAGTGCCATACTAGGACACCTTCCGTCTGAACACGGGTATCAATACCGCGCGTGTGTGTGTCTGTGTGCGCGCGAGGGTCAATAACGCGGCAGCGGGTTGGGCCCTGGTGGTGAGAGTGCTCCCAGCCAACAACGGTGGTGTGTTTAGCTCCTCTCGTTGTCATGGCAGCCAGGCTTTGTCGCACGGGCTGTGTGGAGGCCCAGACACTGACGGCGAGGAGAGGCTGGCACACTCACGCCCGCCCACCCGACCTGGCACCTCCAAAGACGAGGCTCCCCCGTGTAGCCTTCGCGGACCGTAGGGTCAAGTGCCGTCAGCGAGTAGCTGCCTGTGAAGGCCGCCTCGGCTCGCGAGGGGGTGGGGTGCCCAGCGCTATGCCGAGTGTCGATGTCGGACTAGTAGCAGCGGAACCGGTTCAGAAAATCGTTGCCAGTGGTTGGTGGGGATGTGAGGGCGGTTAGAAGTTGGGCCGCCAGGTTTGTGGCACGGCGCGCTGACCGCTGCGCCACCGCTCCTCACCTAGATGGCCAGACGGATGTTTATTATTACAGCAGAAAAATAGCCAGTGAACTTGCAAGCTCTTTACGGGACTCCCGCGACACAACAAACATGAGAATTGATGACAATAATTTATTGGCACGTACACACACACGCCATATAAGAATAATAATAGCATTTATAGAGCGCCTTTCACCCGAGGGTCACAAAGCGCTGCACAAGGCTTTATAGGCACTCACACACACGCATACACACGCACACACTCACCAATACACACACACTCGGGTTGACACAGCTAGATTGCTACCTTTTGGATTCTTAGCGTCCGCATTAATGCCCGAGGCTCACCGAGCCAGACCAGGGCACCTTTAGGATTTTCACAGTTCATTGCTAATGTAAGGAATGCAATAAGTAGATTATAATGCTTTTAAAATGTAAAACACGGGATTATGTTTTTCTAATACCTGAAGCAATCAGTCCTGAAACACCGATTACCTTCCTAAAGAAATCGCAAATCAGTGACGTAGGTGTGTCACGGCTCAATGCATGACAACTGCTCTCAATAGATTTCTGAGCAATGCCGCCAGCGTGGGAGGCGACACGTCGCGGAAGAGAGAGGCGGAACGCTCGACGCGGCTGTCCCGAAACAGCGGCGTCCGAGAGCAATTCTCAAATGGCAATTCACCGCCGTACGGAGCGGTAATTACTATTAATGGTAAATATATAACGTTGCTAGCGCAGCTGCAATTAGGTAATTATCTCATTACGGATGAACTTATGTAAGCGCAGCAGCTACCTGGGCTCATTTCCTTGGCGGCGGCCTTCGGCGTCAGCTCGGCCTGGCCTGGGACTCCCTTAGGTCAACCCGGCCCAAAATAAACAACACATACCCCTAGGGACTGAGGGGAGGGGAAGAGAGGTTGGGGGGCGGGGGACAGTGGTGGGGTGGTGGCACAAGGTGGTTGTAAACAGGCCGAGCAAAATCCCCGTTAAGTAGATCTTGCCAATGCCAGCGCGATTTCACATCCTAATAATGATAATAATTTTACTTTTACAACTCGCACATATTCATTCACTGTCGACGGTACTCACTCGACGAGAGAACGACTCGGAGGCGTAGAGAGGAAAGCGCAGAGAGGCGAAGGAGGCAGCCAGGCGGTTTTGCCGGCGCCGTATTGCCACACACTGCTTCCTATATATTATGATAACGGAAAAAATAATTAATGAGTGTTTTTTTTTTTTTTCAAGTGAGGTTAATTAATAAACGTAAGGGGTTAATTATATAAGAAGAATTATAGGAGTTTATTAGTATTGTAGATTATAAAGGTTAGCACTGGGTTGGCTGGTTGCCCCCCCCACCAATGGTGGGGATATTAGAGCAGAATTTTACGACCAGATGCCCTTTCTGACGGCCAACCTCCTTTAGTCGGAGTGTCTTAGGATCGTAGTTTGTCTGGAACCTTCCTCCAGACCTGTTAGACCTGTTCACCAAGGGAGACCCTATCAGGAGTGCAACACTCCAGACCTGTTCACCACCAAGGGAGACCCTAGCATGAGTGCTACACTCCAGACCTGTTCATCAAGGGAGACCCTATCATGAGCGGTAAACTCCATGTGACATCTCACCGGGAGCCCACAATGCCGGAGCGACTTTGGAGGAAGTCCCGCAAACCTAATTGCTGCTGTCCTGGTCCCCCAACGGAGCTGCAAACCCACGAGCGGGAGAGACAAAGGTGGCCGGGAGCATCGCCCACGCTCCCCCCCCCACAGCCATCGGCCCCCCGTGCCTTAATAAGCGCTCGCTAACGACGGCGGAGCGCCCGCTCGGCGCGCGACATATCCTAGCGACGTTGGTTACGGTGACGCCAGTTCGTAGGCGGCGTGTTGCCCGGAGGGGGGCAGGTCTTGGGGGGGCGCTCAAGGTTTGTTTGGGGGGGGGTGGTGGGGGGTACGTGAGGGGGCATTGCTCAAGGTCCGGGGGAACCCCCTCAAGGAGCATTACACGTTTGCCAGGGCCTGCCCTTCCCGTGGGTTGCAATTAGCCCCACCGGCAGGCAAGGGGCCCCCCTCGCACGTAAATTACACACGCGTGTGTGTTTTTTCGATGACGCGCGGTGGTTTCGGCGGTTAGCGCTGTGCTGGGGCGACAAACCCGGGCGACCCGAGTTCGAATCCCCGCTCACGGGCCGTCGACGCCGGTGACGATTTTCCGAACCGGTCCTGGGCCTATTCCCGAGGTCTACTCAGCCTTAAATGAGTGCGGCGCGTAAACATTTTTGTCGGTTGCTTTAAATTGGGTTATTTATTAATCTTGTCCATCCATCCATTTTCTAAACCGCTTGTCCTGGTGGGGGTCGCGGTGGAAGCAGTCCAAGGAGAGTGGGCCAGACATCCCTTTGTATATTTTTTTATTATTGTCAGCAATTTGCGTGTCTGTTGCGTCGCAGGAGTCCCAGGAAGACCTTGCAAGCTTCACTGGGTATTTTTCTGCTGTAATAATAAACATCTATCTGTCTATCAACTGGGGAGACAAATGCTGGACGGGCGTGGTGCTGGTCACCCACCTCCTCGCGCTCGCTAATAACGGCACTTTGCAGCCTCCGCCGAGGCTTCGCGGGGCCGCTTTACCTTTGCGCGGCGGCTCGTCAGCGTCTCGCGAATTCCGGCGCGATCGGTGAAATCATCGGCTTAGCCCGCGCGCGTCCGATTGGCCGCGCTCCGGCGCCGACGAGAGGGCTGGACGCGGTGTGTCGGGTTCTCGCGACCCCCGCCCGCCCGCCTCACGCCGAGCCACGCGGCGCCCCCTCCGTTCCGCGTTTTCACCGTACTCGACGTCGTCGGTTTGTCACGGCTCGACGTGTGACGAGAATCGCTCTCGAGAGCCGTTCGTTCCGGATGACCGTGTCGGGCGATCTCCCTCGAGCTCGACTGCCCTCTCTCGTTCCTTCCTCTACTCTTGTTCCTCCCAACCCTCTCGGTTCTCCTCGAATTCGATTCGATTCTTCGAAGCGTGATGGTTATATGACAGTTTCCCCATTGCAACAAGTTATTCTTTAGTCGCAGACAGCCCTTCAGCATTTAGAGATATAATGGTCAGCGCTGGCCTTAAAGGCGGCGGGCATTGGGCCTCTCTTCTTGCTCCAGACTGAGGGGCTTCTGGCATCTGTTGAGATGCTGGACATCGTTGTCTCCTGCTCTCCCCTCTCCTCCTCCGTTGACCCCCCTGCGCCCGCCGCAGTGTCTCCGCGCCCCACGCCCCGGCTCCGCGTCGACCCACATTAACAAACCGCAAATACCAGCAGCCTCGCAAAGCGGGCAGCATTCCTTCTCTCGCCGCCGCCATCGTCGCCACCACCACCACCACCACCGTGTCCTCTCGGCAGGTGGTGGTTGTTGGGTCACGTCACGGTCTGGCCCCATTTCGCCTCGAAAACTTAAACCCGCCGCTTCGTTTGAGCCACGGGCCTCCTGCGAAGGACGGGGGGCGGCAGCGGAGGTGGGCGCTCCTGACATTTGAAGTGTTCTTAACTGGGCCGTATGTGACATAAAGTGACACCGTTCGTTTTGTTTTCACCGGTGAATGTGAATAGAATTGTCCGCTCCTCTGAGCACCGAACATCTGTGTACATCACAGCTCCTCGTTCGTTCATACTCAGTCCCTGTGGAGGGTCACAGTGATCTGGAGACTATCCCGGCAGACACCGTGCGCCTCTCTGCACTTTCCTCGCGCCTCCGAGTCGTTCTCTCGTCGAATGAATACCTTCGACATTGAATGAATATGTGCGCGTTATAAATGTAAAATTATTATTATCCGAGATGGGGCCGGAGGCAATTTCGCCAGCAGGCCAGTTATTTCGACAGATAGACATTTATTATTAGAGCAGAAAATACACGGTGAGCTTTTGCAAGGTCTGCATGCGGGATTCCCACGACGCAACAAATGCTCGAAAAGTTAGTCAGCAGCAGCAGCGTGTCTTTGGACTGTGGGAGAAAACCGGAGTGCCCGGCGAAAAACCCACGCGGACACGAGGAGGACGCAACTTCTGAGAACACCCCACGCAGTGGCGTAGCACGGGCGGGACCACCGGGGCGTTTGCCCCGGGCGCAACATTCTTAGGGGGCGCAAAATTTCTAAACAAAACAAATGAAATAGTAATAATTAGTACAAAATAGTGTGCCCTCACACAGAAAATCTCCCAACGTTCGAACATTCTCCACACTTTTTCAAAATGACGGGGCAAATTAACGTTGCCACGTAACATTTTTGCCGTGATAATTATTTTGTTGCTGACGCGGTAGTCATTTCTTATTCTTCCTTCGTCTGTTTCAACTATGGAATACATAGATTAATATTAACTCGAAGGCTTTCATGGCTAATCTTTTCCATAGTGAAGCTCTGTTTATGAGTTTAGGTCATGTGAATAGGCGTGTAAGACGGGTGAACAACACTTACACGCCTTTTCACATGACCTAAACTCATAAACAGAGCTTCACTATGAATACATATATTGTCGGTCCACGGGTTAGGGGGCGCAATACTTGCCTTGCCCCGGGCGCTGGCATCCCACGCTACGCCACTGGCCCCCACGTGTTTGTGAACGTCGGCAAATGGAGGTTGCTGTCTCGCGCCGTCTCCGCTAAGGGGAAACGGCAGTGACCGTGAACCTTTCCAGGAGAACGAATAGTTTAATTTCGGTTCCTCTCCCCCGCATTTCCATTTTGACGGCTGCTTGTGTGTATAATATTGCGAGTATCGATTGTGTATCGACTTTGAGCGAGCGTGTGTGTGTTGTGGCGAGAGAATGCACAGATCCCCCATGCACTCTCCAGCAGGCTGTAGGGTCAAGTGCTGTTAGCGAACCCGGCGACCCGAGTTCGATTCCCGCCCACGGCTACCAACACCAGTGACGATTTTCTGCAACCGCTCCTAGGCCTCCCCGAGGTCGACTCGGCCTTAAACGAGCAACCCCCGGTGCGGTGTATAAAAACCATCGCCCGCTCGGGACACAAAGTCGGCCGGGCTTGTCGCCGGCCACCCACCCCACCGTGCGCCGTGCCGAACGTCGCAGGCGCTGCTCGCCAACGGCAGCACTTGCCCCAGCGGTCCGCTAAGGCTGTACGGGGGCGCTTTGTCTGTGCGGCGTGCGTTATTGGCCGGGGCGAGACCGATTAGGATGCGAGCGTACGTGTCCAAACTGCGCCCGGCGGCGGCGGCGACGATGACCGCGCCTGATTTTTCGCCGCTAATCCGCCGCAAACCCTAACCCGGCGCGACAGATTTCAAATACGCGGCTGCTGCGGTTAAACCCACCTTTTGTTTAAGCGGCGGAAGAAAAAAAAAAAATCCAAAAAAATAAAGCGTCAACACACCAGGCCGGCAAAATTTCCCCTCCGGTCGGGTTGAGCTCGCCGTCGGGGCCATTTTTTTGTAACGTGCGGGGATTTGGGAGAGCGGTTGTTTAATTTATTCCGCAAATCTCGCGGTCGCTGGGACGGCGTCAGCTGAAGTTTTGTCGCGTGGATTCTGCGAGCGGGCGGGGGGGCGGAACGCCGCTTTGTCTGGCCTCGTCGGCGCGGTTCGGGTGGATGGTGGGGCGAGCCGTGGGCGCCCGGAGCTTGGCGTCGCAAATCCCCACGTGCTGACCCACTGTCGCGACTGCGCGATTGTCCGTCTGCCAAGTCCCTCTGTTCGTCCGGCCTGTCTGTACGTATGTTCGTTTGTCCGTGTGTGGGGAGCGGTGGCTCGGTGGTCAGCGCGCTGGGCAATAAACCCGGCGACCCGAGTTCGAATCCCGCTTCACGGCCGACACCAGTGACGATTTTCGGAACGGGTCCTGGGCCTCCCCCAGGTCGACTCAGCCTCAAATGAGTACCTAGTGCGGTGTGTAAACAATCCCGCTGGGGAGACAAAGGCGGCCGGGCGTGGTGCCGGTCACCCACCTCCTCGTGTGCAGTATCGACCTTCATAGGCGCTCTCTAACGGCACTTGACCCTACAGTCTGTTAAGGCTATATGGGGGATCTTTGTCCGTTCGTGCGTCTGTCACACTGTGCGTCCGGCAGTCCCTCCGTCCGCCCGTGTGTCCGCGCAGTCGCCGCTAATCTCCGCGGTCGTTTTTTGGCAAATTTTCAAGGCTCGTTGCAAATACTTTTGCGGTTGACGGGTTTCGCTCGCCATCTCCGTTTCGGGGTCGTCGGCAGAAACGGTGGCATTTGGCGCAAATTCCGACCTCGTTCGCGGAAAACCGAACCGCGCTCCCGCCTCTCCCCCCAGGTCGACTCGGCCTCGAATTACTTACCTAGCGCGGCGTGTAAACATCGCCGCTAGGGAGTCGCGACAAAAGTCGGCCCGGCGTGCTTCCGTCCAAACCACCGCTGTCATACGCCGTGGCCGCCCCTTCACGGATGCCGCTCGCTAGCGGAGCTTGACCCGCGAGGCTGCCGAGTCTATACGGGTATCTTTATCTTTGCATGCACACGGTGTGTGTGCGCGCGCACACACACAGTAGCGTACAAGCTCACACACGCTCGAACAGTCGTTTATTTAAACGCGAGCGAGGGACCTTTGAGACGCGGCCGCGCATCTGTTTGGAAAGGGTGGCCAGGTTGGCGTACATAATTTATAACGAGATGCTGACGGTTGGCACGGCTTCCGCGTAAGCTTGCAGCCGCTCATATTGTGGATGGACCGGGCCCTGCAGCGGGAATGTGGAATTTCCACGGCTGGGTATAGACCCTGCCTCGCGCCCTGTGTCTGCCGGGATGGGCTCCGGCTCACCGCGACCCTGTACAGGTTTGAGCGGTTTCTGACGATGGACGGATGGAGCTGAGAGCGATTCCCGACAACACGCTCGCTCGAAGTGGGGATTGAACTGTGGCTTTTAATTCTTGAGTCGGTTGGCAATGTACCGTTGTAAGTTTTCACGGCTAAATGTATATGCTTCCAACGTGGGAGATCGCTCGACACGGCTATCCCGAAAAGAGCAGCTCTGAAGAGGAACCACTTGCCACAACAGCCTGTTGCAGGCTATACCGGGGATCTTTGCCTGTGTAGGTGTGCGGCAGCCTCACTGAGACTCGTGCAACAGACCGCCACAGGTGCTCGCGAACAGTCCGTCAAAGGTTTTGCACTGTGCCATGTGCGCGTGTTAATCATCGCGACATTGTAACGCGTGCGCGTGTGCGTGCGTGCGCGCGTGTATGGTGCACATGGCTTTCCTCGAGTCAAAATTGTGGTCATTACCAGGACAATGATACAGTGTCCGTGGTGTCGTTCACAAGGTGTGTTAAAGCTGGCGCATTGTGTTGCGCACGGTGTGTCTGTCTGTCCGTGTGTGGCGCATTGTTGTTGGGGGGGGGGTTGGGAGCGGTGGCACAGCGGTTAGGGCGCGGCGCTGCGACCTCGGCGAACCGAGGTCGGATGCCGTTCACGGCCAACACAACGCCAGTGACGATTTTCGGAACCGGTCCCGGGCCTCCTCTAGGTCGACTCAGCCGCAATTGAGTACCGAGGCCACCCACCCCCTCGTGTGCCGTGTCGGCCTTACTAGGTGCTACTCGCTAACGGCACTTGACCCTACAGTCTGTTAAGACTATACGGGGAATCTTGTCTTTGGTGCATTGTTGGGGGGGAGCAGTGGCGCAGCGGTTAGGGGGGCCGCAATCTAGCGGTGTGTTGTTGTTATTATTGAAACAGCGAGATGTTTATTATTACAGAAGAAAATATCCCAGTGAGCTTGCAAGCTCTGGGTGCGGGATTCCTTGCGACACGGCAAACGCTCGAACTAACCGTGTGAAATCGCACGGTAACGCGACGAACTCACGGCACCGAATCGTAAACGGCAACGCGCGCAGTATTGCATAGGACAAAAATGGGCACGACGTTAACGAGAGACAAAGAAGTGCAGCAATGGATCGATCGCGGCTGAGGATGATGATTATTGGCGTGGCTGGGTTTAGCTTTCCCGTGTCTGGAAACGCGTTGATGGTGATTGAGCGGCTGCGGGGGGATTGCATCCTGTCCTGGTTTTTCCAGGATCCGCCCTCCATCCCGAGACAACTTTCCTGGAAATTTGTACGTTTTAACGGAAGAAGTCCTTCGTTCAAGTAGCGCTGCCGCCTCACGGCAAGAATCTCCCCTGGTTCGAATCCCGGCTCGGGTGCCGCCTTTCTGTGTGGAGTTTGTGTGCGCTCCCCGTGGTCCGCGTGGGTTTTTGCCGGGCGCTCCGGTTTCCTCCCACAGTCCAAAGACACGCTGCTTCGCGGTTTAATTGGCCCGCTGACTAAATTTCCCCCCTGTGATTGACTGGCGTTCAATCATGGGGTATAGCCCTGCCTTGGTTTTCCGTTCTCTACCGTTGTTGGCGTGCCGTTCTCTCCGCAGCCCTGTGCAGCGCTTCGTGACCCTCGTGTGAAAGGCGCTCTATAAATGCTATTATTAATATGCCCTGTATCTGCCAGGATAGGCTCCGGCTCACCGCAAGCCTGTACAGGATTAAGCGTTTTCTGACAATGATTGAATCAATGAATGTCATGGAAGTTATTAATTCAAAGTCCGAGTTTCTACCAGTTACACAGCGCGCGGCCTCTCTCTCTCTCTCTCCCCGTCTCGTTCAGTTTCCCTCCGCGATACGTCCCGGTTTTTTGTGCCTCCGCGGTGGCAACCCCACGGCTGCCCGGTTGGCAAAGCTTCCCCGTTGCCGCGGCAACCCCGCGCGGGGAGCCACCAAGCAAATTAACCGTGACTCGCACTGTCCCGGAAACGAGTCTATCTCGCGAACTTTGTCCCCTCCGACCTTTCTGGCCGTGCCAGTGAACTAAACCCGCTGTGCAAACATTGTCTTAGGGGCCCCGTTCTCAAAGGGGACCTCTTTAATGTCCCACTGTTTGCGATACACGATTAGCCCTTAATCCCGAGTCTAATCCTGTCTCTCACCCGGAACGTTAGCCGGAACGCTGCAACCCTAAACCCGCACGCTCTAACCCGCACACTGACGCCCTCGCCTTAAACCTCCACCTGAATGTGAAATTGCCAAATAATTATAATAATAGCATTTCTAGAGCGCCTTTCACCCGAGGGTCACAAAGCGCTGCACAAGGCTCTGGAGAGAACGACATGTCAACAGCGACAGAGAACGGAAAATCAGCAACAATTTTTTTTGGGCTTTTTTTATAAATGCCGCCGTGGGTTTGTGTTCATAGGGCGGCTATGCGGCGGTAGCGTCCGCGTGGCTTTTCGCCGGTTACTCCGGTTTCCTCCCACAGGCCAAAGATATGCTGCTGCCTCTCACTCACCCACCCACTGACCCACCCACTCACCCACCCATCCACTCACCCACTCACCCACCCATCCATCCACTCAGCCACCCACCCGCTCCAGTTTTCTTCCAAAGTCCAAAGACACACTACTGCTGCTGCTTTTGTCTCGGTTGATTGGCCTGCTGACTAAAATGACCCCCCTGTGCCCTGCGATGGACTTGGGTCCAATCCTGAGTATAGCCCTGCCTAGTGCCCTGTGTCTGCCGGGATAGGCTCCGGTCCCCGCGAGCGTGTATCGGATTAAGCGAGGACTGACAATGATGACCTAATAGGGCAAGTGTTTTTATTGTAATTTATTAATGTGTCAGCCCGGAGGGGACCGGGTTCGAATTTGTATCCTTCACGGTTTATTTCAGCTTCACGCCCCACTTATCCATTACTCTTGTTAAACGTTAACGCTATTTTAGATTTAAATTTTCCCACTTTTGCACTCGTGGCATCAACCCTCTGACGGCCGCTCTTACGCAAACCAGATCGTCCGTAGGGCGGGCGCTCTGCTACTCGCAATCGACACGAAACCTCAGCAGTGACCGCGCCCGCTCAAACGAACATCGGTCACGGCGTCCACCTCCGTCCGCTGCCCTTTCCGCAGCAACAGAGTCCAGCTGTTCCTGGGGGGGGGGGGGGATTCCCAGGCGTTCCCAGGCCAGCCGAAGGATATAATCCCTCCAGCGTGTCCTGGGTCGGCCTCTAGGTCTCCGCCCAGTGGGCCGCGCCTGGTAGACTTCCCGGGGGAGCCTTCCAGGGGGCATCCTTACCAGATGCCCGAACCACCTCAACTGGCTCCTCTCAATCATTAGGAGCAGGATCTCTCGGATTTCTGTGTTCCTCACCTTGTCACGGAGCGTGAGCCCAGCAACCCTGCGGAGAGACCTCATTTCTGCCGCTTGTATCCACCATCACTTGTTGACGTTGCCAAAAAGTTTTACTCGTTTTGTTGACCCCCTCCCCCCACCCCTGTCTCACGGCCCCGCGCCCACGTTGGACTGAGTCATATAAACCCGTGACCTTCCTTCTACGGGTCGAGCGAGTGATCGCAGCCGCCAAGCCAGCCTCGCGTGGGTGTCACCACGCGGAATTGTATTTTTACGACGCATTTCGCCGATTTTATGAGTTGCGGTGTGGCGTGGCGGTGAGGCAGCTAGCGCCACCGCCTCGCAGCGGTTCGAATCCCGGCTCGGGTGCCGCTTTGCGCGGAGTTTGCGCGTTCTCTCTCTCTCTCTCTCCCCTGGTCCGCGTGGATTTTCGCCAGGGTTATCGGGTTTCGTACCACGGTCCAAAGACGGGCTGCTGCCACCCACCCACCCACCTACCCACTCACCCATTCACTTGCCCGTTTATCCATTCAATAAATTCGTTCACTTGCCCACTCACCCACCCACTTAATTCCGGTTTCCTCCCCACAGTTCAAAGGCATGCTGCTGCTGCTGCTGCTGTCTAGGTTAATTGGTCTACTGACTAAATCGCCCCCGGTTGTCGTGTGATAGACTGGCGTCACCGCCTGGGTATAGCCCTCCCTCGCACATTGTGTTTTCCAGGATAGATTCCGTCTCCTCACAACCCTATATAGGTTTAAGCAGGCACTGATAATTAATCGAACCCGGGGCCTTGTTGCCGTGAGGCGGCGGCGCTACTTGCCGCGCCGCCGCGCTGCAAGTGAAGCGGTGACCTTTGCGTGGCGAGCCCAGTTTGCCGCTTGCCGTAACGCGACCGGGCTTACTGATGATGCCGAGTGTAACCTCAGCGAAACGTCGGTACACCTTTGAAGTAAGAACTATTTGCTCGCTCATTTTTTTCCAACATATCGACGGGTACACAACACTTGCATACCTTTTCACGTGCATGTCCTGTCTGGGAGAGGTCAACCCATGCCAAGAAACTTGACCCGGCATTGAACAACACCTGCCGCCTGATCACTGGCTGCTTGAAACCCACACACACAAACGACCTGTACCTCCTCGCTGGCATCGCCCCTGCTGATATCAGACGGGAAGTAGCCAGTCGAGTCGAGATGACAAAGGCTACTAGCGATGAACGCCACCTCCTGCGTGGACGTCAACCCCCGGCCCAACGACTGAAGTCAAGAAAAAGCTTCCTCAGCCATGTGCAGCCCCTAACAACATCTCGAGGGGAAACCAGACTCC
>JAZEWU010000001.1:28986558-28997217 GCA_036362915.1 Geotria australis
CTCGCCCGGCCCCGCCCGCGATTCGTCGATTCGCGGGAGTGGCGGAACACATAGATGTTTGCACTGATGTAGTAGGGTTTTCACGGCTCGATTCATGACGGTTGCTCTTCAGAGCTGTTCTTTCGGGATAGCCGTGTCACCGAGCGATCTCCCCTCTCTCCCTCGCGACGCCTCGCCTCCCTCGTTGGAGGCATCATCAGGCGTTACGGTTGGATGTAAAAACTGACCGTTTATACAGGTGGAAATAGTTAAACATTTAAAACGGTTAAACGTTGCGATTAAACGGTTGAACTTCGAGGCCGAGCTGAAAGACAGCGATGTCCATAAGCTGACCGTCGTGCTTCGAAGAATCACAAAGAAGCAGGACGTTGCGATGGGGGAAAAAAATATATAGGTAGCTTATTGCGCATTGAGAGCGAACACTTGCGACGTTTGAAAAACAAATGAAGATTTGCAATCGCAGCAAGGCAGAAAATGTTCATTCTAATTGGGATCTAAGTTTGCTCATCGAAAGTAAGTGACTGTAGCTTCAAGCTCGTGGCACAAACGAGCTGAGCAAAAGCTCAGGGGCCCCAAGTGAAAAATCAACGATAAACACCAAAAGAGGAAGAGGAGATAAAAGACGGAGAAAAAGAAGAAAATATAGATAAAAATGTAAAAATAAATAAAAATAATGAAAAACTACAAACAGGGGTAGGGCTTCAACATCGTGTTGATTTAAAATCTTAATAAACAAAGGCAGCTGATGAACCGCTGTGGTGTTTGCCATCTCCCGCCTCCCGTCTAACTCCCTCTACACCTGTCTCGTTAACCGCGCTCTCGCGGCTGTTGCGCAACACCGTACGTCATGTTTACAACCCGCACACGTTCATTCGCTGTCGAGGGTATTCGAAGAGAGAACGACTCAGAGGCGTGAGGAAATTGCAGAGAAGGCGGAGGAGGCAGCCGGGCGGTTAGCCGGCGCCAACATCGACACCTGTCTCATTAAACGCGCTCTTGTGGTTTTCGCCTAACACCGACTTCGGCCACTGGAAGGAATCCGTCTCGTTTCACCACGTGGGTCTCACCACCTGTATCTCTTCATCTCTCTGCATCTCTATGGTGTCTACGGGTCTCTTATCTCGCTCGCGTTATCTTGCCGAGACGGTACGCCCAGTACTTGTGCGGTTGTGAGTTCGCACCCTGTTTCTTTCCCTCTGTCTGGTTCGCGATGTTGTTGATGTTTGCTGGTGATTACCCGGCTTTGAGCATTGGGGATGGGTGCCTCGCAGAGTTAAGGAAAGTCTGGCATTCATGCGGGTGCCTCCGAGTCATTCTCATCAATGAGTCAGGCCCTGTTACAGAACGTCAACAGAGGTTATTATTGGTAATGTTTATTATTACAGCGGAAAATACCAAGTGAGCTCGCAGGACTTGGAAACGCGATTTCTGCGAGACAACAAACGTACGATCTAACCAACGTAAACATCCATCCATCCATGGTCAGAAACCGCTTAATCCTATACAGGGTCGCGGTGAGCCGGAGCCTATCCCGGCAGACACAGGGC
Organism: Geotria australis; assembly: GCA_036362915.1. Lineage (NCBI taxonomy): Eukaryota > Metazoa > Chordata > Hyperoartia > Petromyzontiformes > Geotriidae > Geotria > Geotria australis. The sequence goes on from JAZEWU010000001.1 coordinate 28,988,106, forward strand.
GCAAGGCAGGGTTATACCCAGGCTGGGACGCCAGTCCATCACAGAGCAACGGGTGCAATTTAGTCCGCAAGCCAATTAACCTATGCAGCAGCATCTCTTTGGACTGTGGGAAGAAACTGGAGTGCCCCGCGAAAACCCACGCGGACACGGGGAGAACATGCAAGCCCCACACAGAAAGGCCCCCGAGCCGGGATTCGAACCCGGGAGCCTTCTTGCCGTGAGGCGGCAGCGCTACTCACCGCGCCACCGTAAACAATATATACAAATCCGGGCTCGAATCTTCTGTGGGTCTTTGTAATGATCATTAATTATATCCCGATAACATCATAATATATAGGAAGCAGTGTGTGGCAATATGGCACCGGCAACACCGCCTGGCTGTCTCCTCCACTTCTGCACTTTCCTTGCTACGCCTCTGAGTCGTTCTCTCGTCGAATGAGTACCTTCGACAGTGAATGAATATGTGCTCGTTATAAATGTAAAATTATTATTCTATTATTATTAGGACACATCAGTGGGTCACGTCAGGCACAAGACCACCAAGAAGGGCCGACAGTGTCATACGATGACCGCATAGTCATTAGTGCTCGTCAATGGGTCAGGTCCAGTTACAGAATGCCCGGTGGAGGCCACAATGAAACAGCTGTACCCATTCATACTGCTAGCCGGAGAATAAAATAACAATAAAGCACACTCATAACACTCTCTACTGTATCGATGCAGGTTTTCACGGCTCGATTCATGATGGTTGCTCTTCAGAGCTGTTCTTTCGGGATAGCCGTGTCACTGAGCACTCTTCCTTTCTCCCTCGCGACGTTTGAAGACGATGCTTCCAACGTGGGCGGGAGAGAGGGAGAGCGCTCGGCGCGGCTAGCCCGAGAGAACGGCTCTGAAGAACAACCATCAATCCCTGCACCGTATCGACGTGGCTTTTCGCCGCGCGATGCACGCACGAGAATCGCTCTCGAGAGCTGCTGTTCAGGGATAGCCGTGTCGAGCGTTCCTCGCTCTCTCCGTCGCGACGTTTCACATCCCGCGTCGGAGGAGGCACCGTCACGCTCCTTAAGAGCGGTTCTCGTCGTTACAGGCGGGCCGGAGCGACGCAGCGTTCTTCGTAACAATTATCAGTCAGCGGTGAGTCATGCCCGTTTTCACAGTGCCCCGATAGGAGCGATCGTGTCGCGCGGGGTCTTCGTAACAATTAGCGCTCGACGGTTCGTCGTGCGCCGTTTCCGGAAGCCCCGACAGAAGCGGGGAGCCGCCGCGACGTCCTTCGTGATAATTAGCGCCCATAAAAGCAACCTCGCCCCGCCGCGCAACGCCTGGGAGAGAGCGTAATCGCGCGCTCGCGCGTTTTTACGCGGTACGGGCGGCGGCGGCGGCGGCGTTTGCGTTTGTTTTAAATCAAACACTCGTTAAAGGGCTCTCTGCGTTGCCTCCGTCTGATGCCCTTACCTCCAGAGATGGCGCGCGGAGAGAAAAACACACTCACTGAGTCATCGGCGCAATTATCGCCGGCACGCGCGCGGCGCGGTATTTCATTCCGCTAACTGCTGCCGCCAGCAGAAATGTTTAAAGAGGGCCCTTTTGGGAAATTAATGTTCGTGAACAATTGACCCTGGAACACTGGCATCCAGGAGGAGTGCTCTTAAAGGGTTAATGCGGGGAGCACCCCGGGGGAGGCGGTGCAGGGAGAGGAGCGTGGATCGGGGGGTTCGTTACGGTCAATATTATCGCCGTCACTTCCTTCCGTCCGCCGGATGCGGCGACTGTCCGGAGCGGTGACGTGACCCGACCTGCCGTCCGAGGGTTTCGCTCGTGTCGCGATAATGAATAGTCATGATTACTGTACCGGTGTAGGTTTTCTCGGATCGATTCGTGAAGGTTGCCCTTCAGGGATGTTCTTTTGGGACGGCCGTGTCACCGAGCGGTCTCCCTCTCGCCCTCGCGACGTTTCGCCTCGCACGTCGGAAGCATCGTCGGGCGTTATGCCTCCAACGCGGGAGGCGGAACGTCGCGAGGGAGAGATGGAGATCGCTCGACACGGCTATCCCGAAAGAACAGCCCTGAAGCCCTGTGCAGTGTTCGTTCGCTCGGAGAGAGAGGGGAGAGAGAGTGGCTCGGAGGCGCGAGAAACCGCAGAGAGGGAAGGGTCGGTGGAAACCGACGCCAACATCCACCAGATACTGCGTCCTCTATACTAGATGGATAGATGTTTATTACCGACTCGCAACAAACCGACTGAGCCAGGCTCCGCGTCTCTGAATCAACGGGCACAACGCGCCCGGAGAATATGCGCGCGTTACAAATATTTATTATTATTATTACAGCAGAGAATACCCAGTGAGCTTGTAGGTTCTGGATTGCGGGATTCCTGCGACGCGACAATTTAATTCTAAGATTTTTTCCGTCAATTAAGGAGTAGTTTTTTAGTTCGTGGGAGAAAACCGGAGAACCCGGAGGAAACCTATGCAGAAACACGGAGGAGAATGCACAAACTCCGCCACACAGAAAGGCACCCGAGGCGGGGATCAAACCGCCTCGGGCAGGACCTTCCTTCTGCGGATGTTACCACCGCTAAGATGCGGCAACAATAATAGAACGTGACAGGGTTATATTTTTTTCATGCGTGTCTGTGCGGCAGCAGCAGCAGTCGGCGGCGGCGGCTTCGCTGAGATTTCCCGAGCAGCCGTCGGCGATGAAATCTTTAAAAAAAAAAGAAGAAGCGTATAAATTAATTTAAACTAATTACAAAAATAACTTTCTTTTCGTGAGGCGCAGATGTTACCGGCACGGCCACCCTGCCGTGTCTTCGAACGCTGAATGTCTCGGAGAGAACACGCGGACTCGACGCGGGGAGCGGGTCGGTGTCGGTGTTGCCTTCGGGAGGTCACGAGGGTCACCGGCGTGTCACAGTCGCGTCGTTTAAACGTACGAACCCAGCCGCCACTATAACGCGATGTTCTCCGTCTGCTCCCTTCCCCCCACCTCGTCCGCAGGTGCAACAACAGGACCCAGTGTCTTGTCGTCGCCGGGAACGAGGTGTTTCCGGATCCCTGTCCAGGGACCTACAAGTACCTGGAGGTTTGGTACGAGTGCGTACCCTACAGTGAGTACTCGCGCAGCTGTCCTCCTAACGCACACGATCGCGACGACGACCGCCGTTCGCCGATGATGATAATATATCGATATGGATGGATAGATTTAACACGAAGGCTTTCGTGATCAATATTATCCATAGTCTAGCTCTTTTTATGAGTTAGGCCATGTAAAAATGTATAAGTGTCGTAAACCCGCCTCCACCCGACACAGCCAATCAGTAAAGGGTTGTCACGTTAACAAAGTCGTGCCAATTCGTTACTACTTCAGCACACCAGTGTGGATAGATAGATGTTTGTTATGACAGCGTAAAATACCCGGTGAGCTTGCGAGCTCTGGACGTGGGATTCCTGCGATGATTTCCATTTTTGGGGCGTAGGTTTGTCGCAGCTCGACGCGTGACGAGAGTTGCTCTCCATCGCCGTTGTTTTGGGACGTTCCGCGGCGAGCGTTCCTGCTCTCTCGTTCTCGACGATTCACCTCCCACGTTGGAGTCATCGTCGGGCGATTCTCATACATCGAGTTGTGACGACCTGCGTCAACACAGAGGCTAGCGGGTTAGATGGGGGGTTCATCACGGCACAAACCGGCATTTGTAAGATTCTGAGTTCGAGCCAGGGCTGGGTGGGTTGTTTTTCTTCTTTCAGGAGATGCATGATGACTACTGATGGAGGTTTTCACGGCTCGATTCATGATGGCTGCTCTTCACAGCTGTTCTTTCAGGATAGCAGTGTCACTTAGCGATCTCCCTCGCTCCCTCACGACGTTTCGTCTCCCACGTTGGAAGCATCATCAGTCATTCTAGTGATGCTTCCAACGTGGGAGGCGAAACGTTGCGAGGGATGCAATGCTCGGCACGGCTATCCTGATTCTAATCACGTCTGAAACCTCATCTCTGAGTGGTCTCCTTCGTCCGCGCTGCGCCCTACGGTTCGATCTCCGTGTTTAATCCTGTCCCCCTCTCCTCCTCCTCCCTCGTTTGACGCTTTCTCTTTCCCAAAAACCACACGTGCCCGCGAAGGGCTGGAGCAAAAAGGTAGTGTGGCGTCGCGTGCGGTCATCGACACGCCCGAGCGGGAAGTTAAGCGGTGCCGCGTCGACCTGCCAATGTCGCTCGCGTCCATGCGCTAATGCGGCGTTGTTGTCACGAGCGACGCTACCGCGACGCCGCGAGTGATGTCACCGCGACGCCACGATAGCGTCGCTCGTGACAACACACTGATGTTGCTCGTGACGATGCTCACAGTTAGCGCCGTTCGTTTGCGTCGGCGCCGGTTTGCAGTGGGGCGCAACGCATAAAGGCTGCAATTTGGGCCTAGTTGCTAACGGCGTATTAGTGACGAACGAACGCTCGCAGTTACGAGCGAGCTCCTTTAAGATTGATAGATAGACTGTGGGAGGAAACCAGAGTACTCGGCGAGTGAGTGGTTGATAGATAGATGTTTATTATTAACAGCGGAAAAATATACAGTGAGCTTGCAAGCTCTTTATAGGATTTCCCGCATTGACACAACAACACGCACCGTTCCAAAAATAAATAAAAAATATAAAAATATGTTTACTTTTGTAGGCCCAGTTACATACCTCCCCTTGCCTAGATTCCCTACCTGATTCCGGAGAGCCTTTGGGCTGGGCTGTCTAGGCAAGAAGGTGGGGCTGGGGTTGATGTCGTAGGCCTAACTGTTTTTCTACTACTTTACGACAATTCTACCGTTCAGTTCCTCCTACGGTGGCATAAAATGTCTCCATAATTTTCAACGGTGTCGCGAATCCGAAGCAGCCGAGTTGCGCCGTACGGTAAAGGTTGTTGGACGACGTTTGAAAGCCACAACAAAGTTCCGGGCAACAGAGGCTGCACCGCTAAACTTCCTCACGTTAAGCTTGCTTGCGCATGCATGGACAGTTCGTGTTCCTGCTGGTATGTTTCAAAACATCCGAGCAACGAATTGCTGTGACCCGCTGTGAACCGTTGTGACGTCCTTGTTGTGTTTGCGGAGCGCTTGTTGTGCATGTTCCCTAGTTAACGACCACTACAATCGAACATCAAGTTATTTGACGTAAGAACGTTAAATAAAATTCTATTACGGTATGGTGCATGGCGAAGCATTCGTTTAGTGTCGAAGGTATTTGTTTGAAGAGAGAACGACTCGGAGGCGTGAAGAAACCACAGAGAGGCAGAGGGGGAAGGGAGCCACGTGGTTAACCGGCGCCAACATTTGCCAGAAGGAAGCTGGAGGAAACCCGCACACAACAGCGCTTTGTGACCCTCGGGTGAAAGGCGCTATATAAAACGCTATTATTATTAACATAGGGAGAACACACAAACTCCACACAGAAAGGCGGCCGAGGCGGGAATCAAACCGCTCCGGGCAGGGACACTCGCCGATACCACCACAATATATACGACACAGTGTCTGGCAAATGTTGGCGCCGGCCGGCTGCGCGGCTGCCTTCCCCCCACTCCTCTCTGCAGTTTCCTCACACCTCCATATCCACGTCTCGTCCATGACCAGGCGTGGAATTTTGCGCGCGTTACAACCCTTAGAATCAATAATAATAATAATTAATGACGGTAATTTACATTTATAACTCGCACATATTCATTCAATGTCGAAGGTGTTCATTCGACGAGAGAAGGACTCAGAGGCGCGAGGAAAGCGCAGAGAGGCGGAGGAGGCAGCCAGGCGGTTTGCCGGTGAAAGGCGCTATATAAATTGAAATTATTATTATTATTATTATATTGCCACACACTGCTTTCTATGATAGATGTGTATAATTACAACAGAAAAATACCCAGTGAGCTTGCAAGCTCTGTACGACACAACCAACAGTCCCTGAGCCCGGCGGTGTCGCCGGCGCCATCACCATTATTTAACTCATCAGATCACCCATACAGCGAAGAAACGGCGACTCGCGTTGATTGAGCCCTATATAAATTGATATTATATATATTATATTAACGTCGTTGCCTATTCCCCCCGTGGCAGTCTTCCTGTGCCCGGGCAGCGTGCGCCTGGTGGGCGAGGCCATGCACGTGCTGGAGGCGGAGCAGCAGGCCGGCGCGTGGTGCCGCGACCCGCTGCAGGCCACCGACAAGGTGTACTTCATGCCGTGGACGCCGTACCGCACCGACAGCCTGACGGAGTACGCCTCGCTGCAGGACTTTCTGGCGGGGCGGCCGCTCGCCAGCTACAAGCTGCCGCACCGCGTCGACGGCACGGGCTTTGTCGTCTACGACGGCGCCGTCTTCTTCAACAAGGTTCGGGTCGCGGCCCGCACGCCCGCGGCGGGGGGGTTGGCGCGAGCGGCGGCAGTATGATGATGATGACGATGATGGTGATGGTGGTGGTGACTTGCAATGAAAAAAACCAGAAGTAACCTAAACACAAAAAGTATTACAGTGTGGGGAGCGGTGGCTCAGTGGTTAGCGCGCTGGGCTACAAACCTGGCGAACCGAGTTCGAATCCCGCTCACGGCTAATACCAGTGACGATTTTTTGAACCGGTCTTGGACCTCTGCTAGGTCGACGCAGCCTCAATGGAGTACCTAGTGCGGTGTGTAAACATTGCCATTATGGAGACAAAGGCGGCCGGGCGTGGTGCTGATTACCCAGATGTTCCAAGGTGCTGCAGGAAAGCGCAGAGAGGTGGAGGGGAGGCGGCCACGCAGACGGCCGGCACCAACCCGGCAGACACAGCTTTAGATATTCCAATGATATTGCCTATTTAATGAATAAGTGTGCGTTAGTTGAGAGAGCAAACCGGAGAACCGGGAGGAAACCCACGCAGAACGTGGGGGGAAGAAAACACAAAGGCGCCCGAGGCGGGAATCGAAACCGGCCTGAGCAGGACCTTCTTTCTGTGATGCGCAGATATCGCCGCCACTCCACCATTAAGAAGCAGGAACAGTAATTGAATGTGACGGGATTAGTCTTTATTCGTACGTCTGCGCAGTCGTAATCGGTGGCCGGCCTTAGATTTCCCGAGCAGCAATCGGCGACGAAATATTTATTTATTTTAAAGACGAGTACAAATCAATTTAAATTAATTACAAAAAATGAAATGGCTCCTGGATTATTCGTGCCTCCACTCAGGGCCCTTGACACTGAGTCACTTTCCCGGGCATTACCTTTCGGAAATTAGGAATTTAAGGGCAAATCTTAAGTCGCTTTAATTTCCCGAGGGTTCTTTACGTATATAAAAAAAAAAAAAGAAATCTGCTGCCGACAGCAGTTAGTGAAATAAAATATTGTTTTAGGTGAGGGTGATAATTACGCGGTTGCCGTGTAAATGCATTTTTAATTAACTCGTTTTAAAACATTTCCCGCTCCCTCCCCGCCGCCCTTTCCCGTTTCCGAGCGGCTAATTTTAGCGACGAGAGCAGGTTTAGAGAGCTTTTTGGAAAACTCGCAACTCCATAACAACGGAAATCGGCGCATCGGTGTGCCGCAGAAAGGGAATGTCTGTGTGTGTGCGTGTGTGTACGGGGCGGTCTAGATCAGACATTTTCAGACGATGGGTCGCGACCCATCAGTGGGCCGCGAGCGCCAACGAGCGGTCCGTGGAGCCCAGACCCGAGTGGGCCCAGTGGGCCTTGATGTGCACAAAGTTGAGAAGCCCTGGTCTAGATCAGCATTTCCCAACCTTTCGATCGTCATCAAAAGCGTTCACGGATGCACATCGTACGCAAGCCGTTTAAAATGGGCCTGCTGACTAAATTGCCCCCGGTGCCATGTGATGGACTGGCGTCCCATCCTGGGTATAGCCCTGCCCTGCGCCCTGTGTCTGCTGGGATCGGTTCCGGCTCACTGCAACCCTGTACAGGATTAAGCGGTTTCTGACAATAAATGAATGCAATGGATCGTAAAAAACAATAGCAGCCGCCAATTGACAGGAAGTGGATGTGACGCCACAGTGCTTGTGCCAGGCTAGGTGTACATTTAAGCCACGTGAAATGTTGAAGGCTTTCCCGTCGGAGGTCGCGGGACAGACCCAGGTGTCACGTGTTGCCTGACTTCTTCTTCTTTGCGATTCTTCGAAGCACGATGGTCAGCTTCTGGACATCGTTGTCTTTCAGCCTGACTGAGATGACTGCATTGTGGCACACGCGCTCACACACTCGGAAACTCAACACACACCCTTAAACACCCTCACACCTTCTCTCCCTGTCTCTCTCTCTCCCTTGCATGCTGTGCAGAGGCGTCCCCACACACTTAAATACAAAGGTCCCCCGTGTAGTCTTTAACAAACTGTTGGGACAAGTGCTGATAGTGGGGCGGCAGGGTGGCGCAGTGATAACAGCTGCGCCTCACAGCAAGAAGGCCCCGGGTTCGAATCTCGGCTCGGGTGCCTTTCTGTGTGGCGTTTGTGTGTTCTCCCCCTGTTCTGCCTCGGTTTTTTCCGGGTTCTCCGTTTCTTCCCACTAATAAAAAAAAAAACGCTCATTAATGATTTGGCCGCTAACCTCATAATATATAGGAAGCAGTGTGTGTCAATATGGCGCCGGCAAACGCGCCTGGCTAGCTCCTCCGCCTCTCGGCGCTTTCCTCGCGCCTCTGAGTCGTTCTCTCGTCGAATGAGTACCTTCGACAGTGAATGAATATGTGCGCGTTATAAATGTAAAATTATTATTATTACGCATCACACGTTCTCCCTCTCACCTTTTCTCTCCCTTCCTGTCGCCCACGTACACATTCTCCATCACACCTTTCCTCTTCCCCCTCTCTCTCTCCCTCTCACCCACACACGGTCTCTTACATTCCCTCTCCATGCCCTCCCTCCACTTCCTCACTTTCAATCTCCCACCCACACAATCTCATCACTCTGCTTTCCTCTCCCTCTCTGCCTCTCACTCGCTCTCCCCTCTGCCTCCCTTTCCCTCTCTCATCCACACACACACACAATTCTCACTTGTCGCTTCTCTCTCCTGTCCCATTTCTCTCCCCATTCCTCCCCCCCTCCCCATCGCTCCCCATCCCTCACCACCCCGTCACTCCCGCTCCCTCCCCCGCGCG
>JAZEWU010000001.1:28997262-29008044 GCA_036362915.1 Geotria australis
CTCCGCATCCCTCCCACTTGCTCCCCGCTTCTCCCCATCGCTCCCCATCCCTCACCACCCCGTCACTCCCGCTCCCTCCCCCGCGCGCGCGCGCGGCAGGAGCGCACGCGCAACGTGGTGAAGTTCGACCTGCGCACGCGCGTCAAGAGCGGCGAGGCGTTCATCCCCAACGCCAACTACCACGACACGTCGCCCTACCGCTGGGGTGGCAAGTCCGACATCGACCTGGCGGCCGACGAGAACGGCCTCTGGGTCATCTACGCCACGGAGCAGAACAAGGGCCGCGTGGTCGTCAGCCACTTCAACCCGTACACGCTGCGAGTCGAGAGCACGTGGGAGACGGCCTACGACAAGCGCTCCGCCTCCAACGCGTTCATGGCGTGCGGCGTGCTCTACGTGCTGCGGACGGCGTACGAGGACGACGGAGACGCGGCGGGGGGAGCGGGGGTGGCGGACCGCATCGATTACGTGTACGACACGAACTCGCAGCGCGACGCCCACGTGGCCATCGCGTTCCCCAACCCGTACCAGTTCATCGCGTCGGTGCAGTACAACCCGCGCGACGGCGCGCTCTACGTCTGGAACAACCACCACGTGCTGCGATACGCGCTGCACTTCGGGCCGCCCGACCCCACTGCCGGTGAGCGGGGGGGGGGTGGTCGAGGGAAGAAGGGGGTCGGGGGCTGGGAGGGGGGGAATGGGGGGATGGAGGGGAGTGCCAAGAGAGGTCATGGAAGGTGTGTCGGAGGTGGTGGAGGAGACAGTGGTGATGGTGGGGTAGGGAGATGTTGGGCAGATTGTGATGGCGGTGGCATGTTCGTGACACCTGGGTCTGTCTTGTGACCTCCTATCGGCGAGACTTCAACACTTCACGTGGCCTCAAGGTGCATGTGGCCTGGCACAGGCACTAAGTGGCGAATGGCGGTTGTTGTTTGATGGTGTAGAAGGTATTGGTGGCGTTGCAGGAGAAAGTGGTGGTGTCAACTTGGCCTCTAATGAGGAACTCGTGTGGTGTGTAAACAGCACCACCAACACCAGTGGCGATTATCTGAAACGATCTTGGGCCCCCTCAAGGTCGACTCGGCCTAAAATAAATACCCGTTGCGGTGCGTAACCATCGCCACTGGGCGTGGTGCTGGCCGGCCACCCCTCGTGTGCCGTGCCGGCCTTCGTAGGTGCTACTCGCTAACAGCACTTGCCCCACTCTCTCACACGCACACTCATTCACACTCTCCCCCCACACACAACAACAACAACAGCTGCCGTCCGCCACTAAGTGGCGGTGACGTCACCAGGGCACTTGTGCCAGGCCATATGTACTTTGAGGCCACGTGAAGTGTCGAAGGCTCGCTGACAGGAGGTCACAGGCCAGACCCAGGTGTTATGGCTAACTTACTGATTTGACTGACAGATGCACCAATTGCGCTCCCCACTGCCAATTTGCCAAGTATTAGCCGCCCAGCACTCCAATCGTTGTTGTGAGCGCCGCTCCTCCGCCCTCCATTGCTTCTGGAGGGCGGCTGCCTCCAACTGCCCGGTTGCGTCCTTCACGAACCTCCTCCACAGAGGCCGATTTTGACACCGCTGTTACCAGTCATCGGCAAGTCCACTCAGCCATACATCCTCTTGTACTGGAATAGCCCAACTCTTCTCTAGCCCGTGCCACTCACCCACTCACCCACCTATCTAGTCACCCACTCACTCACTTACCCATCAGCACATCCCTTCTCTAGCCCGTGCCACTCACCCCGCTCACTGACCCACCCACCGATTCACCCACCCACCCACCCATCGGCCCATCTGTTCTCTAGCCCATACCACACCCGTTTAGGCCTCTCTATCCTGCCAAATAATAGCCGATTGGGCGCGATGTAGCGACACATGCGGGCTACACGACCGAGCCAGCGCAGCCTCGCTCCTCCACTCCCCTGCACACACGGACAAAGATCCCCTGTACAGCCTTGACAGACTAGGGTCAAGTGCTGTTAGCCAGTAGCATCTACGGAGGCCGAAACGGCATCCTCCAAACCACACACGCGCACTCTCACTGCTCCAACCACCTCCAAAGACAAAGATCCCCCATTTAGCCTTAACAGACTCTAGGGTCAAGTGCCGTTAGCGAGCACTTATCAAAGCCAGCACGGCGCACGAGGATGTGGGTGACCAGCACCACGCCTGGCCGCCTTTGTCTCCTTTGTGGCAATATTCACACACAACACTGGGTACTCATTTGTGGCTGAGTCGACTTAGGGGAGAAAATCGTCACTGGCGTTGGCCGTCAGCAGGATTCGAACTCGGGTCATAGCCAGATTTGTAGCCCAGCGCGCTAACCGCTGAGCTACCACCCCCCACATCCCCCTCCACACACACACTCACAAACACCACCCTCCCAAAACACACACACACACACAGTGGTACTTTGCTTGATTTACCCATCCCGTGGGAACTCTGGGTGGCTGGGCTCGTTAAGAGCATTTGCCCCCCTCCCTCCCTTGCCCCCACTACCAACGTATACAGGCACACAAAGACAACGCTCCCCCGTATAGCCTTAACAGACTGTTGGGTCAAGTGCCGTAAGCGAGCACCTACGATGGCCGGCACGGCGCACGAGGGGGTGGGTGGCCAGCACCACGCCGGGCGATGTTTACACACGGTGGGACACAGGGGGAACTATAACGCGGTGACGCAACGTCACCGCGTTATAGATCCACAGCGGCAGGCTACTGACTTGAGGCTGAGTCGACCAAGGGGAGGCCCAGGAACGGTTAAGGAAATCCTCACTGGTGTAGGTCGTGAGCGGGATTCGAACTCGGGTCGCCAGGTTGGTATCGCAGGACGCTAACCACTGTGCCACCGCTGTGTCACTGCTCCCCAGAGGCAAATACAAAGATCCCTCGTATAGCCTTAACAGGCTGAAGGGTCAAGTGCTCTTAGCTCCCCACACGCACTTGTACCGTATATATGCATCATCATCAGTCCCTGCTTTATCCAGTACATAGTCACATGGGGCCTGACCCTATCCTGACAGACACAGGGCACAAGGCAGGGCTGTGTCTATGATGGGACGCCAACCCATCGCAGGGCACCAGGGGCAATTAATATAGGCAGCGGCAGCAGCGTGTCTTTGGACTGTGGGAGGAAACCGGACTACCTGAAAAAAACCCACGTGGACGCAGGGAGAACACGCATACTCTACGCGAAATGGCACCTGTGTATATTCTAACAGCGGGAGGCATGCATGATGGTGCAGTAAGTAGCACCGCTGCATCACAGCCAGAATGACCCGCGTTCAATTCCCAGCTCGGGCGCCGCCTTTCTGTGTGTGGAGTTTGTCCGTTCTCCCCGTGTCTGCGTGGGTTTCACCAGGTACTCCGGTTTCCTCTTAACGGTCCAAAGACACGCTGCGGCTGCTCACCCCCCCCGACCCCTCTCAATCTCTGACCCACCCGCTCACCCGCTCAATCACCCACTCAATTCCCACCGGGTAGTCCGGTTTCCTCCCGAAAGCCACGCCGCCGCTGCCGCCTCGGCTAATCAGGGCCGCCGACTCAAATCACCCAGCGGTGCCCTTTGACACGAACCGACATCCCATCCCAGGCACAGCCCCCGCCTCGCGCCCCGCGCCCCGCGTCTGGCCGGGACAGGCTCCGGCTCGACCCTCCGCCGGATCGAACGGCGAGCCCGCTAACGACACCACCGAACGTAAAACATTCTCTAACGATGTAGCCGTCGTCATCGCCATCGTCTCTCCCCCCCCACCACCCTCTCTCTCTCGCTCGCTCAGCCTGTAAGCCATCTGTGCCCATTTAATAGGGCTGATAGATGCCATTACGGTGCCATTATGATTGAAAGGCCACGTGCTGGCAGCGCCCACATAGGGAACGATCGGCAGCATCTGCGGCGGGTCCCATTGTTAACCTGACAATTAGCGGCGCCGTTAAAAGTAAAGCCCAGGGATTCTTAGGTGCACCCCGGCGCCCGCGCGCGCACGTTAGCCGCCGCCGTGTTCTTTGTTAATTGACATCGCTGATGGGGCTCCGGGTAGGGATTTTTTGGGTTGGGGTGGGAGGGGTGCATCTTGTTTTAGTTTTTTTGAAATATTTATTTTTAGATTGTTTTTTCTTTGTTCTGTTAGTTATCTTTTTTGTCCCCTTTCTTCTGTTTTTTTGGCTTTTTTCTCATCTCTCTTTTTTCTTATTTTTTTTTTCATCTGTACTGATGGAGGGTTGTCACGGCTAGATTCGTGATGCTCGCTGTTCAGAGCTGCTCTTTTGCGATAGCCGTGTCATCAAGCGTTCCTCCTCCTCTTCGCTTCGCAACGCTTTGCCTCTCGCGTTGGAGGCGTCGTCAGGCTAATGAATATTATCGATAGATAGATGTATATTATTCCAGCAGAAAAATGCCCAGTGAGCTCGCAAGCTCTCTACGGGATTTCTGCGACACAACAAACACGGCTCAAAGTGCACGCGCGTGTTACCGCGGAGATAAAAACACACAACTTTCACCTCGGCCGTTCAGTAGCCTGACCGATGCCTCCAACTCGAGAGGCGAAACATCGCGAAGTCGACGGCAGGAGGAGGAACGCTCGATACGGCTATCCCGAATAAACAGCTCGCGAGCAATTCTCACTGGTAATAGTTTCGGACAGAAGGACGCGCGGACAGATGGACACACGGACAGATAGATAGATGTTTCTTATTGCAGCAGAAAAATACCCAGTGAGCTTGCAAGCTCTTTACGCGACACATGGATAGACATACGGATGGACACTGATAGACGGACACGGGTAGACGGCAGATGGATGAACACGGATAGATGGACAGACCGATGGACACAAGGATAAAAAAACCACTCATTAATTATTTGGCCGATAACATCATAAGATATAGGAAGCAGTGTGTGGCAATATGGCGCCGGCAAAACCGCCTGGCTGCCTGCTCCGCCTCTCTGCGCTTTCCTCGCTACGCCTCTGAGTCGTTCTCCCGTCGAATGAATTCCTTCGACGGCGAATGAATATGTGCGCGTTACAAATGTAAAATTGTTATCATTATTAAGGATAGACACATGGATAGACACACACGTATAGACACACGTCTAGATGGACCAACGGACGGACACACGTGCAGACAGACGCGACACACGGACGGACAGACGGACGCCGGGACGGGGCAGAAGTCCGGCACCCCGTCTACGATCGCGTCCGCCGTCGCGATGAGGCTGCCGCGGCGGCGCCGGTGGCTGCGGAGCGGCGCGCGACTCCGGCGCGCCTCCCATCGCCTCGTCATTAGGCTAATTCCACACCGCAGCTGTGCACTTTAATTTCACGCCAGCCGCGTTATTACGCTCCCCGGTGGCAACGCGACGGCGGCGCCCACCAATAAACTCGCCCGTTCCCTCGCCCGCCCGCCCGCTCGCTCCTTGCACCCCCGCCGGCCTCGCCGCAAGGGTGTGATGCAGGACTGGGCGGTGTGCGGGGTGTCTGTGTGTCTGTGTGATGTCTGGAGTGTGCGGCGGCTGTCTGCGACAAGAGTGTGACTTGGGTGTGGGCCGTGTCTGGCGTACGGAGTGTGTCTGTGATGGGTGTGATTTCAGATCGAGCTGAGCCTGTAGTGTGTGTGCGTAATGTCTCTGTGTGTGTGTGCCATGTATGTTTATGTAGGTCTTTGTGATCAGGGTGTGATTTAGAACTAGGCTATGTGTGGTCTGTGGAGTTGGTGTGTGTGTGTGTGTGGCATGTGCCACGTGTCTGTCAGTGTAACGAGTGTGTGATTCCGGGCTGGGTTGTGGGCGGGGGAGCGGTGGCGCAGCGGTTAGCACGCCGTGCTACCAACCCAGCGACCCAAGTTCGATTCCCGCTTACCACCACCAACGCCAGTGACGATTATCTGAACCGGTCCCGGGCCTCCCCTAGGTCGACTCAGCTTTTAACGAGTCCCTGGTGCGGTGTGTGAACATCGCCACTTTGGCAGAGAAAGACGGCCGGGCGTGGTGCTGGTCACCCACCCCCTCGTGTGCTGTGTTGGCCTTCATAGATGCATACTATAAGCACATGCTCTAGCGGGGTCCATATGGCTGCACAGGGGATCCTTGTGTGTTTATATGTAGGAATGCGTGCGCGTCCTGTTTGAGTTAACCTACACAATGATACTTGTACAGAAACCTTAAATGTTTTCAATGAGAACCAGGTCACGTATAAATAACAACACCTGCGCTCCAGCGGAGAGCTCCGCTCGCCGCGACGCGCGGAGTGCCGAGCGGCAACAACGTAACGGGTCGGCTCCGCGTGGAGCGCAGGTGGTGCAGCTGCCGACAATCTCAGCCGTTCATTCGTTCTCAGTTCGCGCTTAATCCGGTACAGGGTCGGAGGCTATCCCGGCAGATACAGGGCGCAAGGCAGGGCCGTACCCAGGATGGGACGCCATTCCATTGCAGGACACCGGGGGCAGTTTAATCAGCGGGCCAATTAACGTCGGCGGTATGTCTTTGGACTGTGGGAGGAAGCCGGAGTACCCGGTGGAAACGCACGCGGGCATTGGAGAAAGCCCACAAACGCCGCACGGAGAGGCGGCACCCGAGCCGGGAATTGAACCCGGGAAACCTTCTCGCCGTGAGGCTGCAGCGCCACTCACGAAACCACCGTTCCGCCCATGATCTCAGATCTATAGCCTATAGACGCCTCCAACGTGGGAGGCGAAACGTCGCGAAGGAGAGAGGAGGACGAACGCTCGCCACGGCTGCCCCGCGAGAGCAGTTCTCGTCGATACAAACACTCGCTGCGTCGCGTACAAGCACGTGTTTGTCGCGCCCACGTCTCACGGCGGGTCGTCGTTGTTTGTCTCCCACAATGCAGTGCACGAGATGTCGACGGCGGTGCCGCCGGGCGGGGGCAGCTCCGCGATCCCGCCGCGGAGCCACGAAGCCACCGTGCCGCCCGGCCCCGTGCTGACGCCACAGGTGACGGGGATGACGGTGGTGACGACGGTGACGGTGGTAGCGGGGGGGGGGGTGGTGATGGTGGCAGTGGTGACGGTGACGATGGCGGTGACGTCAGCGGTGGTGGTGGCTGTCGCCCAGCCTTCGACACTGCACGTGGCCTCGAGGTGTATATGGCCTAGCACAGGCGCCGTGGTGACGTCACCGCCACTTAGTGGCGAATGGCGGTTGTTGTTGTTGTTGTTGACGGCAACGACGATGATGACAGGGGTGGTAACGGTGACAGTAGTGGCGCGGTGGTGGTGACGAGAATGACACCGATTGGGTTGATGTCGATGACAACGATGATGACAGTGGTAGTAGTGGCGGCGGTGACGGTGACGGTTGTGGCGTCCCCGACGGTGATAGTGCCAGTGGTGACGCTCGCGACAACTATCCCAACCTTGCAGTTTTTAAGAACAATTCGTATTGATCCGTTGAAACTTACATCGATAGAATCTCGCGAAAACACGCACTCCTAACGTTGCCCACCCCCTCCGCGCCCCCGCCACTGCTCCGCCAACAGGGCTCGGGCGACGTGAAGCCGGCCGTCGTGCCGCCGCCGGGCGACAAAGGCGAGGGCGGCAGCGCCCACCCGCCCACGTTCTGCCCGCCCACGCTCGCCCGCTCCGTCCAGTGGCCGCAGCTGCTGCAGGGAAAGACCGCCGAGAGGCCCTGTCCGGCCGGCACCATCGGTGAGTCCGGCCGTCTCTCTTCTCCTCTCGTCTCCCCTCACCTCCCTCCTGTCTTCCACTTCTTCCCGTCTTCCCTAGCCTCCTGTCTCCCTCCTCCGCGTCATGAACACGTTACCCATGCTGCCGGTGGTGGCAATTCCACATTCCCCATTTGCTCCGAGTCTGTCCTTTCATTCATTCGTTGTCCGAAACCGGTTAATCCTGCGCAGGGTTGCGGTGAGCCGGAGCCTATCCCGGCAGACACGTGGCGCAAGGCAGGGCGATGCCCATGATGGGACGTCGGTCTATCACAGGGCACCGGGGGCAATTTAGTCAGCCGGCCAATCAAGCTATGCAGCAGCATGTCTTTGGACTGTGGGAGGAAACCGGCGTGTCCGGCGAAAACCCACGCGGACACGGGGAGAGAACATGCAAACTCCACACGGAAAGGCAGCCTAGCCGGGATTTGAACCCAGGAGCCTTCTTGCTGCGAGGCGGCAGCGCTACTCACCGCTACGCCACCGTGCCGCCCCCCAAGTCTGTTCTTGATTTTTAAAAAGACAATCGCAACCACATCGGTCGGGGCTGCTCGCGACCAGATGCCGCACGTTGTTCTTACTTTGCCAGCTGGAACCGATGACGGTGATAGTGGTGATGGCGGTAGCAGTAGCTCAGTGGTAAGCAGGCTGAGCTACAAACCTGACGAACCGAGTTCTAATCCCACCTACTCAGGTCAGCACGGCGCGCTTAACCGCTGCGCCGCCACTCTCTCCACCCAGTGGCGTAGCGTGGGCGGGGCCACCGTGGCGCTTGCCCCGGGCGCAAAATTCTTAGGGGGCGCAAAATTTCAAAAGAGAAAAAAAAAGTAGCAATAATAAATATAAAATAGCGCGCCCTCACACAGGAAATCTCCCAACGTTCAAACATTCTACACGGTTTTTCACACATGACGGGGCAAATAAACGTGGCCACCTAACATTTTTGCCGTGATAATTTTTTTGGCTGACGCGGTAGTTATTTCTTAATACCGGACGGGTGTAAGGGACTCGGGGAGTGCTAACGGTCCACGGGTTCGGGGGCCGCGATACTTGCCTTGCCCCGGGCGCTGGCAACCCCACGCTACGCCACCGTCTCCGCCGCCACGCTCGGTGTGACAGAACAACGGTGTTGCGGTGAGACTTGCGGATGGGGGATGGAGGGAAGGAGGGGGGGGGTCGGAGGGGGCCAGGGGGGGTGGGGCTGAAAACTCCACCCCGGAAAAAATAATAAAATAAAAACTTGCCTAAAACTTTTTCCCGGGTTCCAGGGAGCGACGCCGGTCGGAAATTCCATAGGATTAAAAATTTGGCACGGTGAGAGGAATTTGATGCACGGAATGTTTCGAGTTTTAAGTTGACCGAGTGGTGAGGCTTGTGTATCAACGTGAGTGAGCGTCTGCGCCTCCGACTGAGGCGAGTTTTTGTGTGTGTGTGTGTGTGTGTTTGTGACGAGCCTTAGACACTTCACGTGGCCTGAAGGCGCATATGGCCTGGCACAGGCGACGTGGTGACGTCACCGCCACTTAGTGGCGAAAGGCGGTTGTTGTTGTTGTGTTTGTGAGCATGTGCGTGTGTGTAAATATGTGTTTGTGTGTCCGTATTGGCCTTCATAGGTGCTCGCTAACGGCACTTGACCCTTCAGTCTTTTAAGGCTATACAGGGGATCTTTGTCTTCGTCTTGGTGTGTCCGAGTGAGGGTGGGTGTGTGGACATGTGGGGGTGTGTTTTTGTGTGGGGAGCGGTAGCTCAGTGGTTAGCGCGCTGGGATCAAACCTGGCGACGCGAGTTTGAATCCCGCTCCCGGCCAGCACTTGTAACGATTATTGGAACCAGTTCCAGACCTCCTCTAGGTCAAGACAGCCGAAAATAAGTACCCGGGGCGGTGTGTCAACATTCCCGCTGTTATCCTGTCCACCCACTCCCTTATGTGCCGTGCCGGCCTTCATAGGTCCTCCCTAACAGCACTTGCCCCAACAGTTTATTAAGGCTATACGGGGGATCTTTGTATGCGTATACACATATCACGTGGGGAGCGGCGGTGCTGCGGGGAGCGGCGGCGCTGCGGTTAGCGCGCCGCTCTTCGATCCCAGCAACCTCTTTCCACCCACAGCATCAGTGGCAATTGATATCTGAATTGGTCGCGGGCATCCCTTAGGTCAACGCAGCCTTAAATGATTACCTGTATATGCAAATGTGTATGATTGAGTATTGATCGTGTGTGTGTACCGTGTTGCCTATGCAGATGTGTGTTGATTGCTTATTGATTGTACGTGAGAGAGCGTGAGTGTGTTTGTATTTTGTATGCGTGTGTGTTGGGGGAGCGGCGGTGCAGCGGTTAGTGCGCCGGGCTACGAACCCAGGCACACCCGAGTTCAATTTCCGCTCACGGGCAACGCCGGCGATACCGATTATCTGAACTGGGCCGGGGCCTCTGCTAGGTCAAACGGGTAACCGGTCTTTTTATAGGTGGTTCTCACTAACAGCACTTGACCCTACGGTCTGTAAAGGCTATACGGGGGATCTTTGTGGCATAGTCGCAACATCAGTTGCGGCAATGCAAACCGATCGTGGCCTTCCTCGTGGTCCACTCAGCCTTAAATGACTAGACAGTACGCCGTGTAAACACCGGTGCCGGAGATACAAAGGCGGCCGGGCGCGGTGCCGCCCGGCCACAGCTCCCCTTGCGTGCACCGTGCCGGCCTTCGCATGTCCTCACTGCTGGCACTTGCCCCACCGGTGTCGAGGCTATATGGGGGACCTTTGTCTTTGTCTCGTGCGGCGCGTCAGGCACTGCACTGTACACCTGCGACGCCATCACGGGCGTCTGGTCGGCGCGAGGACCCGACTTCAGCAACTGTACGTCGCCGTGGGTCAACCAGATCGCGCAACGGGTGAGCATCCCCCCCACCGCCTCCCTCCGCCTCCCTCCCTCGCTCCGCAATCACTCGGATCATAATCCCGATGGCGCGTCCAACGCGGGAGGCGAAACGTCGTGAAGGGGAGAGAGAGAATGAGGGGGAACGCTCGACACGGCTCTGAAATCCCCTCTCACCGTGGCTCAGATCAAGAACCGCGAGAACGCTGCGACGGTGGCGAGC
>JAZEWU010000001.1:29015989-29062915 GCA_036362915.1 Geotria australis
GAACCGGTCGTTGGCCTCCCTTAGGTCGACTCGGCCTCAAATGATTGTCTAGTACAGGGTGTAAACGTCGCCACTAGGGGTACCAAGGCGGCAGAGCGCGGTGCTGGCCACCCGCTGCCTCGTGTGCCGTGGCGGCCGTCATCGGTGCTACTCGCTTACGGCGTTTGACACTACAGTCTGTCAAGGCTACACGGGGGGTCTTTGTGTGTGTGTTTGTGTGTGGGGCTGTCACCGCCACTTAGCGGCGAACTGCCGTTGTTGATGTTGTTGTTTTGGCGGGGGTGAGTGGTGCGGAGCGGTCGTGCAGCGGTTACCGCGCCGCGCCAGGGACGATTCTCTGAACCGGTCGCCCCTAGGTCGACTCGGCCTCAAACGAGTAACCAACTGCAGCGTGTAAAAATCGCCACTCGGGAGACAACGGCACCGTGGCGTGATGCGAGCCAACCCACCCCCTCGTGTGCCGAGCCGGCCTTTGTTTTTCTCGGCTCGCTAAGAGCACTTGCCCTAACGGTCTGATGGAGCTATACGGGGGGGGGGACCTTTGTATTTGTGTTACAGGTGAACTTCGTGTTCCTGCTGATCACACTGTACAAGATGCTGCAGCACTCGGCGCCGCTCAAACCCGACGGCAACCGGCTCGAGAACATCAAGTGAGTGACGGGGCGGCAAACGGAAGTGGTCAGTTGATGTCGAAGCTCGAAGGAACCGTTGAGCTGTGTAGCTCTTATTATAAGTTGTCCGGCGGGGAGGGGTAAGCAAGTTCCAACGTCCCAGTCTCACCGGGGGCAATTTAGTCAGCGGGACAATTGGCCTACGCGGCAGCAACGCGTCTGCGGGAGGAAAGCGGGGTGCCTGGCGAAAACACGCGGACACGGGGTGGACGCACAAACTCCACACAGCGAGGTACCGCGGTAGGGTATCAAACCTGGGAACCTTTTTGCTGCGAGGTTGCAGCTCTATACTCGCCGCGCCGCCGTGCCGCCCTTGCCACCCTGCGACCCTTGCCATCGGGCGGTGGTGGGAGGTGGTGGGCAGTGGTGGGCGGTGTAGGGGGTCATCAGGGCGGTGGCTATGCAGAAAGAAGGTCCTCCCCAACGCGGTTCGATTCTCGCCTCGGCCACCTGTCCACGTGGTGTTTGTGTATTCCCGCTCTGTTGTGTCTGGGTTTCCTCCGGGGTTCTCCGGTTTCCTCCCACGGTCCAAAGACACGCTGCTGCCTATTTTAATTGGTCCGCTGACTAAATTGCCCTCGGTGCCCCGTGATAGACTGGCGTCCCATCCAAGCGTTCCACCCTAGCGTCCCACCCTGCCTTGTGCCCTTCGTCTGCCGGGACAGGCTGCGGCTCGCCGCGGCCGGTCGTCGCGGCAGTGGTCGTTTTCCCCGTTTGCCACCGTTTTCCGTCTTGTCGTTCGCTCTAAACTCCCCCCGTCTAACCGTGCGCTCTGTGTCCCCGCCACCTCTGCCTGCCTTCCTCCAGTCACCCTGTGTGTGACGGATACTATAACACTGACCTGCCTGGGTAAGGCCTGTCTTCGCGTCTGTCTGTCTGCGATGCGTCTGTGTCTTGTCGCGCGTGCTCCCCGCCTTTCTTTACGCCTGCATGTGTGTGTTCGAAATCCGCTCACGGCCAACACCAGTGACGATTTTCTGGACCGGTCCTGGGCCTCCCCTGGGTCGACTCGTCCTCAAATGAGAACCTAGTGCGGTGTCTAAACATTGCCGCGTGTGCTGTCCTGGCCTCACTAACAGCCCTTGACTATAGTCGGTTAACGCTATATAGGGGATCTTTACCCTTGTCCGTCCTATCCGTATGTGTCTGGCAATACATCCATCCATCTATCTCATATGTTCGTCCATCTGGCCATCAGTCCGTCTATCTGTCTGTCTAGCCGTCTATCCCTCCCTCCGTCCGTGCTCGTGTCTCTGCGTCCCGTGATCCGCCCGTCCCGTCAAAACAACCGCATCTCCCTGCGTCTCGAGAGAATATCTACGCCGTCAGAGTGGGTGCTCGGTGATTTCCCTGTCACGCGCCCGGCGCTCCGTGACGCCAGCTAAGAGCCCTGGCATTCCCACTGGAATTCCCGCCGGCCACGTGACTCCCTTATCTGTTGCCAGGCAGTTGAACCGTTCCACGTGCGAGTCTCTCCGTCCAGTCGTTCGTCCGTCCGTCCGTCTGTCGTCTGCCCCGTTTGCTCGTCAATCAGTCAATCTGTCTCGCGGTCCCATCCATCCGTCCGTCCATCTCTCGAGATATCCACGTGTCCTTGTCTCCGTCCGGCTCGCTGCCTATCCGTCCGATATCGGTCCATCCATCGCCGAGGTTCACATTTAAGATATGGGGGAAAAGCTTTTTGTGGCGGCTGCCCCACGTTTTTGGAACAATATTGCCACGAGCTTGAAGCTACAGTGTTTTAAATGTTGCACTTGTTCGCTCTCAGTGTGCAATAAGCTACCTATTAAAAAAAATTCCCATCGCAATGTTTAACCGTTTGAAATATTTAACAATTTTAAATACCTTGTATTTTTTTTATTTTGTCATTTATGTGCAATGCTGTGCGTAACTGTATTTTTTTTGTTCGGTTAATTAGTTTTTTTGTACATATTTTTTTTATTTATTTTTGTAAACTCGCATATTTTGTCAATGCAGGAATCCCGTAAAAGAGCTCGTAAGCTCACTGAGTATTTTTCTACCGTAATAACAAACGTCTGTTTATCGCTTGCCGTCTTTCTGCCGGCATCTCGTGCCGTCTCGTGAGCGAGCGAGTCTCCCCGCGGTGCTCTCCGGGCCCCGTTTGGCGGTGCCGCCTCGGGCGCCGGTTCTCGCCGACGGCCCCCCCAGAATCGTAGCGCTGGCGGCGCCACTCCGCCCGCTATCTGATCGGTCTGTCTTGCGCTCGGGCAGTTTAATCCCCCCGTGTCGTCCGCACGCTCTCGTAAATAACTCTCTCTGTGTGCGTGCGTGCGTGCTTGCTGCGTTGGCTTCCTTTCCTTTCCCACGCTCGCTCTCAGCTCTCCGGATAACAGAGAGTTCATCAGGTGAGTATTTTTCCGACATCTCTGCCCGCGTAGGGGGCGGCAGGGTGGCGTGGCGGTAACGACCGTGCCTCGCGGAAAGAAGGTCCTGCCCGAGGCGGTTCGAATCCCCGCCTCGGGCGCCTTTCTGTGCGGAGCTTGTGTGTTCTCCCCCTGTTCTGCGTGGGTTTCGTCCGGGTTTTCCAGTTTCCTCCCACAAGAAATTGGCCGATAACATCATAACATATAAGACGCAGTGTCGGGTTGTCACCGGCTGACTGCGTGGCTTGACTCCCCCCCCCCCTGTGCAGGTTACCTCGCGCTTCTCTTCGAATGAATACCATCGAAATTGAACGAATATGTGCGACGTGTTAGAAATTATCTCATCTCATTGTCAGAAACCGCTTAATCCTGTACAGGGTCGCGGTGAGCTGGAGCCTATCCCGGCAGACACTGGGTGGGACGCCAGTCCATCACAGGGCACTGAGGGCAATTAAGCCTGTAAGCCAATTAACCCATGCAGCAGCATGTTTTTGGACTGTGGGAGGAAACCGGAGTGCCCGGCGAAAACCCACGCGGACGCGGGGAGAACATGCAAACTCCACACAGAAAGGAACCTGAGCCGAGATTCTTGCTGTGAGGCGGCAGCGCTACTCACCGCGCCACCGTGCCGCCCCAGTTATAAATTATATTATTGTTATTTGGGCGTCTCCCCCCGACCGCCCACATCCCCCGGCCCATATCTTGCTCTCACTCTCTCTCTCTCCCCTCTCTCGCTCGCTCGCTCGCTCTCAGCGAGGCCGATGATCTCACGTCTGCCCTGGCGCCTCTTAGCGGCGATGATTACGAAGGAAGACGTTGAAAGCCCCGGTGGCGCGGGGAGATTTTCTTTCCATCGCCAGGGGAGCGACACGTGACTTTGAGACGCCCGGGGTGGTGGTGGCGCGTTTACGAAACCGGCGTGCATCTCAAAATACTTTTAATGATGACGACAATCCAGATGGTAATGTCGATGCTCGTGATGACAATGATGCTGATATTTATCGCAATATTGACTCCGTACTGATGTAGGTTTTCACGGCTCGATGCACGAACATTGCTTTCCAAAGCTGTTCTTTTGGGATAGCCGTGTCGAGTGTTCCTTCTCTCGCTTTTCGTGACGTTTTGCCTCCCACATTGTAGGCATCTTCAGGCGTTCTGAGTTCGCCTGACGATGCCTCGAACGTGCGAGGCGAAATGTCGCAAAGGAAAGAGAGCCAGCGCTCGACACAACTATTGAGGACAGCTTCGGAAAGAAATTCTCAAGATTGATTCTTTTACGAAGACTCGCCATTTGACCGATAGTATCTTAATATGCAGAGGACGCAGTGTCCGTCAAATGTTGGCGCCGGCTGACCACGTGGCTGCCTTCCGCCGCTGCCACCTCCTTGTGGGCTCCCTCACCTCCGAGTCACTCTCTTCTCTCTGTGTCTTCGAGATTTAACAAATTCCACACCGCAGCTCGTCATCGGCAGTAAATTACAAATTATTATCATTGTATCGTTCTTCAGGTCCTGGGCGCTGGGGGCCGTGGCCTTGCTGTGCCTCCTCGGCCTAACCTGGGTCTTCGGCCTGCTGTTCATCGACAAGGCCACTCTGGTGATGGCCTACCTCTTCACCATCTTCAACTCCTTCCAGGGCATGTTCATCTTCATCTTCCACTGCGCTCTGCAGAAAAAGGTGCGATGAGTCTGCTCGTGTTGTTTTAGTCCGATGTTGAATTCCGACGTTATCCTGTAGATGGCATATTACTTGCACGTCTTTTGTTATAATTACAGTTTTTGTTCCAGATCTGTGCCTTGTTATTGTCCCCACCCCCGACCCCCAGCTTACCTTAACGTGTAAAAAAAATGAAAAAAATAGTGTTTAGTTTTTTTTATCTTAGTATTTTTAAACTCTTGCTGTTGTGTTCCAGTCCATGTATATGCCAACACCGGGGTCTGAGAGAAACGGAATTTCGATCCTCTATATGTCCTATACATATGGCAGAATTGACAAATAAAGTTTAATTTAATTAATTTATATGTGCTCAGTCCCCGTTTAATCCGGTAGAGGGTGTCGCGGGGGACCGAAGCCTGTCCTGGCAGACACGGCGTGGCTGTGCCCAGTATGAGATGCCAGTCCATTGCAGGGCCACCGGTGGGCCAATTTAGTCAGCAGGCTTATTAACCTCACCAGCACGCAGCATGTCTTTGGACCTCAACCCCGAATCGAACGGCAACTATAACCCTAACCATAAGCCTGACTCTACGCTAATCTAAATACCGTGACCCTGACTTAAACCCTGACGCAAACTTTGACCCTGACCTTGTCTCTGACCCTGTCTGTGTCTATGGGCCTGTCTCTGACGAGCGGTGGCTAGCGTGCTGGGCTACAAATCTGGCGACCCGAGTTCGAATCCTGCTCACGGCTAACACCAGTGACGATTTTCTGAACCGGGCCTGGGCCTCCCCTAGGTCGACTCAGCCTCAAATGAGTACCTAGTGCGGTGTGTAAACATTGCCACTAGGGAGACAAAGGCGGCGTGGCGCTGGTCACCCACCCCCTCGTGTGTCATGTCGATCTTCATAGGTGCTCGCTAACGGCACTTGCCCCTACAGTCTGTTAAGGCTATACGGGGATCTTTGTCTTTGTCTCTGACGCTGACCATGCCTTTGACCCTTACCCTGCCTGTAAACTCCGACCCTAACCGCGCTCCTGACCCCGGCCGTGCGCGTGGCCCGCGCAGGTGCGTAAGGAGTACAGTAAGTGCCTGAGGCACGCGGAGTGCTGCGGCTCCTGGGGGGCCGACTCGTCCTACAACTCGGCCAAGAACTCGTCGTCGCGGCACTCCAACAGCACGCGATACTCGCCCAACGCGCAGGTGCGCACGCGCGCTACACGCACGCGCGCTACACGCACACGCGATACATACTCACGCGCTACATACACATGATACGTACACGTACGCGATATACACACTGTACTCGCCCAACGCGCAGGCACGTGCGCACGCTACATACATGCGATACGTATACTCACCATGTTATATACTCACACGCTACATACACGCGATACACACGCACGCGCTGCTCTCCCAACTCTCGGGCACGCACATGCTACGCGCGCACACTACGCGCGTACGCCTGCGCTACACACCGCGCACGCACACACACACACACAGACACGCGTTGACGCTGACCCCACGCGCCTGCTCCCATGCCGCTGCAGAGCCGCATCCGCCGCATGTGGAACGACACGGTGCGCAAGCAGACCGAGTCCTCCTTCATCTCGGCCGACGCCAACAGCAGCTGCACCCTGAACCGCGGTGAGCACCCGTCTCCGGTCCCTGCATCGCTCCCTGCATCGCTCCATCCCGTCATCCCTCGATACCTCCAGCCCTTCAGCCCAGTATCCCTCAGTTTCCCCGATCCCTCCGTCCTTCAATCTCCCTAACCCTGTATCCCTCAGTCCCTCCATCCCTCTATGCCTCTATTTATCCAGCCCTCAATCTCTCCATCCCTCAACCCCTCCATCCCTCGAAGCCTGGGTCCCTCCCTTCCTAAATCCCTCTATCCCTCGATCCCTCAATCCCTACAGCCCTCAATCCCTACAGCCCTCAATCCCTCCAGCCGTCAACCCCTCCATCCCTCCATCCCTCAATCCCGCTAACCCTGTACCCGTCAAACCCAAGTTTACCCTCGATCCCTCAACCTGTGAATCCCACGATCCCTCGTCACCAACATCCATCGTTCGCCTCGATCCCTCGACCCTTCGATCACTCGACGCAGTGATCCCTCGATGCTGGGATCACTCGATCGATCTTTATTGTATATTCTTTTGCTCATCCAACCCCTCGATCCCCACATCACAGGATCCCACAATCTCAGATGCCGCCTCGCTTGATCCCCGTTTCATCACCCGATCCCTCGGTCACCCACGAGCCCCAGACCTTTTAGACAAACGGTCTGTGAGTCTTGTCTCACCGTGGGTGTGAACGTCCGTCTGTCTGCGTCTGTGAACGTCTCCGTATGTCTCCGTGGCTGTGTGTGCTCGCTAACAGCACTTGACCACGCAGTCTGTTAAGGCTACACGGGGGATCTTTGTCTTTGATTACATACACGTGTGTGTCTGCTCAGTCGGTTCAGTTTGTGTGTTGGTTCTCCCCCTGTTCTGCGTGGGTTTCCTCCGGACTCTCCGGTTTCCTCCCACAACTTAAAAAAAAAAAACACTCATTAATTATTTGGCCGATAACATCATAATATATAGGAAGCAGTGTGTGGAAATATGGCGCCGGCAACACCGCCTGGCTGCCTCGTCCGCCTCTCCGCTTTCCTCGCGCCTCTGAGTCGTTCTCTCGTCGAATGAGTACCTTCGACAGTGAATGAATATGTGCGCGTTTCAAATGTAAAATTATCATTACTATTATCTGTCTGTCTGTCCCTGTGCGTGCGTGCGTGCGTCCGCGGGTCTCTGTCGTTGTTCTCGCGGCTGCCCGTCCGTCCGTCTTTTGTTCATTTTCCTTTCTGTTATCCTCTTTCCTTTCTGCTCCGGTCCGGTGTGATCTGCTCCGGGTCACTCCGCTCCGCTCCGGTCTCCACCGCGCTCCGCTCTGCCACCCTCCGCTGCGGCCTGGTCGGATCCGGTCCACTCCTTTCTTTCCTCTCGTTACCCCCCCCACTCCGCTCCATTCCGTTCGGACCCACTCCGCCCCGCTCCTTCAAACTCCACTCCGATGCACGCCGATCCGTTCCGCCCCACTCCACTCTCCGCTCCATTGAAATCCACTCCGGTCTAGTGCTCTTATTCCACCGCACTCGACTGTCCTCTCACGTGGTTCAATGCAAACAACTCCATTCCACTCCGCCACACTCCGCTCCGGTCAACTCCTATCCCACTCCGGTCCCATTCAAACAACTCCATTCCGTTCCACTTAACCCGCACCCGCCCGTCGTGTCTTTGCGATCGACACCCGCCGTGGTCCGAAACCCATTCCGACTCCGCTTCATCGCACTCCGCTCCGGCCTGGACGGAAATCGACCCGGAACTCCGGTTCTCCCGTTCCAAAATCCCGCCGGACGGTCCCGCTCGTCCTGGGCTCAGGTCTGGTGGCCAATCAGCTGCTGACGAGCTCGCTGCTGCGCCCACACAGCGCCGGGCACCTGTACAGCACGCTGCTCGCGGACAGCGTCGTGAGAGGGGGGGCGGCCGGCCAGCAGCCCCCCACATCGGCCACGCTCTACCGCAGTGGGATCACGCACCGCGGTGACCGGGGAGGGGGGGGGGAGTTACCGGGCTCGAACAAAAATAACCGCGGCCCTAATCGCGGTAACGTCGCCGGGGATGCGTTCCCGGAACGTGCCGATGATTACCGTCGAAATGAGCGATGATTCGCCGAGGGTCGGTTGCCAGGCTTGACGGTTTGGGGTCCGAATGACGACGTGTCCCTGTGTCTGCGTGACTCTCTGGGTTTCTATACATCTCTTATCTTTCTATGTAATAGCTATGAGTCTCTATATATCTGTGTGTCTCTATGGGTCTCTTTGGGTCCTGATATATTTCTGTAGGTCTCCACTAGTATCTCTGTATATCTGTTTGACGGGTACGGGAAAGGACGCGTGCTGTCGGCGACGTGAACGTGTGTTGACGCGGTTGACGCGACAGAAATCAGCCGGCGGTGTTACTAATAAGACGTATTTGCAACACGACGTATTCGGGAGAAACGTAAACCGAGATACTACTGTATAACGTTGCAGTCGGTTCAAACAGTGGTGCAACCGAGAGTGGATCGATGACCTCTCCGAGCTTCCCCCGACCCCCCCCACCGCTACCCCGCCTATTCGCATCCATACGCGTCTGCGAAGCACAGACTGTACCCGTCTGTGAAACACAGCGCCTCTGCCGGTGATTAGAACCCGGCGCTGTGCAGACGGCACGAATAGCAAACACGCGACAAACATCGCCGTACGGCATCTACTGTCCTCGTGCTTAAGTGCTTTACCATCGTCATTTGTTTTTATATAAGTATATGAACTCTTTTTTTTTAATCTTTTTCCTTTTTTTTTTACCTTTTCCTACTTTTACCTCGGCTACTCGCTGAAGCACCTCGCAGCGGCCCTCGGCCAAAAAGTGCTTAGAAACGTAAACCATCGCTACGATCGCTACTCTCCCGCTGCCGGCAAATGCGGGATTACAGAAAAAAAACCCCAAACACCACCATCCGTCCCATTCTCTCCTCTCCTCCCACTAACACTTCCCCCGTCCCTCCCGCCGCCGTCGCAGAGCACCTGGCGATCGGCCCTCGCGACGCGGGGGCCCTGGCGACCGCGCCGCGCAACGGCGCCAAGCACCAGCAGCGCGCCGTCGCCTCCAGCGGGAGCCACTTCCACCTGAGCAGCCGCGACTTCATGGCCCCGGACGTCGACGCCAAGCTGGGGGGGCCGCCCGACGGCCCGGCGCCCCGGGCCAACGGCCTGGTCTTCCTCGCCGACTCCGAGGGCCTCGGCCGAGGCCTGAGCCTGAGCGGCTACGACGACGACGACGCCGACGACGGCCGCGGCGGAAAGGACGGACTTGCCGGCGGCGGCTCCGGGCCGCCCGCCTACCTCGGCTCGACGCTACCCCTGTCGGCGCCTCGGCACCAGCAGCCGCAGGCGACGGCGCCGCCGCTGCTGCTGCCCCGCGGGGAGGCGGACCGGCTGTTCGGGAGCCTGACCCCCAGCAAGCGCCAGCTGGTGTACGTGGGCAAGCAGGACGAGCTGCTGCTGCGTAACCTGACGGCCGTGCAGCAGATGGCGCGCGGGGGCGCGGGCGGCGGCATCGTCATCATCGCCGACGGAGACGCGGAGGAGGAGGATGATGACGAGGGGGAGGAGGTTGAGGAGGACGACGACGACGAGGACGACGAGGACGACGACGAGGACGAGGACCAGGACGAAATGGCGGCCGACGAGGAAGACGACGAAGATGCGCTGGAGGAGGAACGGAAGCGCAAGCTGAGGGGCAGCAAGCGAGTCGCCGACGACGACGACGACATTGTCGCCGTCGGCGGCGGCAGCTTGATCCGCGCGCCGCGCGACTCCGCCCACCTGCGGTGCCCGGACGCAGGCGCGCCGCTGCTGCCGCGACGGACGCACTCGCTGGTGCGCGCCTCCCCGCTGCCGCCGCCGCCGCCGCCGCCTCCCTCCGCCGCCGTCGTCGCCCGCGAGGACGTCCGCCCGCCACCGCCGCCGGCGGCCTACTTCCCGCTGCTGACGCCGCGCCAGGTCGCCGAGCTGCAGTCTCCCAGCCACGACGCGCTGCTCTACGCCAGCCTGCCGAACCTGCAGAACGGCGCCGGCGTCGGCGTCGTCGGTGTCGTCGGCGTCGTCGTCGGCGGCCGCGAGCCCGCCGCGTGCCCGACTGTCGCCCCCTGCGGCCCGAGGCCGCGGCTCCCGGCAGAGAAGAAGGGCGACGCGTGCGGCGTCGTCGGGCCGCCGCCGCCGCCGCCGCCGCCCAACGGGCCGCACAAGCCTGGATATTTCCCGGCGGAGAACGGGAAGGCCGCCGACAGCGACGACTACATGCTCCCGCTCGACCGCGACGAAAGCGCGCTCAGGGCCGGCGGCGGAGTCGGAGGAGGAGACGCGTTCCTGTTGGTCGGCGCGGACGAGCGCTACGACGCCGCGGAGGCGCTGGGCGGCGCGCGGGGCTCCCGCGGGGAGTACTTGTTGCCCCTGGGCGCCGGCAGCCGGGCAGACGACTACATGCTCCCCTACGAGCCCGAGGAGCCGCCCGTGGTGGTGAAGCGCGAGGCGTTCGTGCGACCGCTCGCCCGCGACGGCGGCGGTGGCGGCGGCGGCCTCGGCATGGGCGTCAACACCAACTTGTAGAATAAGGGGCCGGGTTCTTCGACGGAGGAGGAGCGAACGAAATATATATGTATAAAGGGCGTCCGTAAAGGTCTTCTCGTCTGTCGGTTAAGGAGTCGTGATGTTAGGCGGTGCTGCGAGGCTCGGTTGATTTGAACTCCACGCGCACGCAGGGTTTGGTGGAGGATGAAAACGTTGCCATTTGGGTTTTACTCCCGTCCGATCCCCTCCCGGCGTGGAGTCCGTGACGAGCATCGTCGTCGAGGTTTGAGAAACGATCGCAGCGAAGATCTGAAGGTTTTTTTTTCCAGAATACTCTTCACGTTCGGCGGTTTCCTCCAACGTAGAGGTTCTGCCAGCGTGCGATTCCGCATCGCTGCTCCGTGTACTTTACGTTTATTTTTTTTTCCAGGTATGAGAGCAGCACAAATCGCTCTGTGATCATAGCTGCGTTTCGCCAGACATTCCCTGTCATCATCGTTCTCAAAACGGCACGTGCAAAAACGACTCTCGTTTTGCACGCTCTTGTTACGGTCCCGCATCGTTTGGTAGGGTACGCCTCCGACGCGGAGTCGTAGACGAACCGAAGCATCGAAGGAATATGCTGCCAACGGTTTCAAGAGTTTCGAACCGCTGTCTTAAATTATATCGTTCAACGGATGACACCTTCACGGACACTCCGTACAAAATATAATTAGTCGGGCTGATTGCTTGCGTAGGTAGTGATTTCGAATGAACTAAAGATATATTAACGAAGGAAGAAAAAACCCACAAACTTCAAAGAAAGAATAAGAAGAAAAAATAAACCTCCCACGTCGGGCCCACGACTGATTAGAGTTTTAGAAACGTGCGATGGACGTGCGGGGGAAGATGTTATATTTTTGTGCCAGGAGCAAAATTGTTTTGCTTTCACGTGAGGTCATTTAGCAGGTGTGCTACCGCAGTAGTCACGGTTTGCCGAAATAAAGTTCGAATGAAACAAAAAATAAAAAGAAAGGTGTCGCTATAGCAAGATCAACACCGTCATCCCCCCCCCCCACCAGCCACCTTCAAACGTATATTTGGGGAGGGGAGAAAACAACAAACTACTAATTTTTACCAAGGCCAAAAGACTTCTTACTTCAATCAGATTAGCAGGTGGAACACACTTAAATATATATATTTATATAAAAAACCCGCGTCTGTAACATTTGGGCGAGAGCGCCAACAGCCAGCCGGTCCCCGCGTTTCGTGTCGGGGAGGATTCTCCGTTACGTTAAAATGTAACCGGGCGGACGGGGGGCGGCGGGAAGACGCTAACCTTCACACCGTTACGACAGTGCGGTACTCGAGGGTGTCTGGCAGTGGCTGCGCGGTGCCGAACCAGCAAACGTGGAGACGTTCACGGTACGATTCGAGTTTATATATAATACACACACACGCTTAACGATTGTGTTCGTTCTTAAACTTTTGCTCGCGAGCGTATGTCCTCGTTTCGGACGGGGAGTGAGGGGGTGTTTCGCGTAGAGCTTGCGAAGCGATGATCGCAACAACGACGGAACGATTGCGCAGAAGAACAAAAATTAATCTTTTCGCCTTCTCGTGTTTTGTCTCGAAAGCGGGTTGGGTTCTGGCCCGGTGTGGCGCTCGTGGTGAGGACAGCTACTGTACCGCGCCACCGTGGTTTTTTTGCTGTGCGTTGTGGTCTTGCTTGGCAGTGTTGCGAAGTCAATTCACTTGTTATCGTAATCGCTTCGTCCTTTTAAAGGGCGGAGGTGAAGCCGGAGCCTATCTCGGCAGACGCGGCGCGCAAGGCAGGGCCGTGCCCAGGATTGCACGCCAGTCCATCGCACGGCATCGGCAGCAGTTTGGTCAGCAGGCCGATTAAACTAGTTAGAAGCAGCGGGTGGCACTTTGGCTTTGGGGCCTGGGAGAAAACCAGAATAGCCGGCAAAAACGTGTTGGGAAGTCGAATTTGGAAAACGATTCTGTCTCTGATTGGGTTAAGGTTTCTAAGACACTATCAACATAACCCTGAAATGTCGTGTTTTCACAGCAATCCTGCACCAAACGTGCACCAATTCTGTACAAATCCTGCACCAATCCTGATGAGTTATCCGATTAGAACGATGATGCTTTTTAACGCGTTACTCCCCAACACTGTTGCATGATGTACATTTCTTTTCGTTGGTGTTATTATTCCTGTATTGGGCCCTGGCATCGCAGAAGCCAGGACTTGTTTGCTTTTTGGGGCAGTGATGGGGGTACACTTGGGAGTTTTTCGTGACGTAACGCTTTTTGCACGGAGTTCAGTGTTTTGGCAAATAACGGCTGTGTCGGGAGCAATTGAGCCTGCATCACGAATATCCTGGATTTAAACTTTGCATTTCAGCCTACGGTGATTAAACCGGGTTCTCAATTGAAGTTGGTCGATGGGTCCTTAACCTGAATAACCTGGTCACCAATGGCTGCCGTTAAAAATTACTCACCGTTCATGTTAAATTTATATTTAATTTGTGTTTACGTGTTCGTAACATGACAAATGTGTTTGCGCCTTATGCGACGAACACTCTTCGCAGGGAATGACGGTGGCACCATTTGGAGCGAGAATATCGAGGTGACTCCAGAAGTTAATTTGCTAATTTTCCAGAGCCATTCCCTGACACAGTGAAATTATAATAAATATAATACAATTATAATAACGTCCTTGTACCCAGGAACCATTTCTACAGTAGCAAAACTTTTCAATAGGGTTCTGCATTTGGATGTTGACTAAATTCCTATCGTGGAATTGGCCAAGTCATGTGCATTAGGTCCACTCCCGATAACGCATCTTGAAATCCAGGTGCAAGTTAGCGTAAATTTGTGAGTTGTAACCCCTTGCGTACAACTTTCGTAATTTAATACAAAAACACTGAACTCTTCATGACTAATAAACGGCTGCGCAAGACACAGGCCAGCAAGCCCAGAATGGAGACGAGAGAGAGAGAGAGTAAATGGTTACTTCGACTTGTAATATAGTTCAATACACTCTGAATACCTTTGTAGAAGGCTACGTGTTTAATACTCGCGAGATATCAACAATAGTCGTGCGTGGTGTACATTTTGATTGGTCAGGTGTAGTCGAGCCTTCCTACCCCGCAATCCTTTTACCGCTTAGCAAGAGTCGGGTGTGTTCTTGGCGACCGTAACGCCAATTGTGCGCTAGCGTTCTCTGATCAGGTGGGCTTTACGAGGCGATGGGGCAAACCCAAGTTATCTTAGTACGATGTATTCGTGCGACAGCGTGGCGCAGTGGCAACCATCCGCGCCTCGCAGAAAGAAGGTCCTGCCCGAGGCGGTTCGATTCCCGCCTCGGGCACCTTTCTGTTTGGAGTTTGTGTGTTCGCTGCACCTTTTATGCGCGGGTTTCCTCCAGATTCTCCGGTTTCCTCCTACAACTAAAAAAACCACTCATTAATTGATTGGCCGATAACATCGTTATGTATAGGATGCATTGCCTGGCGAATGTTGGTGCTGGCTTACCGCGTGACTGCCTTCGCTTACCCCCGCCTTTCTGCGGTTTCCTCGCGCCTCAGAGTCATTCTCTCATTTGAACAAATAACTTCGCAATTGAACGTATATGCGCAGCGCGTCATACGTCGTAACAATTTTTTACTGACGGGAGTGGTGGCGATGGAGGTGGCTCAGTTCTGTATCTCTGCGGGTGCCACTCACATGCCTACGAGCACCATGGGAGGCACTGTTTTTGAAACTGCACGCCAGCCATGCCTGATTGAATTTGATGGTCTCTGTCTGGTTTCCAAAGGCAAATCCGATGTCTGCAGGGCATAAAATAGTGCCATCTTGTGTCGCTTGAAGGTGGAATAATTGAATGGCTCCTTGAATTTAGAGAGTGTCATTTCGTGAAAGCCGTGTCGAGTGTTCCCCCTCTCTCCTTCGCGACGTTTCGCTTCTGGGTTCCTCAGGTTTGGGAGGCGAAACATCGCGTAGGACAGAGGAGGAACCACTCGACATGGCTATCCAGAAAGCACAGCTATGGAGAGCAATTTTGACACATCGAGCTGTGAAAACCTACATCGTTACTTTAGGTGTCATCCAGTCAGGCCAGTACCTTGACATAAACACACGACGAAAGCGTTCCCAATAGACACCTTGACCTCTGGATGAGACTAAAATAATACCAGGATTGACATTTTAGTGGTGGTGTAATCAATACATATACATTTAACACAACGGCTAAATGTGAAAGGCCGTTCATGGGGAACTCCGTGGCTTGTTTCATTGCTTCGGGAAGCCCACTTGTGACGAGGTCTTGCGCACTATTACGATATCTCATAAAGGCCTCGGAACACCGGCGAGGCGGGAAATGTGCTTGGAACTGATCTTGTTTTCCCCTGTACTACAGCAGGATAATCTGTGTTAATCTCGGCAAAGTCTCAAGGCATGGACCCAGCAGTGGTGAGTGGATTGCCTTAGTGGCCTAGTGTGAGGCCTCGACGGGCAAAGGGGCCTCGCCTAGTTTTCCACCCCAGAAAAGCCTACGCACCGCAGGGGTAAAAACTATCCTAGTGACCCCGCTGTACAGGCCACATGCAAAACGGTTTATTTTAACGAAAGGTTACCTATATTGTATTGAGAATAAATGCTTAAAGTTTTCCGACGGTGTACTTGTAACATTTTTGTGCATTTTGGGATGTTTTGTTTTTTTTGGGCGCGAAGCGAGCCCTCGCGCCTTGACACGTGCACGGGCTGCCATTTTGTCGTGATCATGTGATCGTGACGAGCCAATCGCAAGGCTGTTGCTGGGCGGCAAATGCATCTCGATTCCCTTTAGAAGAATCCTTGGCCAATTCCGTGGCCAGTGGGTTCATGGGTTATAACTTAAGTCACTTCACTGTCATCGTTAACCACGTTGTGTTTAAATCTCACGAACGATAGGCATGGTGTTGAACAGCTAACTTCTTGGGGTAGTGACCCGACTGATCAAACATTCACTGGCACTTTCACCGTAAGTACGAATACGTTTAAACTGTTGTTTATACTTGTTGGTGTCATGCTTGTTGATGGGAATATGTTATAATGTGCCAACGGTTTTTTTTTTTCCAACCCCTGCACTTTTCATCTGCAAGTCGCAAACACATTTCTAATGGGTGAAATGGCCATTGATCAAAACGTTAATCCCAGTGACATTGATTGTATAATCACACGGTTACGTCATTTTAATTACAAATACTAATTAAGAAAGGCTTAAGACCCTTATCCGGAGGCTCCTGTTTTGGGGATATTTAAGCAGTTCCATTAAACGTTGATTGTACGGAAAGTAACCAGATAGCGCGGAGCGAAATCCACCGGGGAATGTGACGGTCCACACTGGCAGCCCCACCGCCTCCCATACTTGCCGGGCCCTGGTGGTTACCCAGCTAGTGACCAGTCCCTACCCCGCGCTCAGCTACCCGACACCATTGGGTTTTCTTCTTCTCGGTACCATATACTACAGGAAGTTGGTGACAATGGTCTTCCACAAATCTTTGCTGTTTGATGTTCTAAGAATGTCCACCGTTGACATGTTCATCCATTTCGATAGACTCTTGAGATAAGTCAATCTCCGTCGTCCATGGTCTCTCTTTCCTTCAATGTTTTCCCAGTTATAACCAGATTATTTTCAATCCCCTCTTTCCTCATTATATGCCCGAGAAACGTGACTGTCTCTAATGTCGTTCAACATCTTCCTCCTACGATCGGGTCATATTTAGGATCGTGTCGGTTGTAGCTTACTCAGTGAGGCGTGTAACCGAGGATTAATGGCAAACGTGGTGTGCCGCGGCTGGTATGTAGCAGGTTCCTGGGTTCGACCCTGGGCCCTGACGATGCCTGTGTATTTGGAATTACCGTGTTCTCTCTCTGCCCGTGGTGGTCATCGAACGTGTTCAGATCTTTTGGCTGCTACTGTAAATTGACATATGTGATAGAAGCCCCTTTCAGTGAGCTACCCGATGTGGCCAGGTCTCTCTGCTGTGTGGGATTTAGATCAATTTTCTAAACCGCTTGTCCTAGTTGAGGGTCGTGGCGACAGCTGTTTAAGGAATTTGGGCAAGACATCCCTTTCCTCAGCAACAGATTCCAGCTCTTCCTTGAGGGATTCCCAGGCGTTCCCAGGCCAGCCGATGGATGTAATCCCTCCAGCGTGTCCTGGGTTGGCCGCTAGGTCTCCGCCCAGTGGGCCGTGCATGATAGCCTTCCCGGGGGAGCCTCCCAGGGGGCATCCTTAACAGATGCCCGATCCACCTCAACTGGCTTTAGATGGTAGATAAAAGAGTTTAGTTTTACAATCTATTACGCTCGCTACATCTACATAAAATCATTAATTTACTTACACAATTTATATGCAAATGTCACCTTTTGGCTAATGTAACAAACGAGAATGAACAAATGAGACGAAAGAACTGACTTAATTTATTGAATAGCTGGGGGCTTAACCGTTACTTGTCCGGTCTATTCAGTGTTTTTGGAGCCAAACCCCACCACCCAGGCCTCTTGGGTGGTGGGGTTTGTCTGAGTTCATCGGGCATATCCATCCATCCATTGTCAGAAACTGCTTAATCCTGTGCAGGGTCGCGGTGAGCCGGAGCCTATTCCGGCAGACATAGGGCGCAAGGCAGGGACATGCCCATGATGGGACGCTAGTCCATGACAGGGCACCGGGGGCAATTTGGTCCGTAGGCCAATTAACCTTTGCAGCAGATTGCCTTGTGACTGTGGGAAGAAACCGGAGTACTCGGTGAAAACCCACGCGGACACGGAGAGAACATGCTGGATTATATTTATCATGATGGTGCCTGAACCATCCCTAGATGTCCACCTTCAACCTCCATTGACCAGTGTGGTGAAGTATGGGTCAAGTAACACATCCGGCTGCCACCTCCACTATGACCCACACGGCATTGGAAGGCCTTCATCCAGCAGTGTAACCACTCTGTTGACAAATGAGTGATATTTGCCCTGTGATGGACTGGCGTCCCATCCTGGGTATAGCCATGCCTTGCGCCCTGGGTCTGCCGGGATAGGCTCCGGCTCACCGCGAGTCTGTACAGGATTAAGTTGTTCTGACGATGGATGCGATGGTGTTTTATGTGTGCACATGAGCATGTGTACAGCCCTTTTATGGGCTCATTTGACAACGCTTTACCAAGCTTGTCAGTGTGCTAACATAGAAGGTACGATATTTCGATTTCCACGTCCACCAAGCAGCTCCGACAGTCACAAACCACCAGTGGTGCATTGGGGTGGCCCCTCTGAGCATCAATAGACCTCAACCCCACTCAGTCTTCTAGATCTAACAACAGCGAGCAGCACTCGATGCGACGTAACGTACGTAATTCGGAGTTCGTATGCATCTTTATGGGGTTGTAGTGACGCAATGGTGCCATCCGCGCCTGACAGAAAGAAGGTCCTTCCCGAGGCAATTTGATTCCCGCCTCAGTGCGGCGTTTGAATGTTCTCTCCTGTTTTGCGTGGATTTCCTCCGGGTTCTCTGGTTTTTCCTCCCACGAAAAAACCCACTAATTGGCCGATAACAGACATTATGTAGGACGCAGTGTCTGGCGGGTTGGCGCCGGCTGACTGCGTGGTTGACTTCCCCTCCATCCCCTCTGCAGTTTCCTCACCTCTCGTCGCTCATCCCTTTGATGTCCGATACAAGTTAACTGAACAAATAATTGTGCAACGCGTTAGAAATTGTACTTTTCTGATTTTACTCGTTTACAGTGATTGTATTTAAGGGTCTAGTTACTGATGTTAACAGTGACGGTGATGACTTGTTTCAAGTCGCCCCCATGTGTTTCCCTCCTTTCCACTTGAGGGGGAATCGATGCATTTGCCGGCCATTTGCTTGACGGGTCCATTTTCGTCGGTGTGTTTTTTCGAGGCCTTTCATGAGCGTTCATGTTTTGTCGCGGCGTCATCTGCCGCCGAGGTTGCGTTGCAAGGCTGACACGCGACATCCTGTGCTGTTGTATTGCTGTAGGTTTGTCCACGGCTCGATGTGTGAGTATTGCTCTCCGCAGCTGTTCTTTCAGGATAAGCCTCCAACGTGGGGCGTTGCCTCAAACGTTGGGTGATGCGAAGGGGAGAGCAGGGACACTCGATACGACTATCCCGAAAGAGCAGCTGTGGTGAACTATTTCCCATCCTGTGCTGTGTACATTGTGCTCATAGAGGGTCGAGCCACGGTCGCCAATTTTGTTGATAAGGCTGCCATTTTTTTTGTTCCACAGGGTGGTGCAGATGTCTTTTGGCCACTCCAGTTCATAAGTTTTATTTACCGGTTTGTGATCTATCATGAGCCCAGTACCGCTTCACTACAAACCCTTCTTCAATAGTTTTCTAAAGTCGTATCAGACATCAGAAATGTATAAGGATTACTTGAAACAGATATTAATGGGCAAAGGAAAAAACGATGTTAGGGGCGACGAGACATCTGGACCAGCCTGTACAATTGGGGCATTTCACTTCAGAGGAGAGCAGAACAAAGCAAAAACTTGATGATACTACCTAAAAAAAAATGTGCCACACACAGCAACACATACACACGAGTGAAATAAGATGCCGTTGTCATTTCGGTTGGGTTTGTGTGATGTCTAGCTTTTTTTTGGCGTAAAAATGTTGGGATTCAGTGGAAGAACTGATGGAGTTGGCTGTTTTTCGGCTGTTTCTGTCGGCGTTTCAGCTAACGGTCGAATTAGGAGCAATAGGGCCCTTTTTGGGACATTGCTGTTATAGCAAGGAGGGCCTGCTGTTTGGGCCGAAACGGTACACGAAGGAAAGCGCTGTGGTGACATGGAATTACTATTGTTACAGTACGTCAATTGCTGTTAGGGTGAATTATTTTTCCTAGTGATTTGTAATTTAACTTTAAAGTTGAAAAAATTGAATAAGGATTTTGACATTAAGCGAGATATTTGTTTCATCGTCGAAATAAAATATAATCCAAGCACCTTTCTGATACGTATGCTCCAGTAGCATTTGTTTAAACAAGGCTAAATCCTGGATGTTTTTCCAAGTGACCTCGTGTCATCAACAGCATGTGCCTCAAACGAGGAAGCAAATACATTGGTTTTGTAATGGTTCACAACTTTGCCTGCACAGTGCATAATTAATGTAACAGCCAGTATATAATCCAAACTGGAAGTATTTCATTACGAAAATAAAATATGATCAGTCCTGCTAAGGTGGCTGGATATCCCTGCAAGTCCCACTGCTTGCCGTTGAGCCACAGATCACAGAGTCAACAGTTCAATTCCTGCCACAGCCATCTTATATGTGAGGAGAAATTTCCCATTTCTTTTCTGCAAAGGATGTTTGTTTTACGTGGCATCATCTCTCACGAAAGTGGTTCATAACTTGCTGCTGTTTATCTAACAGCATAAATCTGAGATTCAAAACAATAATGTCTTTATCAACAACCAAATAGTTAAAAAATGGCAGTGGGAACGCCTGCCATTCAGATATATGTCTATACATGCCACCAAGTGTCTCTGAATAAGAGGAGTATGAATATCGACACTTAAAGCAAACTGGAATGACACGAATATTGAGGTGTGCTTGAAATTTCAACTTTAAAGGTGACTAAGAATTAGGCCTCAACCTTTATTCAAGTCTCCTTTCTTCTACAAAGATTGGCTGCCATGGCTTCAGTTTCAGCCACACTGCTCGGCTGCTTTGTTTTCTCTAGTAAAATGTACAGCTCGCTGAATTTGACATTTTTATATACATATTTAATTCTGTTTTATAATGCACATTTCTTAGGTACGCATGCCTTCCGGACCTTGCAACATCTAAGACTCGCGGTGTCGACCATGCTCACCGAAAACCTCTTTCCATGAGCGGCCTAGTTTCTAAACCTTTCCAGCCCCTAGACCTTAGGATTCAAGCAATCCTGAGTCACTTACGATTCAACATTACTAAAGTTTGTCAACTCTGATTAGCAAGCTATGGGAGAAAGGGGTGGACCCAGTAAAGACGGAACGTTGAGCCAACGTTTGTCGAATCGTTCCAACCACACCCCGAAGTTGCATGTTTACTCGGCAGTTTAGTGTGTGCTTTTAACTATCACTATAGAATAATCGATAGACCTCTTTCTCAAAGAATCGGCATTTTTCACGTAACGTTTTTGAGGGGAAACGGGGTTACGAGCTAGCGTACCCTGCGTGTGCCTGCAATAACGTCTAAGTCAATGTTTAACGATCGAATGGAAACTTTGTTTTAACGCAAAACTACCTATTGTGTTGCACATCGCGTCACGTAAGAACGTCAACGCAGACATTAGGATCTTGAGATACTGAGCCACGACCTACCTCCTGACAGGTTGTAGGTTCAGGTCCTGGGGCTGCGTGTCTCTTGGAGGCGTAAACCCAATGAAAGAGACACAGATTTGGCGACGAGTACGGCACGAACAATAATAAGAATGTCATTTAATCATCCAGGAATGGCCCACTGAATCTCGACTGTTTCAGGAGGGGCGCTGCTTTATGGAATGAATGTTTGGCCTTTTCCATTAACGACGGCTTCATGTGGGGGAAACATTAGTACTCGGAGAAAACTCACTTAAAACTCCACACATACAGGGAGAACATAACGATGCTCGAGTTTTAATTGTCTATATTTCTTCAAATATTTAACTTGCAGCACTGCTTCTGTTAACACAACACCAATTAAGAACGGGAGATTACATTCGTGTGAAAACGTTTTTAATGTGATCCCTGTGCATCAAATACCATTGGCAGACGTGTAATTACATTTTCCAAGTATTTCTTAAGTGATATTCTCCACAGCAGCTGTGATTTCTGCCTTGTTAAATGTTTCAACCGGTACGTCGAGTATTCCTGTACACACCAGCAGTGATAAACACCCAAGCTCTGCATGGTTCTGTGACACCAATTTCTTATTGTGAGTTTAATATTTAAAGGAATATAGCCACTTCAAACTTGAGCGTCGTTTTTGATGACCCTGTAGATGCAAGTATCCATTGCTCTGCTGCCATCTAGGCCGTCTCCAACCAAGTACTGACCAGTCTGAACTCTGCGTAGCTTCCAAGATTCGACTGTCTTTGGTGCGATCAAGCCAATTTGGTTGTAGTCACCCGGAGTTAACGCGCCACCTGCATGGCTGCACCTCTCATGGAAAAGGTGGACAGGAGTGTGTGGATGTTTTGATGCATTGTGGCAGCCAGACCACTGGTGGGTTACTGTTAAACAGCAACAGGGGTAAGGATTTTGTCTATGATGCGCGTCTTATACAGGGTCAGCTGTTGTATACAAGATGTGATTTAAAAATATATATATTAAGAAATGTAAAAAAGTTCAAAAAATAAAAACATGAAAAGCATTCGTAATAACGAAGGGCCCGTTTATGTTTCTCTGAGCTGTTCTAATCAGTTTTCGTGATGTAGTTTTTCACAGCTTGATGTATGAGAATTGTTTATAAAGAGCTGCTCTTTCAGAATAGCCTTGCCCAGCCTCCATCCTCTTTCCTTCGCGACGTTTCACCTTCCTACGTGCCTCCAACGTGGCTTGCCTGTGAGTTATAATCCTGCACACAGCCTTTAAAATGTAAATCTGCATGCTGTCCTACAATAATTTGATAGGGTAACGGACAGATTCCTTGAGACACATTTAAAGTCCACTTGCCTGTTATTCCACTTGTCACGTAGGTTCTTAGGAAGCCTGCATTATAGGACTCGTGTTTCATGGCTGGAATCAGAGTTCTCCTTGAAGCGACGTCGAGACTCGAGGGGTATCAACACACGACATAGAGACTCATCATCACATTCCCCAGCCAGAAGAGTCGCCGCAGCGGAATCGTGATGCGAGAGAACATGAGATGTTCAATAAGCTGGTTACCTGTCGGATGGCATTTCAGAGCAATGTATTTATTTGTTGGTTTTGATGGTTCGATGTGTGGGGATTGCTTTCTTAATTGTTGCTCTTTCAAGAAGACCGTGTCAAGCGTTTCAACTCTCTTCCTCGCAATGTTTCACTTCCTGCGTTGGAGGCATTATTATGCCGATGAGCAGCCTTCAAGGGGAATTCTATTCTTATAACATGCCCCATCGCATGTGTCCATTTTTCAATCCGTCGTATTACAGTTCTTTTCCTTTTCCATTCTCTCCAAATTAATTCCTTGTCGAGCAGCCAAGTGTCTTCAGGAGCAACATCGACCCAATTCGCTTGGGAATTTCCTCTGCAGCTTTTGCCAAATGTGTCTTTGCAGGATCATTCTGGAAGGCAGTCGCCGCCCATCTGTAAGATGTGTTGTCTCCATCACGCCTGTTGTCGATTACGTGTGAACTTGCTGAAAGCCAACAGCTGTGAGCGCTCGCTCCAAGCGGATTCGCCAAGCCTTGGCTCCGAAACATGCCACAGAACACACCAAGTTGATCACAGAGAAGGTCGATAAGATTTTTTTATTTTTATTTTGGCAGAAGAGCGCAACATACAAATCGTACAACTATACACTTCAAAAAAGCGCAAACTAACGGACATCTACAAGGATATATAACTGGTCAAGGGGCCAGTGCAAAAACGTCAAATCAAATTCTCAGCTACGTGCCACGAAGGCCTCTCTAAGAAGTTAACTTTACCTCGACCTCGCAACAGCCCGTCGCTAAACAGATGGGTTATGAATCATGACAATAACTTATCCAAGATCGTCACCTTTACCAACGCCTAGTTTATTTTACTGGTGTTCTCAGAGCCCACAGAGTTGTGTTGTCAGCAGAGGGCAGTGCTCCACAACATTCACCATCCCGCACCTGACCAGTGTGATGGCACACGGTCAAGTCACCCACCCACCTGACCCGTGTGGCTTGGGGAGGCCTCAGAGCCTGCGTTGCCACGCAGTTAAGCAAACTGAAATAGGCGAGAGCGGCATGCGGTGGGTTACTGACCCTGTTGACTTAACATTTAAAACTTGTATTTTTTACATTTTTTAAAACATGCAGCCCAGGCGGATGTTTGTGTTGTGCACATTTGCAGCGCGCACAGCCAGAGAAAGGGGACTATGGACATTGTAAGCAGACGTTCCGAACGATCGACCTCTCATCAGCCAACGATGGACAACACCTTGAGAGCTGCTAAAGCAAAGAACACATTGCTCCAGCAATGATCGGTAGATATTGCCTTTCCACCAACACACAGATTTAGCCTTCTAGTCTGTGTTCATACTGATGTTACTGTGGAAACCAGGTGCTCGTATGTTAGTCAGAATTATATTTGGATCGGATTTTGGCTCGAGACATTTTTGGGGAGTTCACACTTAAGACGAATGCGGGAATCGTGTCAAACGTTAGTGCAGGAACTGTTTGACGGCTGGAAAGTGGGGGGGCAGGGAGGGGACAGTCAGGTTAGGAATTAGAAGCCTGTTCCGCTTCACCGAAACAGGAAAAGTAGAATTGCCGACACGCTTGTTCATAATCAAATTGTACGCTGGTAAAAATTATACG
Source organism: Geotria australis (assembly GCA_036362915.1). Classification (NCBI taxonomy): domain Eukaryota; kingdom Metazoa; phylum Chordata; class Hyperoartia; order Petromyzontiformes; family Geotriidae; genus Geotria; species Geotria australis. Next base: position 29,040,351 of record JAZEWU010000001.1, read on the forward strand.
GTGAGACTCCTCGTATCTGCAGCTATTATCCGCGATGCCTGTTATGTGCGCAGTTAGGCCATCCACGTATCATCCTGTTGAATACACTCTTAGTATAAATAGTGGACGGATGATTGTAAAACATTACTATTATCCGCAACATCGCAAACAGGTCACAGATAAGAGGTTATTGCGGATACCAAAATGAAAACAACTTGCTTATGAGATGCTCTTTTGGGATAGCTGTGGCGAGATTTTTTCCCGTCTCCTTTGTGACGTTTTGCCTGCTTTGTTGGAGGCATCTTCTAGCTTAGCGAGTGAAGATGCCTCCAACTAAGGAAGCGAAATGTCGCGAAGGAGAGGGGGAACGCTCGTCACGACTGAACCGAATGAGCAGTTTATAAGAGCAATTCTTTTACATCGAGCCGTGAAAAACCTACATCAATTCACCACTTGCTCACTCAGTACACAAACAGGGATGTCAAAATATTACAGACTGGTGCGATACATTGAACGATAAAACTATGGATGAACAAAAACTGAACACTAACGCTGACCAATAAATTACATGTTAAATTGCACTACCTCTATGTAGATAACAAATGGCTATGCCTTGCGATGGTCCCGCAAGGCATTTTCACCATCAAGAAAAAGCGACGCACGTGTAAACTCGGGAACGCGATTGCAGATTTGCCGTTGGGTTAAAGGTCACACGAGCAAACGTGGAACAGGAGTAGACAGAGTGGGTCGGGCAGAAAAACGGAAAATACATGGTGATCCGTGTAGATTATAACCCAATTGATTTGTGGATAATTTCTCATCATATAACCCAATGTCACATTTTTTTTTTTTTGTTCACCTCCAACCATTAGTTTCAACAGTAAAAAAAATAGCAGAAACTAATGGCTTGTTATGTTGAACTTCGACCCTCAGTTAGATGAAAAAGGTCAACTTTTCAGTGACGCATAAGTTGGAACCAGTTTGGCTTGCTGACCTCAAGTATGGAATTGTATCTTGTTTCTACTGTACCTACAACTGTGATGGGAGGTGAGCACAGCTTTCGAGCCCAATTGCATTTAAAATACCCGTCTTACTTTCTTCTCAACAGGTGATTGAATATCCTCAAATATGGAATTGTGTCGTTTCTACTGGACCTACAACTGTGATCAGAGGTAAGCGCAGATTTTTAGCTCGATTGGATTTAAAATGCCTGTCTTACATTCTACGTAACAGGTGATTGAATATCGTGAAATAAGATGTATGAGGAGTATTTTATAAATAGATCGATCACCTTCCAATTGAAGCACACATGAAGGTTAACATCGTGCATTCTCGTCAGTGTAATTTCTTACGAGAATTGCCCTCGAGCTGTTCTTTCAGGATAGCCATATCATAAATTCCTCCCTTCGCGACGTTTCACCTCCAATCTTCAGGCATCTGAATTTCAGTAAAGCTGGTGAACGCTCACCATGGCTATCCCTAAAGACAAAGTCTTAGAAGCAATTCTCATACGATGAGCTGTGAAAACTTACATCGATAGTTTATTTTGCTATATTTTTAAGAGACCATTGCAGCACTGTTTCCGTGAAAAAAAACTAAAACGCATAACACTAAACCTTATTGTAATCTGCTATACAACATTGGCTTACATTTATTTTTTTGCGATATTTCATGCAATGTTCACTACCTCCAAGAGAGACCCTCCGAAAAGGGCATCATCCCAGTGGCCATAATATAATGGCCCGATCCAAAACATGAATGGATCATTGTAAAAACAACACAATTGTACATTATTGGGTAGGTAGGTTGTACTATTCTTTAACCAATTCTAGGAAATGAATAATTTCATTCCTATATTATTAGTCCCCTCTTAATCCTATATAGAGGGTCACGGTGGGCCGGAGCTAATTTCGGCAGACACCGCACACAAGGCAGCACTATACCCAGCAATGGATGCCAGTCCATCGCAGGGCACTGGAGTTAACTTAGTCAGCAGGCCAATTAACCTAGATGTTGCACTGCACCACCGTGCCGCCCTAAGGGTTGGATGTAACAAAATAAGCTTTGGAACTACTTTACAAGCCCCAACGAATTCACAATGTCTCGTGACAAAGGACGTTATTTTCGTTATCGTTATTGTCGAGAACATCAACTCGTTTGGTGGCAAAGTCTTTTGTTTATTTGTGCGCGTCTCGGCACTGATGTTTTACGACAGCAAAACACCGCGCCCCATCTCGCCATAATATCGCGCCATCGCTCATTTCAACCCGAGGGCTTGTAATAGATTAATGATAACCGAAGTTGTCGGTGCAATCGTCGAACTAAAATACATCAACTGTCAGAATTACTCACAGAGGGGTAAGTCCCTTGCATCTCTAAAACTGACTAGTGCTGTCGTACAGCACAGCATCTCGTCAATAGCTGCAGTCTGGAGGGTGGGAGGGGAGGTCACCAATTTACGTATGTCGTCTTCATCAGTAGTGTCACTAGTTCGTCCGGCAGCGTATATGCACCATCAGTTTAATTTTAAACTATTAACATTAAAATTCAAAACGCACGGCACAGTGTTCGTTCAACATCGAAGATAACCGTTCTTCAACATTGAACGAACACCGTGCCATTCGTTATGAATTGTAAACAGTCGTCAATAACTGCAGAAAATAACCCAGCATTTTATAATCGACGTTAGTTTGACCGTCACGCGATTAATATTCCTCTGTAGCAGCGCAGGTGGCAATTGCTGACGCCCCTATTGTGTGGATCAAAGGTCACTCTGAAGCGCTCTGAGAAGAAGTTCTGAGATATCCGCTTCCATGGGCCATTCTACCGTGGAGAGAAAAGGGACTGCACTGCTGTGTTGGGGTTTCCGAATGGATTCTTCACCTCGTGACACATGGGTATGAATTAATATGCACGTGTATGAGGTCTCGCCGCAGGGTTGCCGGACTCACTCTCCGCAATAGGATGAGCAGCTCAGCAATTCAAGACAGCCTCGGAGTCAAGCCCGCTACGCCTCCAGGTCGAGAGGAGCCGTTTGAGGTGGTTTGGGACCTGGTAAGGATGATCCCCGGTAAGCTACCATTGGAACTCTAGCAAGCTCGACCCACTGGGAGGTGGCCTTGAGGCTGGCCCAGGACCTGATGGCGGGAAAGTGTCTCTAGGTTGGGAATGCCTGGGAATCCCCCAGGAGGAGCTTTACTAGAGAAATGGCGGTCTAGTCCAACCCACTCAGTATCCTGCCGCAGCCACCCCCACCATAAAAAGTGGCACCTTGAAAATAAATGGATGGGGCCTAGTGACACATGCGCCGAGTGGTGGGACGAAATCGATCGTTTAATGCTCGTGACACACGCTGAGAACAGGTGCACGTGAGAGAATCATTTACTTACGAAATGCGTCAAAGCACTACAGTTATACCCCGATTTACGTCATTTCACAAATACATCATCACTATTATTTATACTACTACCTGATTTGTGTCGTCTTAACCAACACTACTTGTCGCTGACAGTGTCATCTGTCCTCTGTTGTATCTGTCATTTCCTCAGCATTTGCCTCCACCAACCGCCATCCACCCGCCCTTCACCCTGCCTCGTCGGCCCGGCAACTAACGCCGCGCAAAAATGTAAATGGGGTACTACTGTACTGTACACTCATTACGCACCAATGCTACAATTCGGGCTAACGGCAGACACAAAACTATACAAAACGACAAGGAAATAATGACGGGAAACACAATAAGAGACAGACGGTAAAAACACGTTGACGAAAAAAAATTGACTCGTAAAGCGAACGAATCGATGACGGGGGGTGGCAAGGACAGGGGATGATGGGGGGGGGCGAGGAGGTGAATGGTGTCGGAACCTGTGAATATGGGACTTCATTCCACGTCAAAGTTATTCCAGCGCGTGGCCGTCGCTCGCTACACCGTGGCCTTGCACATATCGTCGCACACAACCTATATCAGGGGGTAGGGGAACCCGGTCTTTCCCGAGTGCTGGATGGGACTTTGAGATACCAGTGGTGGTCTCGTGTTAACACACATGGCTCAGTCACTTCTGTCAATGCAAGAAGCCCTTCCAGAGACAGAAACGACTCGGCGTGGTAACGTTTATAAAAGTTGAAAACAATCTCCCTCCAATACCCGGATCGGTGCGGCCGAGATGCCTGCAGTGCAGGATAAGTGTTGATTGTGGGTTGTTTCACGTGGCCACAATATCGGTCAGGCACTGCCCACCAGCCGTCGGTTCCCCTTCCCCTGATCTATAGCGAGAGGTCATCATCAAAATCGTCATCCTGGTGTTTGGCCGCCGCGTGCCGTGCTACCCCCGTCACGTCTAGCTACAATGGGTCATCATCGTCGAGGCATCCGTCCGTCGCGCTCGTCCCGCGGCGTCGTCATCGTCGTCATCTCCATCACCGTCGTGGCGTCCGTCCGTCCGTCGCGTGCCGCTGCCTCCGCCTCTAGCTGTACAGGTCGTCGTCCCCATCGTCCTGGTACATGCCGGATCCTCCGCCGGAGCCGGAGCCGCCGCCACCGGCACTTCCGCCCGTGCCTCCGGCGCCCCCCTGGCCCGCGCCGGGGCCGGCCTGGCCCCCGCCGGGAAAGCGAAAGCTGCCGAAGCCGCGGCTCTGCTGCAGCGTCTGCGCGAACATCTCGTACTTGCGGATGTCGTTGTCGGAGACGGAGCGGCGGGCGAAGCGCATCGCCTCCTCGAAGTGGTCGCGCCGGATCTCGGGCACTGGGTCCTCGTCCTCCACGTCCTGGCGGTTCGAAAGTGGAATCGAGGGAGATCCACGGGTGTGTGTGCGCGTGTGGGTGGGTGCGTGCGCGTGGGTGCGTGCGCGTGCGTGCGTGCGCGTGCGCGCGCGTCGCCCCTCTCACCATGGCGGCGTCAGGGTTGCCCTGCCGCTCGCGCTCACGCCGCATCTCGGCCTCGATGCTCTCGCGGATCGCCAGCTTGCACGCGCGCTGGCAGATCTCCATGAGGTCGGCGCCGGAGAAACCGTTGGTCGTCTTGGACAGGTAGTTGATGTCCACGTCCTGCGATCGGGGACGGCACGGTGCGCGTGAGCGAGCGCCCACGAGCGAGCGGGAGAGACGCGCAAGGGCGTGAACGACCACACCGGTAAGTAAGAACACACTCACGGGCACGAACACACGTTGATAGGTACGAACAAAGATACTCCATATAGTCTCAACAGACTGTCGGGTTAAGTGCTGTGAGCGAGACTGTCTTATACACCGCACCAGGCCACCACCACGCCCGACCGCCTCTGTCTTACACACCACACCAGGTACTTATTTGAGGCTGAGGCAACCTAGGGGAGGCCCAGGACCGGTTCATAAAATCATCACTCAGGTCGCCGGCTTTTTAACACCGCAAACCGCTACACTACAGCTCTCCATGACGACACACACATGAATACACGACGGTAGGTAGATATATGAGCACATCATCTGGCAACTCCCAGATTCTAAAAACCGACTAAATTGCTAATTATTGCGTGAGAAGGTGGAAGCCTATGAGAGACCAGGGGGTAGGTGGGGGTAGTTGGGTAAGGGGAACACGGATGAACGGCTGCATCCCCCGACCAATCACCTTTGCGATTGGCGACTTGCGCAGGTTGGCCTTGAGGATGGCGGTGCGAGACTTCTCGTCCGGCAGCGGGATGTAGATCAGCTGATCCAAACGGCCCGGACGCAGAATCGCGGGGTCGATGATGTCAGGCCTGCGAGCGCGCACACGGTCACAACGCCGCTCCCGTCAACATTAACCCTTAACCCTGCATGCAGCCGCGGAGTTGTCTAGGCAGTGGTGCACAACAACATTTGGTCCGTGATTCTGAGTGCTTTTATATTTCAAAATTACATCACTGTTGCAGGCGGTGCGGTGGCATAGCCGGTCGTGCTGCCGCCTCATAATAAGAAAACCCCGGGTTCGATTCCGGGCTCGGGTTCCACATTTCTACGCCAAGGTTGAATGTTCTCCCCGCGTCCATGTGAGTTTTTGCCAGGCACTCCGGTTTCCTCCCAACGTCCACCTGCTGTCTATGTTAATTGGCCTGCTGAATAAATTGCCCCCGGTGCCATGCGATGGACTGGCGTGTCCCATCGTGGGCACAGCCCTGCCTTTCACCCTCTATTCATCTCTGTGTCTATAGGCAAGGCTGCGAGTCCGGTCCCTCGTGGGGAGAATGGGGTTCGTCCGACAGCAGAGAGACCAACGGACCCGGCCGGCGCCTCTCACCGGTTGGTGGCGCCGATGATGAAGACGTTCTTGTTGACGCCCATGCCGTCCATCTCGGTGAGGATCTGGTTGATGACGCGGTCGGCAGCCCCGCCGCCGTCCCCGACGCTGCCTCCACGAGCCTTCGCGATCGAGTCCAGCTCGTCCAGGAAGAGGACCGTCGGCGACGCTTGGCGCGCCTACTCGCACACGCACGCGCGGCGGCGGCGAGACGTTATCTACCTCGCCTGCTATGCAAGAGGTTGTGGGTTCGACCCTGGACCCCGACGACGCCTGTGGATGTACAGGCGTACCTCTTCTTGGGTGCTCGCTAACGGCGCTTGCCCCTACAGCTTGTTAAGGCTATACGGGGGATCTTTGTCTTTTGTAACTCTTATTGCGCTGGGGATGCGTTCCTGGTAAGTGGAGCGCTATAGCAGGCCAGTTTAACACGCTTACTAATTGCGATGTGTGAATTAGAAATATGCGATACTTGAAAACCATAGTTTAGATAAACTGCACCCTGAGCACCCGACTCAGGAGAAAGCTGCATGGAAATGTTCCACCAGGACAAACAGCATGATGAGAATTGCTCTGCATAGCTGTTATTTCGCGACAGCCGTATCGAGTGTGGCCTCTCTCTCCTTCGTGACGTTTCGGCTCCCGCGATGAGAGGCATCATCAGGTATTTCAGAAGTCTTTCAAAAAACGCCTGATGATGCCGCCAACTTGGGAATAAAAACATTGCGAAGTAGAAGGAACGTTCGACACGGCTATCCCGAAAGAACAGCTATGCAGAGCAATTCTCATACATCGAGCCGTGACAAACCGACTTCATTACCAAGACCATTATACAGGCAGTCCCCAGGTTACGAACGCCCGTACTTACGTACCGACCTCCGTAAAGCCTATTATTTAAAAAAATCGAGTTACATACAATGGTTCGAACTAACGAACGGGCCGACTACTTCGCGTGACGGCTCAAAACACTGCGCGTTTTCAGCGGTTTATTATTATTACTGTATTATTATATTTAAGATATTTTAGGTAAAATATATATACTATGACAAACATTTGACTCGTTGACGCTAGATGTGAACCATACGTAGCGGGTCCGACTTACATACAAATTCCACTTAGACATGCTTAAAAAACGGAACCCGGGGACTGCCTGTGCATCAAAACAGCGTTATGAAAGGCAGCGCTATAAGAGTTTGCGTGTTCGCGCTCTCCGGCGTCAGCGAGGGGCCCACCTTGTCGAAGACGTCGCGCACGTTGGCCTCGGACTCTCCGAACCACATGGTGAGCAGCTCGGGCCCCTTGATGGAGATGAAGTTGGCCTGGCACTCGTTGGCGATGGCCTTGGCCAGCAGCGTCTTGCCGCAGCCCGGCGGCCCGTAGAACAGCACGCCCTTGGAGGGAGTCATGCCGAACTTGAGGAACTTCTCCGGGTGCTCCACGGGGTACTGCGGGGAGGTGGGGATGCGTTGAATGGATGGAGCGGGTGGGTGGTTAGCACCACGCCCGGCCGACTTCATCTCTCCCTAGTGGCAATGTTCACATTTTGGCACTCGGTACCTCACTAGAGGCTGAGTAGACCTAGGGGAGAGGCCCAGGACCGGATCAGACAATCGTCACTGGTGTTGGCTATGAGTGTAAATCCAACTCAGGTTACCCGGTTCGTAGCGCAGTGCACTAACTGCTACACTAACCTTTCCTAGATCCGCCGTATAGCCTGAAGAGACTAGGGTTAAGAGCCGTTAGCGAGCACCTACGAAGGCCGACACGGCATACGAGGGGGTGGGTGGCCGGCCAGCACCACGCCCGGCTGCCTTTGTCTTCCTAGTGGTAATGTTAGCATACCGCACTTGGTACCCATTTGAGGCTGAGTCGACCTAGGGGAGGCCCAGGACCGGTTCAGAAAATCGTCACTGGTATTGCCCATGAGCGAGAATCGAACTCGGGTCACCGGGCTTGTAGCCCAGCGCGCTAACTACTGAGCTACCGCTACCCACGCTTTTACACGCACACGTGCACACACACACACACAACTTCGCACGTGCACGCACCTGCACCAGCTCCTGCAGCTCCCTCTTGACGCTCTCCAAGCCGCCGATGTCCTCCCACGTCACGTTGGGCACCTCCACCACCATCTCGCGCAGTGCCGACGGGTTGCTCTGAGCCAGGGCCCACTGGCACGGCACACAAACATGACAAACATGACAAACACGACAAACATCCCCCGTTTAGCTCAAACAGAATGTGGGGGAAAGTGCTGTTAGCCAGCAGCTCTGAAAGTCGGGATGCCACGTGAATGGCCTGCTGTGGCCAACGCCACTTTTGATCTGCTTCAGAAAATAGTCACTGGTCTTGGCCCTGAGTGGGAATCAAACTCTTGTAGCTATATTTGTAGCGTAATGCACTAACCAATACACGACCGCTCCCCACTCACCGTATGTGATTGCAGATCTTGATTTGTGTTTGAAATGTTGCACTTGTTAGCTCTGAATGTGCAATAAGCTACCTAGAATTTGTTCCCATCGCAATGTTTAACCGTTTTAAATGTTCAACTATTTTTAACTACCTAGTATTTCTTACTTTTTTTAATGTATTGTCACTTATGTGCAATGCTGTGTGTAAATGGTGATTAGTTGTGTCGCCGGAATCCTGTAAAGAGCTTCCACGCTCACTGGGTATTTTTCTGCTGTAATAATAAACGTCCATCTATCTAAAAAAGTGCTGTTAGCGAGTGCCTATCAAAGTCGTCACACAAGAGGGTGCGAGGGCAACACCACACCCGGCCGCTGTTTCACTAATAGCGATATTTACACACACTCACCCGGAAGTCGTCCATAGTGACGGCGAGCGAGTTCATGATCTCGGCGTCGATGGTTTCATCGTCCAGGTCGATGACGTCCATCTTCTTGCGGATGGCCTGCAGCGCCGCCTCCGAGCACAGCGCCGCCAGGTCGGCGCCCACGTGCCCGTGCGTCTCGTTCGCGATCTGTCCGCCGGTGGAAACGGTCACCAACATCAAAGTGGAGGGAGACCGATCGGGAGGCTCAGGATGGTAACAGAGCTACGTTAGAGCTGCGAAAAAAACCTCCTCATTGTTTGGCCGATAACATTTTTATATACAGAAGACGCATTGTCTGCTGAATGTTGACACCGGCTTACCACGCAGCTGCTTTCCCTCTTTCCTGAAAGAGCAGCTCTGCAGAGCCGATGCCATTTAGTTAAATGTATTCGTTAAAGGTTGCGATTTCATGCAGGAATCACTTATCTTAGTAAGTCAATAATGTAGCGGCCTCTAGAGGATGCACAGGTCATGTGATCCCACTACATAAAACATTCATAACAGATTCTTATAAACATGATACGGTGTACGTATTGTGCACTTAATAACTAACACAAACCAATAACTTGATATATAATTATACCACCACAAATTATACTTGCAATGTTAAATTAAATCTCACCACAAAAAGCAACACTTTACAAACATACCGGTTAAAAACAAGGTCAAGAATACTTAATGTATTCTGGAATCGAACCGTGACCCACAAATCTTAACGATGAATTGAATCGCCGATTGAGTGGCCATCACAGAAGCTTGTGGCCGGTACACCCCCAGCTCACCTGCTCCAGGTCCACGTCCACCGACAGCTTCATGTTCTTGGTGTGGATCTGCAAGATCTCCAGTCGGCCCGTCGAGTCTGGGATGCCGATGTCCACCTCTCGGTCGAAGCGGCCTGGCACAGAAAGGTGAGGGGGGGAGGGGGTCAGATAAGGGAGACGTTGGTGCGGCGACACGAACGCGCAGAAGAAAGACAGACTCGAGGGACGAGGGGACAAGTAGATTAGGAGGTGCGACGATCTATATTGGGGACATGGAGATGCAGGGACGTGGTCACACGGGAAAATCAAAACGGAATAATGCGTTGACAAGAAGTCGGGGAATGCCGAGGGTACGGAAACACAAGGAATAGGTGACGTGGCAAGAGAAACAGCGAAACAGACGGATGCAGCAGGAATTCAGGTTCAGGTACGAGACTTAGAAAGCAACAGGACACAAACTCCGGACAGAAAGGCGCCCGAGGCGGAAATCGAACCGCCTCAGGCAGGACCTTCTTTCTGCGAGGCGCAGACGTTACCACCGCATAGACACTCTTCCGCCAAAGCCTGACTAGCAGCCAGGCGCGTCGCAGCCGCGGGTGTTACAGAAACATGATTCCATCCCCCCAACGTTTTCCTGAGGCAGTCTCATGTCTATGGGTAAAAACAAAACTGAGTTCCCAACACATGAAAACCTATCAGTCAAGTTAGATTGATTGAACGGGCATCCAGCCAATCACAGCCATTTGACCAAGCCACTAGGCCAGGGCGGGAAGAGTAAACAGTTGAAGTACGCTACGTGCGGGGGGCCGAAGGCGGGGGGTTGCGTTGCTCATGCTCATATCCCACCCCTAGAACCCTGACACTTTTAAACTCGCTGCTCCACCCCTGCTAGCAGCGGCTCCCGCAGAGAAGGAGCGGGTGTCCTCACCAAAGCGGCGCAGCGCGGGGTCGATGCTGTTGGGCCGGTTCGTCGCCGCCATGACGACGACGTGCGTGCGCTGCTTGAGGCCGTCCATGAGCGTGAGCAGCTGAGACACGATGCGCCGCTCCACCTCCCCGTGCGTCTGGTGGCGACACAGGGTGGTGGTGGCGGCACGGGGTGGTGGTGGGGAAGGCGGAGGAAGCAGAGGGATACAAACAACGCAGAGGGCACGCGAGGTTATAAGGGCAACACAGTGGGTACATGGGGTAGGGGTGCGTTTACAAGTTAGGTGGTCTCACAGTAACGCATCTGGAAATTCTTTGTGCCCCAAAAGAGTATAGGAGGGGGGGGGGGGGGGAGGCAAACCCAGGAAGCATCCTGCTGTGAGACGCGAGTGTTAACCCCCGCGCCACCGTGATGAGACCATGAGACCACGACCATCACAGGCGCATTGATCGTAGGCACTCAACCATTACCGTGCCCCAAAACAGACCGTGATCGGTGACAACATCAACGTTTAAGCGAAGCGGCAGATTTGATCGCGGTGCCGACCTTCTCTCTCTTGGGCGCAATGGCGTCGAGCTCGTCGATGAAGATGATGGCCGGCGCGTTCTTCTCGGCCTCCTCGAAGGCCTTGCGCAGGTTGCTCTCCGACTCGCCTGCCAGCTTGCTCATGATTTCGGGACCTGAGCGGACGGACGCAATTCACATCGTCAGCAACGCATCGCGGGCAGCACAACCTACATAGACTTTGTGTGTTCAACCCGGGTCTGCGTAGGTTTTCGCCCACTATTCAGATTTGCTCTCACAGTTCCAAAGGCATGCTGCTGCCTAGACACTAACCGTGCTTAAGAATTGGCACAATTGATTGGCCATCAAGCCGACTAACCAACTTAAGATTAGAACTACATTTCTGTGGTCATTTACTCCGGCCACCCCCACAAAGGCAGGAAACTAAGCCAATGACATCACTAAGCCCCCTCCCATCACCTCCAGTCCAAAGGCATGTTGGGAGCAGAACAGAAGTGAGATATGTTTATGTGGAAGCAATTGTATATTATCGAATGTCCCGGCTCTAATCGTTACCGTCTGGGATTGTCAGAGGAACTCACCGTTAATCAGGAAGAAAAAGGCTCCCGTTTCGTTGGCAACGGCGCGGGCGATGAGGGTTTTGCCGGTACCGGGAGGCCCGTACAGCAGAATACCACGGGGCGGCTGTGAAAAACAAAGGTCTCGGATATAGGATTACAGATTGTTGTGGCAAATGCTGTTGGCGATCACCTATTACAGCACACGAGGGGAGTTGAGTAGCCAGCGTCGCCTGTGGCTGGCCGTCTTCGAGCCGGTGTTGTATCGCAGAAATTCTGCAAAGAGCTTGCAAGCTCATCAAGTATGTTTTGCTGTAATAATAAAAACATCTATCTAAACAATTTTGTTCGCTCTTTATTTTCCAGTGAAGTCATTTAGGCAGGTTTGGACCATGACACCGACACACCCACATGGCCCAGTCATTTTCAAATCACGCAATAGAACAAGACATATGAGAGTGAGGGGATGTTACCTTGACACCAATGGCCTTGAAGAGTGCCGGGTGCCTCAGTGGGAGCTCCACCATCTCCTTGATCTGTGCCAGCTGCCGCCGGCATCCTCCGATGTCGTCGTAGCCGATCTCGTTCAAGGCCTCCTCCTCCTCCTGCAGGAACATTCGTGGGAACTCTGAATAAGTGACACGCCTACAACCTTTGCGTGTTACAAATAATAATAATTTTACATTTCTAACGCGCACATATTCATTCAATGTCGAAGATATTCATTCGACAAGAGAAGGACTCAGAGGCGCGAGGAAAGCGCAGAGGCGAAGGAGGCAGCCAGGCGGTTTGTCCGCGCCATATTCCCACACACGGCTTCCTGTATATTATGTTATCGGCCAACTAATTAATGATTTTTTTTTAAGTTTGGGGAGGAAACCGGAGAACCCAGAGGAAACCCACGCAGAACAGGGGGAGAACACATAAACTCCACACAGACAGCCGCCCAAGGCGGGAATCGAACCGCCTCGGGCAAGACCATTCTTTCTGTGAGGCGCGGATGTTACCACAGCACCACCCTGACGCTGCCTGATTCTCAGTATCGCAGTGGGATAATAATGATTGATGGTTGTTCTTCAGTCGCTGTTGTTTTGGGACAGCCGTGTCGAGCAATCTCCCTCTCTCTCTCTCTCGCGACATTTCGCCTCCCACGTTGGAACCATAACACCTGATGATGCTTCCAACGTTGGAGGCAAAATGTCGCGAGGGAGAGAGGGGAAACGCTCTACATCACGATCCCAAAAGAACAGCTCTGAAGAGCAACCATCATGAATCGAGCCCTGAAAACCTACATCACTAAAATAACAATGATTTATTATATTTTTATAGCACCTTTCACCAAGAGGTCCCAAGGCACTGCATGTAACCGCAGACAGGTGGAGGGAAGCCAGCCACATGGTTGGACGGTGCCAACCTGCCAGACACCGCGTCCTGTATATTATGATGGCAGCACTATTCCTCGGAATCAGTCAGCACCTCGGCGATTTCCTGGGAGGAAACCGCAGTACGCGGCAAAAACCCACGCGGACACGGAGAGAACGTGCAAACTCCACACGGAAAGGCACCCGAGCCGGGAAATCTAACCCAGGGCATCCTTGACGCCATCAGCCACTCACCTCCCTGTTGATGGGTTCGCCCTCGCAGTGGATCACCGTGTCTGGTGCCACGATGCAGAAAGGGCTCGGATCCGTCTCCACCACCTTGAACTCCACCGCACGCATCCCGCCTCGAACCAGGAAAATGTCTCCTACAGGGCCGCCACGTAGAACAGAAAGTAGGACACCATCAGGCTATCCATACGGGTTTTCTGAGCACTTGTCCCCGACAACAACTGCAACACATTGTTTTTATTTCGTGGCCGCATTGTAAGGATTGTCTCCGAGCGTAGGTTTTCTTTTGGTGAACAGGTGCTCACTCGGTGCCTCCGACACAGACATCAGCCTCCTCCTTAAGAGACGCAAGCCCTGCACTGGGCCTTAAACCCAGGCCCTCAAGGATGGTGGCAGGGTGGCGCAATAGTAACATCGGAGTCTCACAGAAAGACGGTCCTGCCCTAGGCGGTTCGATTCCTGGTTCGGGCACCGTTCTGTAAGTCGGTATTTGTATGTTCTTCCTCTATTCTGCGTGGGGTTCTTCCAGATTCTTTGATTTCCTCAAATAATATGGAAGACACTACTATATAAACGCAAAAGATTATTGTTTTGACATCACGGAGGCGATGCGAGAGATGCCCACCTTTGCGTACGGGCCGGTAAGCCTCCAGGAAGTACGGCTTGAGGTAGACCTCAAACAGGTTTCCCGTGATGCCCTCCACCGTGTCGTCGATGGGCAGCACGTGAACACGCTTGCCGTACTTGACGTCCGGGCACGCCTGGATGCTGCACGCACATGCCACGCGGACACCAACACACGTCGATTCTTAAGCTCAAAATAAATACACGGAATATCCGGTGTAAGGACCGAGTGTTTTTCTATTCATGTTTGTTGTTTGTAATGGGTTCACCTGATCACACTAAAGCCATTTTTGGATACTATAGCCACTGCAAATTTAAATACAGTATGCTATTGGTTCAAGGTTCAGATATGAGAACCTACAGACACGCGTATACAGGGTGGCTGGGTTGATAGTGTAGCGCGCTATCAGCTATGCTAGCGCTCCACTGTATCACGTACATAACAACCGCCACTCAAGGGGCACCGGGCTTGGTGCCCCTTGAGCCCACCTGAAGTGTCAAAGGCTGGCTGGCATGACATCACCACTGGACATGCGAGCTACATGACCCGGGCAACGCAATTTCACCTGCCCGAGGAGCTCACTGATGGGAATGTGACAACAACAACCACGGCGCCTGTGCCAGGCCAGGTGCACTTTGAGGGAACGTGACACACACACCGCCCCGCAGCCTCGCGCGCAGCCTCACGTACACACACACACACACCTGACGACATCGCCCAGGCGCACGCGCAGGTTGTTGCGCACGACGCGGTTCATGCGGATCTTCTCGTCGGAGCACGTGTCGTCGGAGAGCACGATGCAGACCGTCTCGCGCCGCTTCTTGCCCTTGAGCATCACTGTGTCGCCGCGGAACAGCTGCAGCTCGTCCATCTTGGCCTACGCAGCACGGCATCGAGTGTTTAAGCGAACTGCGACTAATGTTAAATTCTAAAGGCTAGGCACCGCGCTCTCTCTGTCTGGGAGCTGATGTCTACATCGGAGAGACGATGAGCCGGCACTTTTGAGGTTTTAGATTTCAGTCAAGAAGCTGGGCACCTTAGGGGACTGAGTCAGCACCTCCGAAGGCTTCACGGCTCGATTTGTGTGCATTGCTCTCAAGAGCTGTTCTTTTCGGATAGCCATGTCGAGCATTCCTCCTCTCTTTCGCGACGTTTTGCCTCCTACGTTACAGGTATCATTAGGCTGATCAGTATTAGCCTGACAATTATTATAAGCCAAATGCCTCCAACGTGGGAGGCAAAACGTCACAAATGAGAGAGGAAGAACACTCGACAGGGCTATCTCGAAAGAACCACTCGAAAGCAATTCCCATTAGCAGTCATCTGCAGCCAAGACCGAGTGCAATACCTCGCATAAAACCACGACTGTATTGACAAAACCACCCCTAAAGCTGTTCCGTAGCTCACAAATCTCGATATTCGATTTCAGCTTGTCACAACGTAATCTACATGCCAGGACAAGAGGTGCGAGCGAGGGATCGGCACCTGAGACAGCGACACCACGCTGTTGTCCTCATTGATGGCCTCGTCCACCACCAGACGGTTGGGCCTCTGCTTCTGTTTCAAGATCGCCGTCGACACGTCACTGTGGCACACAGACGCACGTGGGGGAGACAAACAGGAAACATAAGGCCAGGGTGGTGCAGTGGTAACATCTGCGTTTCACAGAAAGAATGTCTTGCCCGGTGTGTGGAATTAGTGTGTTCTTTAATTGACCGATATAATCATGATATATAGGACGCAGGGTCTGGCAAATGTTGGCGCCGGCTAAGCACATGGCTGAAGGGATTCGAACGAATCCCTTCAAAACTGAACAAATACTTTGCTACGCGGAAATTATTATTATATTAATCACGATCATTTGCCTTGCTGTAAAGACAGCAAGGCAGCTTAGCAAATTGACCAAGCACACAATCAACATTTCAACATCCTAGTAAAATAAGCTTATGACTCAATCGCCTGGAATGCATCCTATCTCAATTTGATCGCGGAAGGGTCGAGACTGGATGACGCTTGGATGCAGGACTGGTGTAATAGGCTGTGGGTATGTGTAATGGACAGCAGAAGTGTGTACTAGCAGAATATCTGTCCACCGGGCGATCTTGTTCCAAGCGAGTAACACGTTCTTCTGACGCCAGAATAAAAGCAAAAGAGTGCTTAAGAGGGTTGATTAGACTAGTCAAAAAGTTGGAATTTAAAGCTGAATGTGTTGAGCTTTTAGAAGCGCAATCAATACGTGGGATGTCAAGCTAAAATAAAACATAAAAGCCTTGGTGTTGTGCAGATACAAGTTGCGTGTAGAAATGATTTTAGCCCGATCCCCTCAATGCGGGCATACATACATAAAAACACTTGCTCAATTATATACAGATTAACAGTTTCAATATTGTACAGTACATTGAACCATCATGACTCAACAAATTGTCATTATGAAATACAGTGCAGTGTCCCGACAAAAATTTCCACGATGAGGAATCATAATTAAACAAATTATTTTTTAATTACATATTATTTACGTAAATAATTCTCCATATAATATATTTCACATTAAAGTTATATATTATCATTCGAGTCATAATACAGTATATTGCTGCATCATGGCTACGAATCGGAAATACCTAGAAGTGATGTTTTATTTTTTGTTATTAGAACAGGGTACACGTCATAATTATGAGTAAAATAATGTTGAATACAGACATGACTCTATACTATGAGAATTGCTCTTGACAGCTGCTCTTTCGGGATAGCCGTGTTGAGCGTTCCTCCTCACTAATTCGCGACGTTTCGTCTCAATTGGGAGGCATCACCAGGCATCTGAATGACCCTCCGGAAACGTCGCGAAGGAGAGAAGAAGTATGCTAGCCACAGCTATTTCGAAACAGCAGCTCTTCAAAGCGATTCTCATTATTCACTAGTGGAACTAATATTGTAAGCAAGACTGTGTGTCGACTGTGACCCAGATTGACGAAACAAGATGAGACGAGATGACTGTCTACCTGGATCAATAATTTACCAGGCGCGGATTTGACTTCATTGTGATTTTGTCAGATAATATTAACATCGTCCTGGACAGAACCAAATGCTGGACGGATTTGAAACCTCCTTATATGTATGTTGTCTTTTAAGAGCAATTCAAAAACCTAAGTGACATTTTGACATACTTTTGAATAAATGCACGCACAGACAGATAAACAGACAAACATTGTGTAATAATGCAAATTCACGGCTCGATGTATAAGCTGTTCTTTCGGCATAGCCGTGTTGAGTTTTCCCCCTTCTCCTTCGCGACGTTTCGCCTAATGGCTCCTCATTCCGTGAGAGACGAAACGTCGCGAAAATGGGAGCGCATGCACACTCGACACAGCTATCACGAAAGAACAGCTATGGAGAGCAACAAACATCCTGTTGAAAACTAGCGACCGTCTTGCGCGGATCAATAATGCATGCCGAATAACGGTAAGCGATGACTTCACACTTTGCAGCCGACACACCGACACGCAGAACGCGGGCATTTAACCCCGACAGCCAACTCCCCCTCAGCTCACATTTGCACCGCAACATATCACTAAAGACAACACCAGCAATTACAACTCCCCAACGGGGAGACACAACGAAAGCCCGCAGCTGACAACGGCACAGTGCGGTACAGTAGGACGGACCTGCGGCCCTATACCACCCCCTTAAAAATATTTAAATCAAGTCTTAATTTGGTTACATTTTCTTGACAATGATAATCACTTACTCTCCGCCCGTGGCCATGCTTTGTGGAGACCGTAGCTCACTTGAACCTTGGCTCTGAGATGAACTTGAAATCGCGAACTCCGCTGCTTTCTCTGCCCAGTGACTCAGGCTTTTAATTCCTCAGATCTGAGGCGCCGGGAGTTTATATACGACGTGGTGACGTCATCGCGCACGATCGAACGTCCACACAACAGCAATGTCATGACGCCCGGGCGAACCCTCCTGGCGTGGTGACGTCACCGCGTATACGGGCAAGGTGGGGGGGTCTGATAACAAGGGGGGGGGGGAGTGAAAGCCTGCGTGATGGCGTCACGGTTTAAATAACCGTCCCCGTCTTTCAATACGCGATGACGTCTCAGTTTAAAGCACCCTCGCTCCTTCTGAGCGTGATGACGTGAAGTTTTAATAGAACACTTGTGTATGTGCGCGATGGCGTAATTTTTTAATGTCTCGCACGTGTATAACTCCTTGGACTGCTGTCACCGCGACCCTCACCAGGACAAGCGGTTTAGAAAATGGATGGATGGTGTATAACTCGCGATGACGTGACGTCACGTTTTTAAATACCCAAAGCAACAGCCGTGGTTCAGAGGGGTCCAGGACTACCTCGGATCCGCTTATGCCCGTATAGGGTCGCGGTGAGCCGGAGCCTATCGCGGCAGACACAGGGCGCAAGGCTGGGCTTTACCCAGGATGGGAAGCCAGCCCAACGCAGGGCACCGGGGCAACTACGTAAGCAGACCAATTAACCTCGGCAGCAGCAGCGTGTCTTTAGACGGTGGGAGGAAACCAGAGTACCCGGCAAAAAGCTATGCGCGGATACAGAGAGAACACGCAAAGTCCACACGGAAAGGCCGAGAGGCGGCAGCGCGACTCACTGCGCCACCGTGCCGCCCAATGAAGATGGTGGGAGTTTCTTGAGGGTTACCCGATGAAGATCCAATGGAGTTGCGGTTGTCAAGATGTCAGGATCGGCCTCTGTGGCAGAGGCTCGTGAAGGACGATACTGGGCAGTTGTTGGGGTGACGTAAATGATGAACGGCTCTAAGATGGTAGTTGCACAATAATAACTAGCAATTGAGCCTGTTAACAATGATTAAAATGTTGATAGGTCGATGTATGTTTTCACGGCTTGACGCACGAGAATTTCTTTTAAGAGCGACTCTTTCTGGATAGTCTTAGCAAGCGTACATTGTCTCTCCTTCGAGAGATTTCACCTCCCACGATTGAGGCATCTTCAGGCTCTGAGCAGAATGGCAATTCTCACATCCGTTCATTTCATTACTCAACCGTGAAAATATAGCAGAGTGCTTGATTTTTATTGAGAGAAACTATTTACATGAAAAACTACTTGCAAAGTACCCGCCCTACAGGCAATATTATTCCAAACATATCACACGTTATTCTGATATGATGAAGGAGGAAGAATGCTTAAGAGGGTTGAAGGTACTAGTGCAAGAGTAGGATTTTAAAGCTGAAACAGGGTTAGTTTCAGAAGAGTAATCAATAAGTGGAAAGTAAAGCTGAAATAAGATATACAATTATTGGTGTTATGCAGATAAAATGAGCGCTTGTGAAGCATTCAAACCCGATACCCACAGTGCAGACACACGTAAGTAAATACGCAAACATTTGCTCCATTATATATACAGGGTGTAACGGAAATCTGGACCCATAGGAAATATATGCAACATTTTCTTACCAGTATTACACACTTTCACGGCTCGATGCTTTGGAAAGCAATTAAGCGTATAGATTTTCATTTTCCCTACGGTGGTCCAGACTTCCAAAACACCCCTGCAGATCCCAGACAAAGTAAATATCTTCTCTACCCCATCTCCCGAATCTCCGCGCGGAGCTCCAGCGAACTCCCGTGCTCACTGAAAGCCCGCGATCGCCCCGGCCTGTTGGCACTGGTGGAACCTCAACGAGGACGCCTGCGCGAAGCTCAGGCCGCACGCGTCGCAGCCGAACGGCCTCTCTGCCGCGTACGCCCGCTCCTGCTCCTTCGGGGCGTTCTTCCACGCGAAGCTCGGGCCGCACGTGTGCTTGCGCTGGTGGCGCTTGAGCGAGCCCATCTGCGAGAAGTCCTGGTTGCACATGTCGCAGCGGTAGGGCTTCTCGCCCGTGTGCGTGCGCTCGTGAAGCTTCAGCGTGCCCATGCGCGAGAACTCCTGGCCGCACAGCTTGCAGCGGTAGGGCTTCTCGCCCGTGTGCAGCCGCTGGTGGTGCGTCAGGTTGCAGCGCATCGAGAACGTCTTGCCGCACACCGTGCAGCCGTGGCGCGCCGGCGCGGCCGCCGCCTGCGGCTCCTCGCCCGCGCCGGCAAACTTCGCCGGCAAAACCTCGTCGGCGCCCGCGGCGTCCCAGTCGACGAGCTGGTAGCCCATCGCGAGGTGCTCGGGAGCGTACGTGCGGCCGGTGGCGGCCGCGGGGTTGCTGCTGCCGGAGGCCGCGTTGGACGCGGCCGCCGCCGGACGCTGGTGCGACCGGGGAAGCCGGCGGGAATTGTGAACGCGGGAAGCGTCCGACCGGGCGGCGCGGAGGGGTCTCGCGTCTCCGACGAAGGGCCGCGAGTTTCTCTTGCCTGCGAAAGAGAGATGATAGATGTTTGTTATTACAGCAGAAAAATACCCAGTGAGCTGCAAGCGCTTTACGGGACTCCTGCGACACAACAACCCATCGCTATCCCTTGACTCTTGGTTTTCTGTCTCCCCGTTGTTGATTTGCCGTTCTCTCCACAGCTCGGATTATAAAAAAAAACCCAAAAAAAAATGGTTGCTGATTTTCCGTTCTCTGTTGTTGTTGACATGTCGTTCTCTCCACGGCCTTGTGCAGCGCGTTGTGACCCTCGGGTGAAAGGCGCTCTAGAAATGCTATTATTATAATTATTAACAAACATGCGAGTTGCTGACAATAAATTGAATTGCTGAGAGAGAGAGAGAGAGAACGGCGGTTGGCGATGGTGGTGAGCAAGTAACGGGTGAAATGTGCGAGATATTGCGACAAAAAAAAGATGTTCTTTTAGGACAGCCGTGTCGAGCGTTCTCACCGTCGTAGGGCTCCGCTTTATTTACTGCTCGCTCCTTGCGGCTGGAGCTGGAGTCATTAACGTTTGAAGCTATTTTCTCTTCAGCCGCGTCTGGTTAAAGGGGGGAACGGGTGGTGTGGAACACAGCTGAGTGTGACGGGGTTAAGAATGTTGCGTGCGGGCTTCGCGAGTTTATCGTAGAAGTCGATTATGTCAAATGGGTCGAATCATCTACCTGCTCCCACAGCAAGAAGCGGCTGGGCTCGTTTCCTGGCTCGGACGCCTTTCTGTGAGGAGTTTGCACGTTGTCTCCGTGTCCGCGTGGGTTTTCGCCGGGTACTCCGGTTTCCTCCCACAGGCAAAAGACATGCTGCCTAGGTTAATTGGCCTGACTAAATTGCCCCCCTGTGCCTTGTGATGGACAGGTGTCCTGTCCTGGTTATGGCCCTGTCTTGTGCCCTGTGTCTGCTAGGATGGGTTCCGGCTCACCACGACCTTATACGGAACAAAGCGGGTAATGATGATGAATGCATGAGAGGTGAGTACACTGAACACTTAGTTATTATTGGAGGGTTCTAGATCACAACAATAATGCATGACTCATACCAACCCCCCATGAATCATAACCCTATCATGGTGGAGGGGTTTGCGTGATCCAATGAACCCCGGAACTATGTGACCTGGAGTCCAGTATTCCTGCTAGGGTTTTCCTTCGTGAACAGGTCTGGGGCAAGGTCCAAAGACCCTCCGTCTAAAGGAGGTTGGCGTCAGGAAGGGCATCTGGCCATAGACATTTGCTCCAATTGGGGGGGGGGACAACCGGCCAACCAGGCTCAACCTGGATAGTGGCCGTTTAAACTAGAAAGTACATAATATGGTATGACGCCGATTGCCCGTAAACAGTTTTCTGGAGAAATCTTACCAGTCTCCTGGAGAAATCTTACCAGTCTCGAGCTTGACGATGGTCATCGTCTGATCGTCGCTGACAAGCTCATCGGACATAAACTGTAGCTCATCAGCCTCACCTGTAAAACAAAAATCAAAGTATGGTTTTTGCTGGCAATTCTCTTACATCAAGCCGTGAAACTCTACATCAACACATGTTTGGCAATGTTTCACAGACCAATATATGTATATAAAGCCACTGGCTTGGGATTAGTATTTTCTGTCAATAATAATAATAGCATTTATATAGCGCCTTTCACCCGAGGGTCACAAAGCGCTGCACAAAGCTGCAGAGAGAACGACATGTCAACAACGACAGAGCACGGAAAATCAGCAACAATGACAGACATTAACAACAAACGCAATACGTGAACACAGGGCACGGTTACCTTCCGCTGCACAATCAACCAACTCATCTTCTGCGGGAGTGGCCGCTCTTGTTAAACTTGAACCCGCAGCGCTGGCTCCGAGGTCATCCGCGGCTCCCAGCCTCACATCTTCAGGGCTTCCAGCCTCTGTGGCCGAAGACATTGTCGGAAAATTCACCCCGTCCCACTCGCTCAGCCTCTGGACGCACAGCATCAGCTCCCGGCTCAAGCCGCTGAACAGCTCGATCAGCGCCTCCACCAGGCCTCCCGTCGTCACGTCGCCGGGAGAGAAGGTGGCGTCGGCGTCATCGTCGTCGTCGTCCCACAGCGGCGTCGCCGGGTCGTCGTCGTTGGCCTCCTCGCCCTGCAGGGCCTTCACCACCTGGCGCAGCACGGCGTAGAAGCCGA
>JAZEWU010000001.1:29076053-29090830 GCA_036362915.1 Geotria australis
TATTATTATTATAGTATAAACTCCACGTATTAAATGGTCGTCTTGGGACAGCCACTGTTGACTTATCGTACACACTGTCAATCCACTGCTGATTGAGAAATTCACGCCGTGCGCACCATTGTTATTATTTGACAAGTCATATAAATACGACAGTAACTGTTTTGGGGCAGTAACCACTGCCGCGAACCACGTAGCCTCCACACAGCAGATCTACATCTGTACAGATGTAGGTTTTCACGGCTCGATTCATGACGGTTGCTTTTCAGAGCAGCGTCGAGCGAGCTCCCTCTACCTCGCGACGTTTCGCCTCCCACATTGCAAGCATCATCAGGCCTGATGATGCTTCCAACAGCAACTGTGACGCGCAACCTTCAGCTCCACATCTGTTTAAAGAATGGTTAGCAGCCATTCAAACACTACGCAGGCCCATTCCGCCTGATGTGACAATCGACCAATTCCAACTGTTATTGTGCAATTAGGAAACTAATTTCAACCTTATTTAATCGGTAACTTCCGGCTGATTATGATATAAAAATCCGGTTAGAAGCGCAAACGTTTTAACCCGGCGTTCGCCCTTTTCACGGCCGAGGCAAGCCGAGGGTTCCAGGCCTACTCGGCAAAATCCAAACTTTCAACCCAAACGCTAGAAACACACAGCCCTCCCGCTTGTCGGTGATGACTTTACGAGCTCAATTGGACATCAGGGAGTAAGTAAACTTAAGTGGAACATTTTAGATGAATCGTCACGTAACTCACGCACACACAACAGCAGCGGTAAAAACCCAACCACTCACGCGGACGAGGATAGCGTAGGCCCGCGCTTATAATAAGACACGTCGCGATTGGTCCGCAAGCTGCAGACCTCGCCGCGACCACCAACCAACGCTTGCCTTCACACTCTTTACTGTGCAGGGTGATCCACATGTCATGTGACCCCATTGTAATTCTCTACAACTTGAGATTTGTGTATGCCAATTGGGTACGTGTGTGTGTGTAATGTTATGTAGGCAATATACAATTACACACTAATTGTGAAATTTACAAATATAAAATACAGAAGGGTTATTTAACACAAAAATGAATGAGCAAAGGAAATGCTGTGCAATGTTAAGGGGTCACAAGACATCTGGACTACCCTGAATATAGAAAAGAAAACTGACAAGCGAATAAAAATACAACTCAGCATTGTGCTATGATCATTGGCCATTTCGTAACCCGCTGCCAAATAATTTATTCATTTAAAGCCAGACTGTTTTTGGCACGTGTGTTGAGTACTCCCGGTTCATTCTGATTGCGATGGGAAACGGTGACGTAACCGCTACAGTCAACTCGAACCGCCATGTTACGCAGGGACAGGGTGACGTAATCGTGCTGCTCGACCCGGGCCGCCTTATTTGGTTGGGGAAACGGTGACGTGTGCGCTTCGAGTAACTCGAATCGCCATGTTCGGTAGGGAATCGCATTTGAACCGTTTGCTTCAAAGGTCGAAACGTCACTAGCTGAAAGACGGCGATGTCCAGAGGCTGACCGTCGTGCTTCGAAGAATCGCAAAGAAGAAGAACGTCACTACGGCTGCGGAATTAATACTAGGAAGGCGACTTGAAGCCCGCGCGTCCCCACGTACGATGGCTGCTTTGAGTGGCTTCCGGCGGCCGCCGGCGTGTATGAGGGTGTTTTTGGACTCGGGTTGCTAGAGGCATGCGGAAATGTCAACCGGGAAACGAAGTGTTTAAATATTTAGAAACCCCGGGTGATATTATTAATAGTCATCGGTTACGTTTGTTATTGTACAGCTCGCACCCGCAACCGGGTTTCATTAAAGACTGAGTGGTAAGTGCACTTTTCCTCTGTATGACTACAGTGTAATGTTATATGTAGCTCATTATGTTGCATATAACGACTGTATAAACGTGTATAATGAGCAGTCATATTTTACCTTTCTTTCACCAGGCGAAAGCGCATTGAGGACGCGTTGTCGCTTGTGATTGACGTTTTTTTTAATTCAACGCATTGTAATTCTTTAGCCCTTGCGATTCACGTCCTTCATATAACCAGATGAGAACACATTGAGATACATTGTCGCTTGTGATTGAAGACCTTTTAATCAAACTCAGAATAAGCTGACTGACTTGTGTGGGACATTTAGTGTTCAAGACAACTAAAAGCACCATATAGGGGTGGAGTGGTGGCGTTGTGGTTAGCACACTGCCCTTTGGTCCTGGTCACCTGAGTTTGATTGCCGGCCCAACTGACGAATGCTCAATTAACCGGCACAGTGTATTTATCTAGACGTGGATTAATAAAGAACTGCAGGTAATTATTATTCGACAGCAGTTCCATGGTTTCAAATGTCCATACAAGATATCTTGAAAATGTTGGAAAATAATTCGTATTACCACGAAGTGTTTTTTTACTTGGGAAGTCTTGCCAACCAGTTATAACTGACTAGCTTCATGAACATACCGTTTTCCCACCTTTATTTATAAGGGAGATTTTGCTCGTAAAATACCTTCGGGGTCGGACATAAGAAGACGAAACCGACCTTTGCATTCACTCTGGGATGCTTATTTTACATTCAGTTTCGTGTATGTGTCAAACCGTAGCCTTGTGCCATACATAATACACAAAAGCAATTCATATTAATTACAGTATTGTATTTTAGTAATGCTGGTAAGGGCTGTTCTTTCTCGAAGGAACACCCGACACGGCTATCCCGAAAGAGCAGCTCTTAAGAGTAATTCTCACACTGTACATCGAGCCGTGATAACCTACATTAATACATCAGTACTGTACTTAAAAGTGTCATCCCATATGTACGTATTAGGATTTTTTTAAAGAATGTTAACTGTCAGGTAGCTTAAATTGTGACACTGTCCTTCATCCAAATCGTATTATACATTCATCCATTGTGAGAAACCGCCTATCCCGGCAGACACAGGGCGCAAAGCAGGGCTATACCCATGATGAGACGCCAGTCCATCACATGGCACCGGGGACAATTTAGTCAGCAGGCCAATTAACGTATGCAGCAGCATGTCTTTGGACTGTGGGAGGAAACCGGAGTGCACGGCGAAAACTCCACACAGAAAGGCACCCGAGCGGCTATTCGAACCCGGTGCCTTCTTGCTGTGAGGCGGCAGCGCTACTCACCCCGCCACCTTGCCGCCCATCTTATCATACAGGTTTTTATTTTATAATTGATAGATGCAATACAATGGAATAGTGTCGTGGATTAGTGTCGTGAAGTTGCTAATGCTCCTTGTATGGTTTCTACGAGATTGTTTTATTGCCGGGGCGGCACGGTGGCGTAGTGGGTAGCGCTTCCGCCTCACAGCAAGAAGGTCCCGGGTTCGAATCTCGGCTCGGGGTGCCTTTCTGTGTGGAGTTTGCATGTTCTCCCCGTGTCCGCGTGGGTTTTCGCCGGGCACTCCGGTTTCGCCGGGCACTCCCATCGTCCAAAGACATGCTGCCAGGTTAATTGGCGTACTGATTAAATTTCCCCAGACGCCCTGCGATGGACTGGCGTCCCATCCTTGGTGTTCCCCTGCCTTGCGCCCTGTGTCTGCCGGGATAGGCTCCGGCTCACCGCGACCCTGTATAGGATTAAGCGGTTTCTGAAAATGGATGGATGGATGTTTTATTGCCGGGGAGAAACATTTGGTACCAGGCTCGGAGGTTGTGACCTCGCTTATCTGCAATAGGTTACATTTACAACTGAATGGAACGTGTAGCCTAGTGGCACGAAGGTTACTGAACTGAGCTGCCTCCTCTAATCACGTGGGTTTGAATCCTGGCAACCGCCATTGACCACATAGATAGCTGGATAGATGTTTAATAATACAACATAAAATATCCAGTGAGGTTGCAAGCTCTTTGCGGGATTGCTGCGAAACAACAAACACGCGAATTGACAAAAAATATGTAAAAATTACACGTTAACACAATGAACGACAAAAACATAAAGTAAACATTTACACAGCATTGCACAAGACATAAGATACTAAATAAAAAGTGTATACAATGTAGTTTAAACAGTTATACATTGCGATGGAATTTACTAAAGTCCAGCTCATAATTTTTTAATGTGGCCGTCGTGCAACAAATTACGAGGATGTGGCAGGGCGGGTGGGAAGCTTCTGACCTCTGCTGAGTGGATCTGAGAGACAGCTCTGGATATCCACTTCCTGGGCCTTGCACCAACACGCAGGGATGCCATTCTCTGCCAACGAGCCGAGAGGATTATAACTCATGCCATGACACCGATTACACAATCTAGTTAACATTGGGGGAAAAGTGACAAAAAAAGGTTTGAAGTTGAAATATGTAGGTCTTACTGTATAAGTATATGCTTACTATGTAATTGAACCTGCTGAGACGACTCCTGAGTGTATCAAGATTACAAAGATTGAGGAACACGAACATAACATGACTGAGAGGATACAGGAGAGCAACCTACAGTTGTGTGGACAAATAGTGAGAATGAAACTTCACGAAAATAATTGGCATCGTATGAGGAACATATGTATTAGAAAAGTAGCAAGGCAAAAAACCAGAGGGATTGATATAGTTACCTGAAATAAATTACTGGAATTATCCAAATAAATGTCTAACCTGAGATTTTACAGACCTTTATAGTTTCACGTATTCTACCATCTCAAGGACGACGTTGTTTTTGTGTGAAGATTGCAACAATTGCGCCGTTCAACTTAACTATATAAAATGCTATTATTATTATTAACAACGTGACCTCTCCACAGGCGCGTAGATCTCGGAGGCAGTCGAGAAGATCATGGAGGCTCCCGATGTTTCCTACAAGGAACTCAAGGAAGCGTTCGTGAGTAACCTCAATGGTACGAGCGTCAGCGAGATCGCCATCCTGATCACCCTGCTCCCCGCAGGAGACCTCTGTCGCGGCCTCCTCGGGCTCTTCTGGGCTGACTCGGCAAGCGCAGGGTGAGTGCTGTCGCGGCAGAACGATGCATCGACGATGATATTCGACACGCTCACAACCCATGCAAGCAAAATCGTGCACCTCACAACGGCTGGTTTTTAATATTTTTTAGAGTTACTTTCTATGACGGGCTATGAGAGCACTGTGCGAGGAACCCGGAAATTTGAGTTCAATTCCGGCCATAGTCAACGTCTGCGATGAATGATATTTGAACCGGCCCTTGGACCCTCCCTTCAACAGCCCACATGAACCGGTGTGGTAAAACAACCCCCATGACTGGGAAGGCTTTCATTCAGCAGATCAACACAGGTTTCTAATATGTTTTTTTCTTATTCTCCACTTTATCCCCGATTGTGTGATCAGTATCACGTTATATAATAAGCAATCAATTTGGAGCACTTTCACAGCAATGCAACCCTTTTTGTTATAGATTGCCCCTATGGATGCAGATATCATTCTGCCACTGAGACTAATGTTTGTCCCATGACAATCAAACTCACTAATTTATACAGATAATTCATTATCTGAGCTGGAATTGATCTAATTAATTACAGAAACAAATTTAACGTGACTTTTTTGTGTGCAGGTCATGTATTACACTTACGTACAGGTGGTTCCCTTTTTTAAGTCATGGTTTCTGAACACAAGCAACAACAGCAATGTTGAGCGCTATAATAGATTACAGTTAATATATTGATTTAATTATAAGATCTTGTCTAAAACGATGATGGTCGGGATTTGCAAAGTCGTGTAGGTAAAGACATGTTTTCACATGCAGTAAGTAGTCGAACACAGTACGGATAAGAGAGTCAGGCTAATAGACTGCTTCCTGAACATAGGTGGAGAAGTGAGCGATTTGCACCCAGGGTCTCGTCAGTACCACCTCAGTGCTCTTACCTTAACGTGAAAATGCAAAACAAATGTTAGCGCAGTGGTGCCCCACTTTGCTTCATTTGGGCCAGCATCGAGTTCGCCTTTGCGTCGCTTTTCTGGGGTGGATTTCGGTTCGGCGGGCGTCGTTGGGTCCGGCGTTGCGTCGCTCAGCAGCGTCGCCTGCATCATAGCAGGTATTACTGGGACGTGTTTTTAGTGTTATTTAATGTTTTATCAAATAGTTTTATTTTTTTCGCGCACTGTTTGCGTTGGTTTTGCATCGGGAACCGAGTGGCGTCACAGCTTTTGGGGCCGGTTGGTGACGTGGGGGCGAGTTATGGCTGTATTTTTTTATTCTTATTTTTTTACCATAGTATTTTTTTAAAGCTTTGTTGTTTCCATGTGTGTGCCAACACCGGGGTCTGAGAGAGTGGAAATTTCGATCCTCGGTATGTCTTGGGCATATGGCAGGATTGACAATAAAGTTGAATTGATTGATTGATTGATGTCAAAGCCACCCGGCCACCTATCTACACATCTTCGGTTCAATTCAATTCAACTTTATTGTCAATTCTGCCATATGTACAGGACATATAGAGGATCGAAATACCGTTTCACTCAGACCCCGGTGTTGGCATATATATGGACTGGAACACAACAACAAGGGTTTAAGAATACTCGTCGTATAGTTGTAAGTCCCTCCTTCAGTAACGCCGCACGCGGTTGCCTACGTCTCCCTTATCCGCGCCGTCCCGTTTGCCCGCCCGTCCGTGCCCGCAGGGTGGCGTTTGTCCGCGACTTCCTGCTGCTCGTGCTGCCCTACACGCTGAGCACGACGGTGCTGTCGTCGCACATCGGCACGGTGCTCGTGGTGCTGCTGGCGGCCTCCCTCGTGCTGATGGGGCTGCTGCTGCTGGTGCGGCCCGTCCAGCGCCGACGCCAGGCGAATGCGGCTTCCGCGACCGCCGCCGACGCTGAAAGCCCCGCCAACAAAGCCGGTGACGATGCCGCCATGAGTAGCTTGGGTGGGTGTCGGTGGCACTTAGAAGCGTTAATCTTTCGAAGTCAATCATTCTGCCCAATAGCGTAGCTGTTAGTGCACTGCGATATGAACCTGGCAATCAACCAGAGTTCAATTCCCGCTCGTGGCTAATATCGTCCTACACCTCTTCTAGGTGTGTTTGATCGATTCGGAAAGTATGATGTCACAGAAAATGACACATGATGTCACATGCGTGCGTTGCACACAAAAAGTGGCATTGGGTGTGACGTCACTTTTGCCTGAGTTATACGGAATGTAAATTCGCCAGAAATACAAAATGAGTGTTGCTCTTCGGAGCTGCTCCTTCGGGATAGCCGTGTCGAGCGCTCTCCCTCGCGACGTTTCGCCTCTCATGTTGGAAGCATCATCAGGCGAAATGTCGCGAGGGAGAGAAGGGAGAGCACTCAGTGACACGGCTATCCCAAAACAACAGCTCTTAAGCGCAACCATCGTGAATCGAGCCGCGAAAACCTCCAGCGGTACACAGTTCTGCCGAAATGTCCTTAAAAGTGAGAAAATCTGAAATCCTGTTTCTCTCATCGCCCTGCCCACACAGGCCAGCACCTATTCCTTTCAGCGGAAGGCCACGTGCGCTGCCTCACCCAGTTCCGCGCCTACACCAACCTGCTGACAGTCGTGTGCATCCTCGCCGTCGACTTCCGCGCCTTCCCGCGCCGCTTCGCCAAGACGGAGATCCAAGGCACGGGCCTCATGGACCTCGGTGTCGGCACCTTCGTGCTTTCCAACGCCCTCGTGTCGCCCGAGGCGCGCAACGTGCTGAGGTCTGTTACGGCGCCTGCCAGGTGTCACTCGCCAACTGACGTTAATAATAATAATAATTTTAAACTTATAACGCGCACATATTCATTCACCGCGAAGGTACGCATTCGACGAGAGAACGACTCGGAGGTGCGAGGAAAGGGCAGAGAGGTGGAGGAGGCAGCCAGACGGTTTGCAGGCGCCATATTGCCCCACACTGCTTCCTATATATTATGATATTATCGGCCAACTAATTAAATGAGTGTTTTTTTAAGTTGTGGGAGGAAACCGGAGAACCCGTAGGAAACCCACGCAGAACAGGGGGAAGAACACACTGACTCGGCACAGAAAGGTGAAGCGTGAATGTTACCACTAAACCACCCGTCCTAGCATGTCCGAGAACATTATATCGAGAAGCAGGTGGAGGGGGGATTACGCAAAACGTGACGCTTTTCCTCACTCATCTACCTCGTCCGTTTGCTCCGTTTTCCCTCGCTTCCCGTCACGACCCGTTTCACAGTGACAAGCGCGGTACACGCAGCGTAACCAAGCAGATCCTGGCGGTCTGGCCACTGCTGCTACTGGGGTTTGTGAGGCTGGCGAGCATCAAGGGCATGGATTACCAGGAGCACGTCACCGAATACGGCCTCCACTGGAACTTCTTCTTCACCCTCGCGCTCGTGCGGGTGTGTTGCGTACATTATGTTATCGGCCAATTATCCATCCATCCATTTTCTAAACCGCTTGTCCTGGTGAGGGTCGCGGCGGCAGCAGTCCGAGGAGAGATGACCAGACATCCCTTTCCTCAGCAACAGATTCCAGCTCTTCCTGGGGGATTCCCAGGCGTTCCCAGGCCAGCCGAAGGATATAATCCATCCAGCGTGTCCTGGGCCGGCCTCTAGGTCTCCACCCACTGGGCCAATTGATTAATGATATATTTTTGTTTAAGTTTTGGTGTTGGCCGCCATACCAAAAAAGTTGGGAACTAACCCAACGCCGTCGTCACCACCACCGCCGCTGGCGCAGGTGATGTCGGTGCTGGTGAGCACGTGCGGCGTGCGGCGCTACTGGGTCGCCGCGGTGCTGCTGGCCGTTTCGTACGAGCTGGCGCTGCACAACCTGGGCCTCAAGTCGCTCGTGCTGCTGGGCTGGGACGGCAAGGGCGGGCGCGACGACCTGCTGAACGCCAACCGCGAGGGAATCGCGTCCGTGTTCGGATACCTGGCGCTCTACATCGCCGGCGTCCACGTCGGCAGTTACCTGCACCGCGTCAGGTTGACCGTTTGCCGCTCCGCTTGTTAATAATAATAATTTTACATTTATAACGCGCACATATTCGTTCATCGTCGAAGGTACTCATTCGACGAGAGAACGACTCAGAGGCGCGAGGAACGCGCAGGGAGGCGGAGGAGGCAGCCAGGCGGTTCGCCAGCGCCATTTTGCCACACACTGCTTCCTATATATTAGGATGTTATCGGTCAATTAATTAATGTGTATTTTTTTTTAAGTTGTGGGAGGAAACCGGAGAGCGTGGAGGAAACCCACGCAGAACAGGGGGAGAACACACACACTCAACACAGAAAAGCGCCCAAGGTGGGGATCGAACCTGCTCGGGCAAGACCATTCTTTCTGTGAGGCGCAGATGTTAGCACTGCGCCACCCTGACGCCCATCGATTGGTTGGTTGGTGGTTTTTGACTCGTCATCACCAGCACTGTCGGAGACCGATTGAGTCTGTACAGGGCTGCGGTGAGCCCCGGAGCCTATCCCGGCAGACAAGAAACAACCTGGCAACCTCCTGAGCTGCCATTAGCTGTCTCAACACAGCCCCGGTGTAGCACGGTTGTAACGTATAAAAACGATTCTGAGGTTTCTGTAAGAGACCTTTTGAGTGATGACGATGTTGATGATTATTAAACCGCTAAAATCACGTTGTGTCGTGACGCAGTCACTCGTGCCTGGGCCTGAGAGACTGTGTCCTCGTGGTGCTCACGATGGTGACCGGGGTCACGATGCTGTGGGTCGCGATGCTCTGCTGTCGGAGTGCAGTGGACGATGTCTCACGCCGGCTCGCCAACCTCGCATTCGTGCTCTGGACGGTGAGTGGTGGTGGTGGCGGCGGCCGGCATATGTCCTGTACACATGTCCTGTACATATGGCAGAATCTATATATATAAAAACGTTCTTCGTTC
The DNA here is from genome assembly GCA_036362915.1 of Geotria australis. Taxonomy (NCBI): domain Eukaryota; kingdom Metazoa; phylum Chordata; class Hyperoartia; order Petromyzontiformes; family Geotriidae; genus Geotria; species Geotria australis. The sequence goes on from JAZEWU010000001.1 coordinate 29,085,870, forward strand.
TGTTTTCTTGCTTGATCACGGTGAACTGTGCCAAATCGCGCGGAACCGTCCCACAACGACGGCACTCGGTCCGAGACGGGTCTTTGGCACCCTAGCGCACGCAGACAGGCTTTCCCTTACGGCCGTGCCCTTACGGTATAATAAGCGGCACCGCCATTACAATACCCAGTTAGGATAAGGGCCGCAGCTATTACAATCCCCAGTTTGGATAATCGGGCCCATCAAATTTACCCGGGCAACGCCGGGTCGCCCCAGCAAGTTAACAATAAAGTTGAAATTTAAATTCAATTGGTGACGGCAGCGGTAGGGGTGGTATTGGCGATTGAGAGGGGATTGTGATAGATCCGTCAGGACTTACGTAAAGGGAATCACTAAATCATGGAGGATTCCAAACATCTGGGGTGAAGAAACTACGGCAGATTGTCACGAGACCCCTTTTCCTTTCTCCCTCTCCTCAGCTCGCCCAGAGCATCCTCGTCATCAGCTCCACCATGCTCTTCGACCTGGTGCTCGTCGGGATGACGCAAGTCCTCGGAGGGAGCCACGTGACCCGCGTCCCTCACACTGATGAGAAGGCAGTGCACAAAGGTCGGCAAAGGGTCCCCACCTGCTGGGCAGGTAAAGGGTGTTTAACTGACCGGGTCACTGGGAGAAGTCCTGCAGTGACCCGGGCAAAGGGTGGGAGCTCTCAGCCGTGATAAATGCTGCGCTGTTCTGCGAATGTAAATGTGTATATGTACAGACTGTCAATCCACCGCTAAATGAGGGCGTCCCCTTGTCATTTGAGATAAATGGGTTATTTAATGTTAATCTCGTTCTACTGGTATATGGTGAGGAGCAGCATAGACGTAGGTCGTAGGAGCATGAAAGTGCAGTACCATGGATTCTGCTGAACTGCACTCTGCTGCCTATCACGTAGCCCCACAAGCGTATAACTTCTGTCTTGCATGGTGACTGCCCACCCAAGCACTGCCTCGGCTCAACCCTGCTTTGCTTCGAACACCTGATGACATTGGTCACATTCCAGAAGATTGGATCATAGGTATAAGTAACCGTAATAATTTAAATCATGTGTAATTAGACATAACGAGTCTAATAGACATTAGACACAAATGCTCTCCACCGTAGTTGTAAAGATTTTTTTAAAAACGGATCAAAGTAAATTCCAGCGGCTGTATTCTCCATCTCTCACGGCGAACCATTCTTCCGTCATCGCAGGGTCCCACGAGCTGGCGCACCGGGCTGGCCGGGCAGAAGCCGGGGAAACGGGCGGCGGCGGCAGCAGCAGCATCGAAAAGGTCGCGGGCGGAACCGACAGGAGCGCAAAATCGTCGACCCCACCGGTGGCGCCGCTGCGCTGCGTCCTGGCCGCCATAAACCGCAATCAGCTGTTCTTCTTCCTCGTCTGCAACCTGTGCACGGGACTGGTGAACGTGTGCACCGACACGCTGGCGGCGTCCGACTTGAAGGCCACTGTGACGATGTCGCTCTACCTGCTGACGGTGACGTTCGTCACCTTCGTGCTGCACCTGCGCCAGATCACGCTCAAGTGCTGGTGATGAGCGGCGCTGCCACCGCGGAGGTGGCCGGCGGGGCTCGGGGGGTCGGAGAGACGCGGGGCCTGCACTGCTGAGAATGCGGGTTGTGGTTGTTAAGCCGGGTTCACTACAGAGTTGACGGTCGCGGCATGCCTGCCGATGAGCGCGCGCGACAAAAGCTATTCACGTAGATTTGGGTGTTAGCTTGATTTGGCTACGTTGGGGCTCTGTGAATTTAAAATTCTGTCAGAATTGTGGTTCGCTTCATTTTGCTAAATATTAGCTCGGAGAATTAAAATAAAATCGCATTGACCATTGAGGTCCTATATTTAATGTAGCCTCTCATAGTGGGTTTATTGTCTCAGCCTGGTCGCAAGTGATTCGCTGCCGTGTGTCCTGATGGGCATTTCATCTCATGACCAGATGGGAATAGCGCAATTGAAGCAAAATAGCGAGAGAGAAAAAATTCCAGGTTTAAAAATACCAATCTCGTAAAACATTTGGTACGTTTTACTACATTAATTTAACAATACCAAATACAGGAATATGGTTATTGAGATCTGCTTGCATAAAAAAAAACTGTTAGTTAACCTTTAAATCAAGGCCCCGAGCTACAAGAAGGGTGTGTCGCCCTTGTTGTTGTCGGCGTAGAACTTCCCATTTATTTTCCGCAAGTGGCCTCGGAACTTCACGGTATCATCACCTCTGCTGCCATCTCTTCCACCGTCTTCCCTTGCCTTCTGTCGGTATCCCCTCCGTAGTCAATTGTATCTATCGCTTGTCAGTTCTCATGCCTTGACCTGTCCATTCCAAATTGTATACTAATTTTACGTGCCCCTCCACTATGTGTTTCCATGTGCTGGGTTCCCGAGACTAAGGGACCGACTCCCTGCGGGCAGCGTATCCACGTGCCGTAGCCAAGGTCACGGGTCTCTTATTTTCCAATTGGATGTGTGGAACCTCTGTCATGGCTATGATGTCAGCTACAGCTGAGCCTGAAATTCTGAGGTCCGAAAAACGGAAGAATTTGCTCAATTTCAAAAGAAATACGTAAACTACGACTCGTTCTAACGTCGATTATGTATGGGAATTGGAACAAATAAACCTCGTAACGTTAGTAGAGATGTTAAGGGATGATGAGGAACACTATCAAAAGTCACTGTCAAAGTTATAATTTAGAAAATAGCAATTATTGACATTAACATTATTAACACTTGTATAATATTAATCCATCCATCCATTGTCAGAAACCGTGTAATCCTGTACAGGGTAATTATAATTAAAACGAATATAAATATCTCGGTCACATACGGGCGGAAGCACATGATGCTATGATGTCACAGTGGCCATTTTACACGGGTAACCTCATGGTGACCCAAGCCAGATGGGGTTGTCTTCCTGACAGCCAGTTGGCTGGTGCATTGGATGTGATGACAATCCCTAGCAACCTTTCCCACACCACTACATTTGCAATCCGACTAGGATCACATATGGAGACGTGTTGATTTTGTAACTCGCCCTGAATAAGGGTGTCTGCTTAATAATTAATAGCAATATTTACTCTAACATGTTTTACGTTTCGCCTTGTGACTTTTTAGGAGCTTACTACAATAATAGGTTGAAAGATTTTACGGGCATTTTTTTGTACGGCGGGCTATTGATAACTTATAATTTCTCTTTTTTTTTAACGGAAGGAATTTTAAACTCACGTCGCACAGCTTATGTATGCAGTCTTTACCTTTGTCTATTCAGTATTCATCTGCATTCTTATTTCCAGCTCAAGTGCAGACTCGAGTCTGTCTCTTTTATAACATAATTTCCACCTACCTGCCTACTTTAGTTTTTCACAAATAATGGTATGTTCGGAGTGCACTACTTGGCGTAAACACGGCTATTGGCTGCAGTTACGCCCAGTTCAGTCCCAAACAAATGATCACTGGAGCACGGTTGATGCATGTGAGCAACGCGGCAGTCCTCCTTTTAATCATGTGGATTGTGAATGTGTTGTGCTTTTAAATATGCCTTAAATAATCAGGGACAATGCTAAAAGTACTTAAAGGTGGCCTTTACAGCAGGATTCTTCAACTGGAAGCCTGTAGACCACATCTGGCCTGGCAAAGGTTCATAGTGCCCTGATAATTGATGGCCTTCTAAGGTATAATAAATACAGATTAGTGAGATGAACGTGAGATAAACAAGATATATAGACGAGAGCGTTCAAATGAGGGATGTAGATTATTGGTCACATGTACAGATTTTATTTTACATCACAACACTACTGTCATATTGCCTACACGTGTGAAACCACGTCACATGGCCAGCCGTCACGCTAATTTGATAATGTGGCCTCCTGCGAATATAGTTGCAGAACCCCGCTTTAAAGTAATGCTTACAAGTGGTGTTTTAATACGCGTGTCTGTAACCAGTGTGTTTATTTTTTACGTACCGTCTGGGGACTATTTCATGGTGTTTTTGTGTTTTCCCTTTGCAGCGGTTTGTAAATTTCTTTAATTGTTTTGGTTATATTATTGATTGTTGAAATGAAGGTGTGAAGCCAATGTACAATTATTTGACAATAATTTAAAACTACAATAAAGAATAATTAATTATAACATTACACTGTGCCAGATGACCCACCAGCTGATTTTGAACACACATGCACCAAACAGACAACCACATTTTTAAAAATGAAATTCATAACACGCACAGTATTTCTTTTCGAGAAAAACGCAGAGAGGTTGGGGGGAGGAGGGGGGGAGGAGGGGGGGAGGCAGCTACTCAGTCAGCCTGCGTCAACCTGCCAGACACTGTCCAATGTATATTATGATGTTATCGGCCAATTAGTTAACGTAGTAAAAGTACCCACACAGAACAGAGGAAGAATACACATACTCCACACAGAAAGGTGCCTGAGGCAGGATGGTGTGCCACGAATAGATGGTAAGGCCCCATCTATTAGTAGCACATTCTAGGTTCAGCAATACAGCCTCCAACTCCTCCTCAGAGTGAGCAATAATCACTAAATCATCAGGATACATAACAATCCTTGACCAATAGGCAGCCAGCCCTTGACTGCACCCGAGCATGGATCAGCCTCCGATTGTATCTGTACCAGATGAAAATTCCACCAGTACATACATGGAAAGCTTCTCGCACTACTTGGTTGAAGATGTTAGTAATGTAGGAGCAGAGAGGACATCCCTGCGGCACCCCAATATGTACAGAGAATGGCTCTGACTCCTGGCCACGCAGCTTTACCCAGGCCTGCCCACCATTAATGATAGTGAGCTGAGAATCAGTCCCCCAGAATGTCTCTTGATAGTAGCATAATAATAATAATAATAATTCAATTTCTATAGCGCCTTTCACCCGAGGGTCACAAAGCGCTGCACAAGGGCCGCGAAGAGGACGGCATGTCAACAA
>JAZEWU010000001.1:29092504-29108444 GCA_036362915.1 Geotria australis
GAAAACCTACATCAGTACGATATTGCAATACTTTTTTTTCATGTTTTCCAGCTAATGTTGGAAGCGTTAATGCGTTCGTGAATGTCCAGGTAGAATTCACGAATGTCTGGGCATGACAGGATAGTGTTGTGGTAACATTTATGCCTCACAGCAACAATCACCTGGGTTTGATTCCTGACTCAGGTGGCTTTCTGTGAGGAGTTTGTATGTTCATCCTCTTTTCTGCATGGATTTCATAAGGATTCTCTTGTTTCCTCTCATAGCTAAAAACAATATACAATGTACTGGTTTTAGCCAAGTATCTCAATGCTGCAATGTTACCTGAACATTTTTCAACTAGGATTCCACACAGCAACACCATCGCCTCCAATTGCGAAAACCCAGGAGGGCCCTACTGAAAAAGTCATGAGACTTTCCTGGGTTAACAAGCGTCGTAATAATAATAATTACGTGATTGCAGGGGTTACATGAAACAGAATCATATACGAATAGACAATAACCAAGCAATGGACCTTCAGTGGTGACGATGAGCTGTGTACAACGAACTTTGAACCAGGTCAAAAACACCAAGACCCAAGTTGTTCACTGTGGCGGGTGGTTGAGGTTGCAAGTCACGAGTGTATAAGACAGGCTGGTGTCGCCCTCTGTGAATAACAAACTACCATTCGTCAATGTCGGAGATTTGCATTAAAATAATTTATTTGTCACATGTTCATTAACATCCATATGAACGCTACTGACCGACCGGTGAACACAGGTGGGCACCGTCAAATATGACGGCGAAGCAGAGACAGCAAAAATGCTACGTAGATTCGCGAAACAGAGGTGGATTCTGTATCTTTGTTCAACCTCCTAAGAGCCCACCGAGGTACAAATCTGCTTGTTAATAGAGACCCGTCGAACCTTATTAAGAGAGGTTGCCCGTGTCATCCACAATATGCATTTCCTATACACGTACAGCCAGTGTGTCACTCCACCGCTGCACGATGGCCTCACTACACACACTTTTGCCATGCTGATAAACAGGAATTAGGCGTTAAATCCTCGCACGCACTCTTCGTTGAAAAAAAAAAAATCTTCCAAAGTAAAAACCGTCCTTCAACCGGCTCGAACGTCGGGCGGCGCGTGCGGCGGCGTAGGGGGCCGCGATGGTCAGCGCGGCATGGCGCGCTTCTGCCACGACGGGGGCGCCGTGCCAGGGTGCTTCGTGAGCAGGTGATACTTGAGGCTGTTGTAGTGCGGATAGGCGCAGTCGCACTCGGGGCAGCGGTGCTGCTTCTCGCCCGTGTGCATCAGCAGGTGCATCTTGAGGTTCTTCTTGAACGGAAAGTCGCGGCCGCATATGCTGCACACGTGAGGCCTGTTGTCGGCGCGCGGGCACACGTGCCCCACCGAGCGCGCCGCGCTGGCGAATTTGCACCCGCACTGACTGCACTCGACCTCTTGCTGGGCGGCCGCGCGCAGTGCTTCCGCAGAGTCCTGCAGGGATGTCACTTCTTGAATGAAGAAGCCTGAGTTACCCTCAAAGGTTTTGTCTGAGGGAGGTGCAGACGTCATCGGAGAGATAAGGGGACACAACAACAACAAGAAAATAAAATTAATTAGAAAAGTGAGCGTGAAATTGTATCGTTTTTAGCCTTTCCTTACAGCCTTCGTTCGCAAGCTTGCCCTTTCCGTACGTAATCCGTGCCACCGTTGTGGACGAGACGATGTTTAAGTGTCTGACTTAATCAGTTGTTTACATATACTGGTGAAGAAACGATTTGTTTGGTGTTGAACGGCCATTTTGGATCGAATGTAAAGCATAACTTTAAAAGTTTTCTAATCAAGAAAAAAAGTGTCTCTGTTTCTAGCTATACGGCTGTAATTCAACGTGGCTTTGTACCATCTCTCTACCCGAATAAGATATCTAAGCAGATTCTTTCAATACAGTGATCAGATCTTGGAAATACGTTACACTGCGCTTTACGTGTGCCCATCATTAGATTGTTACCCACGCACCCAAGTGTTGCGGACCCAACTTTTCAACCCGACCATCATACTGGGTTGTATGAGCACACCTCCGCAAAACACAATGAAAGCAAAACGGACAAACTTGCGCGAGCATGCACATCACTCCAGCAAGTTTAGCACGCCAATGTGCTTCCAGTCGGACAAAAATAGTCAGACAGTGAACCTCGGTCATAACGCACAAGTATTTATTTGTGCCAAAACTGTTCGCGTAGTCCCTCCTTCCTTGTCTCACAGGAACGTCCTTGCGTCGCCATCGCGTTAAAGATTGACCTCAGCCAAAGGTACAATTGGAAGAAACATTGCCAAGAATTTCACACAGTTCCCACCCATGATCACATCACAGAATTACCAATAATACCTAAAAAAAAATCTCGTTGAGCTACATTTCGAATTAGAAGTCTGAGAGCAGAGTAATGGGTGCATAAGTAAAATGTGAGACTATTATTTTTTTGGTGTCAAAATATCGCCGTCAACATTTTATCTGGCCGCAGTATCTCGAACACAGCAGTGATTGGCCTAACATCAGGCTATTTAATCTAGGCACCATGTCTTTCTTTGGACTATGGGAGGAATACTCGGCAAAAACCGAGCACTCGGACACGGGGCGAACATGTAAACTCCACGTAGAAAGGCGCTCGAGATGGGAATCGCACACAGGCCCTTCTTGCTCCGAAGTGGCAGCACTACTCATTGTGCCACCGTGCCACCCAATTTCAGTTCATATTGTTTTTATAAAAGCTCTATTGTGTACAAAAAATTGCATTGCTACACAGTACACTCAATTAAATATTGATTGAAATAAAAAAACCTAATCATGCATTCATTACAATAGTACAGAGTAAGAAAACGGTAACAGGGTAAAGCCTTGGGGCAGCGTTTCATAGATTGTACTTACACTCTGGTCATGACTAACATTTACGAGTGATTAGATGGGTGCCACCTATTCACCAACCCGCGCTGACAGCACTGAAGCACACCATTGTATTGCTGTAGGTTTTCACGGCTCGATGTGTGAGAATTGCCCTCGGGAGCTACTCCCACATTGGAGGCATCATGAGGCGTCTCCAATGTGGGAGGCAAAACGTCACGAAGGAGAGAGGGAGAGGAACGCTCGACACGACCATCCCAAAACAGCAGCTCTTGGGAGCAATTCATGGAGTACAGTATTGCCAAAAAACCTCCATGACGGATGGAGCATGGGGAATATGGGTGTTCATTATTTTAGAGTTAAAACGGTAGACTATATATTTAACATTTTAAAATGTGCAGCCTCCAGTGCCAAGAGAAAACCGATCGCAGTGCACGCACAAAGGTGGCCACGTCTTTTGTAACTGTATGTGGCACCTGTCACGCAACAGCCAATAGCCCTGTCTGTCAGGGCATGTTTGTTGTGTCGCAGGAGTCCCGTAAAGAGCTTACAAGCTCACTGGGTATTATTCTGCTGTAATAATAAACATCTATCTAAACATCTAATAGCCCATCTCTCAACAGCTCTCTTGATTTATTTCACTGTTTTTTCGTGCATCCATTTTTTGTTCACTACTGTATCCACACATTTTAACAATGCGATTTCCCCTTAACCGGGAAGGCCTTCCTCCAGCAGTGTATTAACAAACAGCCGTAAATTATTATCAAACGACCATAACGTACATTCGCAAATAAGCCGGCACCTTCTTTTGAGGTGCTTTACAGTGGCAGTGCGATATCACACAACGCAAAGTCAACACACCTTCAAGTAGACGATCAGCATTGCAATACAGAGGACTACATCAGCTTCCTCGGTGCAGTTTCCCCATAGTCTATTGCTGGGGCTCATAAACCGAACCCAAAACACAGCGATAAATCGCCGGAGCCCTGTCTGCCACGATTCCACGCGCACTGGGAAAGCAAGCCGGCTCGGTTCACAACGCGAGCCAAGTTGGTTCGGTGCAGGGATCCGCGGCAGACCTCCCGCGGGATGATTCGGCGCCCAGCTTGCACGCGACACGATGAAGCCGGGCACGGGAGGCGCAAAGTTGCTCGGTAACGAACTGGCCAGTCAATATCAAAGTGTCTCTGCGTTCAAATGTAGGCTGCTACTCACCGACCACTGATGGGTCTCGAGCCAGTGTTCACAATTTAAAATTCCTGTGTGTAGGCCAGTCCCTTCCACAGCACAACCGCTATCTTCCCACAAGAAACACTCGTTTCATCGTCCCTGAAACAGGAGATGATGACCATAATGATGCAGCAAATATATTCCCTGGCTAGCTCATTGAACTTAACGATTTCCGATTTTAAGTTTTCTCCTCGTCCCGAAGACGATGGACTGCATGACTCCACGAGAGGTGCGCCCACTCCTTCATAAGCGGAGGAGATTACGGAACTGCCGAATCCTAACGGAGGTCAAGCGCAATCCATCCCTAACGCCGCCACCGGTCATTAGCGACGCACGCTCTTGCGGGCGGCACAAACAGAATCCATCCGACGCCACCCGACACCATCGCGCGGCGTCCCACGCTTAACAGCCACAGACTCGGTCCGTTTGCTTGTCAAACGTCACATGACCGACTAACCCAAACGCGTCCACGAGACAAGAACCGTTTGCGCCGCCGGCACGCGCAGCCAAACATCGCGTGCCACGCCAAGCGACGTGAAAAACACATCAGATGAAGATTAAGAAGAGCAACCGCTCGTTTCCTTGTCGGGTCGCGTCTTCCGCAACCGTAAACCCCGTCATCGCGCGGGATTTCCATTCGGGCGCTACGCCTGCGCGTCCCCGCGGTGCGTTCGCTCGTGCCGCTTGAGCCCGTTGCTGTGGCGGAAGGCCCGCCCGCACACGGCGCAGGCGTGCGGCTTCTCGCCCGTGTGCGTGCGCCAGTGCACCTTGAGGTTGTAGTGCTGCAGGAAGGTCTTCCCGCACGCCTCGCAGCGGTGCGGGCGGTCGCCGGCGTGCGTGCGCAGGTGGCGCCGCAGGCACGAGTGCTGCGCGAACGCGCGCCCGCAAACCGGGCACTCGTGCTGCCCCCCTAGTGGGTCCCAAGCGCCGGGCGGTGGCTGCGACGGCGGTGGTGACGATGATGGCACCGGCGGCGGTGGTGGCGGCGGCGGTGACGGCGGTGGCGGCAGTGCCACCGGATTGGGGATGCCCTGCTCTCGCGCCGATAGGGGCGGCCACCACGTGGGCCTGCCGTCGACGGGTTCTGGCGGTTGGCAGCGCCGCGGCTTAAAGTCCTGATTCATCGGTGCGTTTTGGAGGAACGAGGTGGAGGAGGAGGAGGAGGGGAGGCGACCTGAGCGGCCTTCCACACTCTCACCTACAGGAGAAAGTGTGAAAGATTAAAGAGCCGCACGGATTTATGGCTTGGAGCAAGAATTACGGCGCTGCGGCATCAGGATTCCGGTCGGCGGATTGCACCGAACGTTCGGAAAATCTGCAGCGCAGGTGGCTTTCCTCGAGCGCAGTGTTCTTCATTGGAAGGCTCGTCAGCCGCTGGCGGCACCCTGGTGGCCTAAAGTACGGCCTCTGACGTGCGGCACCCAACAACAAACGCAAAAACACCCCAGCACAATCTGCCATAAATGCTGTACCACTGCGCCACCCTGCTGCCCAAGCAAAGGGGAAGGGGTGGGGTACCGAAAAATAAATGCGTACTGTATTTCTATACTGCCGCGTGTATGCTCCCTGCCTCCAACTCTCATTGACACAGCTTGGTAAAATATGGGAAACAGCCTCTACGGACCGCAAAGCATGAAGAGGCCCCCGTTCAGCAGCGGAACGACACACAGGGCTGTACACGCACACGTACACATCCAGCGACATTTACAAAGCTGTGGCACCAGTCAGTTGGAAATGCCAAGGGGTGGCAGAGATCATGAACAATTCCCACAGCTCTGCTGGACAAGGCCGATTTCTTGACACGGCCATCCCGAAAGAATCGCTACGGAAGAGCAATTCTCATACATCGGGCCATGAAAATTTCACGTTCGTTTTTGTATACGTCTTCATCAAGTAACAAGTACAGCCGTCGGTTTCTGCCAGTCATTTGCAGAATGACAGTAAACAACGCCGGGGTCTGAGAGAAACGGTATTTCGATCCTCTGTATGTTCTGTACATATGGTAGAGTTGACAAATAAAGTTGAATTGAAACCCCACCAACATCAATACAATGCCGATTTCGCAAAACGATTTTCTTTCCTCCACCGCCTGCATTTTTCACTCGTTTAAGCAAAATTATCTGATGACACATCCACATAAATTGCACTCCATATGGCGACATCTGGCACCCTCCCGATCTGTAACGCAGTGATAAAGTCCTGCTGCCCCTCCCCTGCTTCTGTTATTGAAAAGGATTTAACGGCCTGCATTTCCCATTGCCTGGCAACGGGGATTATAAGTGCCGCGCATGTCACTAAAAAGCCTTCCAAGTCAATGGTCGCAAAGGTAGCAGCCATAGCAAGCCGTCCATCCAATCACACTCAACAGAGGACATTCAAATGAACGCACTTTATTCAAATGTTAACACAAGAGAACCTTATATAAATTAACCAAGTAACAACAAGTGCTTGGATGACGATATCATACTAGTTAGTACATACGTTCGGCCTCCAAAGAAGTCAGTACAAAATGTCCGCACCGAGGGTACCGGGTTCGAATCTGCACAGCACCGCGTCTTTTATGCCGTAAATCAGCTCCACTTCCCACTTATTGATTACTCTGCGGACACTTTAACACTATTTCAGCTTTAAATTCCCACTTTTACCCTAGTACCATCAACCCCATTCAACAATCTTCCGGGGGTCAAGGTAGAAGCGTTCACGTCGCGATCCCTGTCAGGTAGTACTTGGTATTGCCTGCGAATTCTACCAAACACTTCGAAGCCAAGCTGAAAGACGACAATGTGCAGAAGCGAGCCATCGTGCTTCGAAGAATCGCAAAGAAGAAGAACAATCTTCCGCCTTTACCCTGACGTCAGACTAACGTGTTACACGCTTGGAAAAAGATCGCAGGCACTCTGTATATTTCATAGGCGACGTTTCGTATCACGATACTTTGTCATAGTATTTTACAAAAGTAAAAAATAACATCAATATTCAGGCTGTAACAGACACCATCTTTTCAGTAAAGGTGCAGTACTGGAGGCGGACGGCTCTAATCGAATAGTGCAATAGTTTGGTCACAATGCTCGTCAGCAACGTTACATAATCTTTATTATGGTCATCGTCATCATCGTTGCGCCAATGTACTTTAAATACTGATAGTTCCTTTGTCAGTGGTTCAACAGAACAAAAAATTATGCCGTAAAAAATATTGACAAGTAGACGAGCCAGACTGACTGTGGTTAGACAACGCAGACTTCTGACGAGTTAGAACTTCTACCAGTCTCATCAACTGGGTTAGCCCTGTTTCAACACTGCAACAGGCTGGCCTGATGGTATGGAAAATAACCATCTATGCATACTGTTAAAAAGATAAATAAGTTTACAATAAGAGCAAAAGCGCGCAGAATCAAAACACGCAACCCCAGTGAATTTTGTTTAATCAACGCAACCACGTAACACGCATCGGTGAACCTGTCCACTTACGATGCGGACATTGCGCCACCGCTCGTGTCTTGCTCGCGTGATCAAATCCCGCATTACGAACACCGTCTCTCCACCGTACAACCAGAAGCGGTTGCACGTGAACACCCACCAAACCGCGCCATAGGTCGAACCTGCCGATCTCACTGCCGCACGAACCTCTGCCCGCTCTCCGAGCTCGCCTCGTCGGCGTACAACGCGGTGCATCGCTCCCCCCCCTCCCCGTCCGCCTGCCCGTCCCCTCTCCCCTCGCCCCCGCCGTCCCCGCGTCCGGGCCGCCCCAGCGCCACCAGCAGCACGTCCCTCTCGGCATGCCGCAGCTGGTGCGCCTTCAGCGTGGAGAAGCGCGTGAAGCCGCGGTTGCACGACCGGCAGCGGTACGGCTTCTCGCCCGTGTGTGTCAGCCGGTGCGACTTGAGGTTGGAGCGGTGCGAGAACGCCTTGCCGCACACGTCGCACACGTGGGGCCGTTCGCCCGTGTGCGTGCGCATGTGCACCGTCAGCGAGTCCGAGCGCGCGAAGCGCCAGCCGCACTGCGCGCACGTGTGCCGGCGCTCGTCGTCGCAGCCTCCGCTCGGGGCGAGGCCGGCGCCCGCTCTCCTGCCACCGCGCCACGGCCACCGCGCCGACCCCATCGCCGCGCCCGCGTAGGGCCTCGCTCCTCTTTCCGAGGGTCTGGAAGCGCCGGTGTAGGCCGCGGCCGCCGCCGTAACTAACGGGTCGTCTGGGTCGCCCTGCGGTCTGCCTCTCGCCGGCGCTGACGGGCCGGCGGGGAGCCTAGCCCTGGCGACGCGAGCACGCTGGCCGGCGGATACCTGCAGCGACGTCACTTCCTGGATGATGAATCCGGAATGCAATGGCGTCTCTTGTCCTACAGGAGACAACATTGGACAGACTTTAGAGGCGGAGACCGCCGGTCCGCGGTGCATCGCCAACTCACGGGGACCAGTTTGTTTTTTTACTTTTTTTTTAAATTGTCGTCTGGTCTGTTATTCATCGGCAAGGGCTTGGTTTTGTTTAGTTTTACACGTAGCTGACGAAGGAAGAAGATGTTCGGCAGGTGAGGTATTCTGACGTTACGGTGGTGCCGGGGGTGCTTGGGGCTTGCATGCTGGTGGATTTTCACGCACGCGTTGCTTTACTTTCAGTGCAAAGTCACGGAGGTCGGAGAGATTCGTACATTTACCTCCCTCGAAGTAACGGAACACAGATCAAAAACAAAACAGCCCCTTCGATCATCACGGCCACACAACGTCCGTCTCTTGCAGACAGCAGTGTTCGGCACACTGTTCCGAGCAGGGCCAGCTGCCGCCAGCCTCTAGCAGCTCCTGTGTTAAGAGGAAGTACTGAGGCAGTTCATCTCTTTAAACGCAACGTGCGGCAATACCGCCGAGGTGTGCGCGAAGCAGATAACGGCACCCACAGCCGGGTACAAAGACAAGACCTCTCCGCTCCGACCGAGCGTGATGTCAGAAGACAGACGTTATCCACCGACGCGCGGCTGTGGAGGCCGCGCTCGAGATCTTTGCGCGGACATTCGGGCCTCTTTGACTTGGGTCTTTGTACGCAGCTCAGAGGAAGGCAAGTGGCGAAAAAATCTCCGCTAAGTCGCGGGCACCTGGTCTTGACGGGTTTTGGAGATTACTATTGGACGACAAGTTCTACGTTTGTGAGAAGAGAACGGTGAACTTTCAGCACCAAATAAACATTTCACGTGTCTTCATGTTTTTTTTTTTTGCTCACTTCAGCCTGTTCCCCAATCCGCAGGTGCAAGATTCATTTCCTGGAACGCTCGTTCGAAGAGCTGGTGCGTGCTCAGGAGAAACATGTTTGATTACAAAAATAAAGCGAGCTATGGAAATCTGTAAAATAAAGGGCGCCATATGCCCATGGTAGTTTTCCATCAAGGCGAGTGGTTTTTTTTTTGAAACGGAGAAAACTCGTCCGTTTGGATTCCAAGCACACTTGAGGTTCAAAAGCCGTGGAGCTGGCTGGCAAAGCTGGACCTTTATTTTGAGTGACTGGTAAGAGAAAACACCCTTTCTGGCTCAGTCACACACAAACACCTATTGCCACGGAATGGCTTTCAAACCCCAACACACAGGTAGAAACGCCTCCGTATAAAAAACACATTTGCTTTACATAAGCGAGATTTACCATATGAAATAAGATGTCTACCTACATATATATACATACACACACACGACAGGACAACTTAAACGACTCTAAAGTGTTAAGTCAGAAAGATGTCCAGTTTCTGCACATCTGCAAATAGTGCATTCTTAAACTGCTGGGGAAGCATGTTCTGCTGTAATAATAAACATCTATCATATCTTAGAGAAAGCTTTTCCCTGAGTTGGCATTCGAGAGCGGACTACACCAAGGTTAACAAAGTGGTGTAAGGTGTTTTATGTCACCAAGTCAATGTGTTTTACGTGACTGTCATTCAAACAGAGGCACGACAATTTCAAACCGATTCAACGGTGTTCACGGCTCGACGTACGAGAACTGCTCTCAACAGCTGTTCTTTCGAGATAGCCGTGTCGAGCGTTCCTGCACTCCAGATTCAAAGCAACTGCAGTGCATGCTGAGAATCGTGCACAGCATTACACATGCCACATTGGTCAAGTCACCATCTACGCAGGTCAAAAGTCGCACGCTTGACCACAAGAGCACCATCGGGTTGGCGATGGTCCTTGAAGACCAACATTGGGTTTTTCAAAACCACCACTGAGCTGTAAAATCTGCTACAGAGCATTTAAAGAGACTCGCACACGTGGCCTATTAAGGACATGGCAGATACTGCAACGCAACCAGAAAAAAACAAGCTATTTGGAAAATGGTCAAAGCTCTGCTAAAGAGACAAAATTAAGAGTGTGGTGTGACGGCTGCGAGAATGCAAATTCGTACAGGAAATGAGCCATACGACTGAAAAGTCGTTTGAAACAATTTTTCAATGCGACCATTGGCAACTGGCCAACCCGGTTCAACCCGGATAACGGCCAGTTAAACCGGAAAAACACTATCATATTATATGTCCTCCGCAGAAAGCAAGGTCTCAGTTTTTATTGTTTAAAAAGAAAACCGCTCAAGGTTGATTGCACGCAGAATAGATTAGATAAATCTTTTCATCGCGGGTCGTGGAGCCCTGGCTTTCCATTTCAGCAGAATAACTATGGCAGTTTCTACGGCTATTGTACAACAACGACGACGACCACCATTCACCATCATAGCTATGGCAGTTGGTAGAGCTACTACTGTACAACGACGGTGACAACCACCATTCACCATTAAGCGGCAATGACGTCAACACGGTTCTTGTGCATACACGCCCGAGTGTATTTATACCTTCTTTGTGCAATTTTTTACTATCGATGTGACATGGGTTTTTTAAAACACATATTCTGTTATTTTGTTGAAGGTTATGTCCATCTACGTAACTTCCTGTGTAACGTTCCACCACTGTCGACCCCAGTGTTGAGCTGGACGCTAGCGAGAAAGAGCTCATGTAACAGAATGCAGCGCTACGATTATCACTGCCGATTGTTAAATCAGAGAACGGAACTTCAAAGATCGATCACATCCCTGACAAGAAACACGTCTTGAATGATTCGATCGGAGGCACAGACACGTGGCTTACCGTGTATGCGAGTGGCTTTCTTCGTAGCAACGCTGAAAATAAATAATCTGCCCCTGTTCGTTCTTGAATATGGAGTGTATGCATGTGTCAACGGCTTGGCACAGGAGCGAGCACAGGTGGTGCACCTGCCCGTCATCTCAGTCAGGTAACCCTTGGCACTTGAGTCTGTCTCGTGACCCTCCTGTCAGCGAGCTTTCAACCCTTGGCCTGCCAGACACATGGCCAGGAACAAGCACCGCGGTGACGTCACCACTACTTGGTGGCAAATGGCAGTTGTTGTTCTTATGCTTTCATGGCTTTTGCTGTGACCAGGTATGGCTGAAGCCGAGAAGTAAATCGCCTGTTGAGTGTGAATGGCCCATCAAAAGGCAGAGCACGTTCACCACCTTATTTAAACCACTTTCACAGACATCTTATGCACTGCATAAAGTTACGCAGCAGTACACGAAAACCTGATATTGCCCGGAGCTCTTTCCTGCATTTCCTGTGCCGTGTGTTGCCGTGTCCAATGCCACTGTATTCTGCGCGTTGCCGTGCTCCCCATCTCCCGTCTCTCCCTATGTTGACCCTGTGCATTGTTTGCGTTTGCCAGTGCACTCTGCACATCTGTGTCTCAGTCTGCTCTGCTGTCGCCTCTACGAGTTCCTGTGTGTACCAGTGCATCATATGTCCCGTTGTGCTGTACATCCAGAGGTGTATGTAAGCCGAAAGGGGCCGGTACAGTGTACCGGTAAGAAAGTGGCCAAAGCATCGAGTACAATAAAGGTGTGAAGGGGAGTTGTGATACGACCGCACGGGTAAGAAATATAAGCTACCTCCACCCCTGTACATATCCCATAATGTCCCTCCATGTGTGCTTGTTAGCTGTACATCTCCGGTGGATCCCGTGTTTCTATATTGTTCCAGTTTTCTGTGTGTGTGTGTCTCTCCAGGTGTTCTGGTTTGCCGTGTGAATCCGCGCGTCTGCGTCCCGGGGGCATCTCTCGGGTGTCTCGTCATTCCCTAGCCGCACGTCCCCGCGTGTCTCCGCGTGTTCCGGCGTGTCTGCACGCGTCTCTGCATGTCTCTGCGTGTCATAGCATGTCTCCACACATTCACCGCGTGTCTCCGCGCGTCTATGTATGCCTCCGCACGCTCTCGCGTGCCTCCGCACATTCACCGCGTGTCTCCGCACATTCACCACGTGTCTCCGCGCGTCTGCGCGCGTCTCCGCGTGTCTCTGTGCCCTTGCCTGGGTGCTGCGCGTTGGTCGTCGCCATCGCCCCCGGGTCTTCTGGCTCTTGCCAGCTGGCTCGGTTGCTCCCGTCTCCGCCCGGTGCAAACTCCAGCGGCGCTTCGCCTGCGACCCGTCGGGAGAGAATTAATGCCCGTCACCGCCGCGGCTATGTTCAAGTCTGCCGCAGCGTCGAGCATTCACGAGGGGAATTAATATGACGGTGATGAAACCACCTGCAACGCACCCAATCTCGTCAGATTTCGAAAGCCGAGCAAGGCTGAACCCGGACAGTGCCGCAGGCAGCCAGGTTGCTCTGCTGCGTTGTGGACAGTAGAACAAAGTAAAAAAATATCCGCTGTTGTCGTTTCTAGGTTTCCTGTGGTTCGCCAAACCTGAACTGACCAGTCTATCCAAAATAATCGCCACTATCTGCCATCCGTTCATCATCGCCATCACCACATGATCAATCCACTACTTGAGTTGTGTCGCCTCTACCCACACTTACGTCGCTGACACCATCCGTCCTCCTGTATACGTCGCCTCCTCAGCGTTCTCCGCGCCTTGCCCTCACCCGTGCCGCCGAGGTGACATCACGCAGCCACGTCCCCAACTCTGACGTCACCCAGAACCTAAACCCCCCGCATTGCCCGACAACCGACCCCTTGCCAACAAAACTGCTTTGATTTACGTCGTTTCGATTTTCGTCGCACCTTTCCGGAACGCATCCCTGACGTAACATCCGGGGTATTACTGTACCATCAAAATACAACGCGCCAACTAAAACACTCATTCAATATTTGGCGGATAACATCATAATATATAGGAAGCATTCTGTGGCAATATGGCGCCGGTAAACTGCCTGGCTGCCTCCTCCACCTCTGCGCTTTCGTCGCGCCTCCGAGTCGTTCTGTCGTCAAATGAATATCTTCGACATTGAATGGATATGCGAGCGTTATAAATGTAAAATTATTATTATTTTGATTAAATCAACACAGCAGATTCTCACCCCTCGCCAGGGAGAAGCCCCGACCCTTGGCGCCGACAGGTTCCACGGGAGCGGCGGGCGCGGCGTCCCCCCACGACGAACGTCGGCCGCTCCCCTCCGCCCCCCGTCGAGACGGTAGGGGCGCCGCCGATACTGCCACCGCGCTCCGCTCATCTGCAACCGGCACGCGGCGAGTCACACCGTGAGCCGTTAGCCTGCCGTCGCCACCGTCGTTATGGCTGAGGTCCGCGCGGGCGTCGAGGCGACAGAACTACTCACCCCTGGAGGAAGCGATCGTGTGGGATTCTTAATTATTACACCCTATACATCCATCCATCCATTTTCTAAACCGCTTGTCCTGGTGAGGGTCGCGGTGGCAGCAGTCCAAGGAGAGTGGCCCAGACATCCCTTTCCTCAGCAACAGATTCCAGCTCTTCCTGGGGGATTCCCAGGCGTTCCCCGGCCAGCCGAAGGATATAATACCTCCACACAGGCGATATGTGGGCCATTACATCGCAGGTACGTGAGAGGTAGTGACAGCTTAGAAAGGCCTCCGTAGTTGGCCGATTACAGATGATAGCATTTAAGAAAAATCAATCGTTGGAAAAAAATTGGCGTGTTAGCGTCACGTGGCGTCACCTTCACACGCCTCCATCTTGACCCCGTACCACGAGCGCTGGGCGGTGCCTCCAACCCCTGACCCCACCGACCTCGCCGCAGCCATGCCGTCCAGCGACGTCTCCGCCACCTCCCCTGCCAAAAGGGAACCGGCAACACCGCGTCACAAAACCGCTCCCGTGCGCGTGCGTTATTTACATCAGGTGTACAGTGCCTATAAACCACATCACAATTCAATTCAATTCAACTTTATTGTCAATTCTACCATATGTGCAGGACATATAGAGGATCGAAATTCCGTTTCTCTCAGACCCCGGTGTTGGCAAATACATGGACTAGAACAAAACATAGGTTTAAAAATACTAGGATAAAAAATAAAATACTAACAATTTTTTAAACTTACAAGTTAAGCTAAGCTGGGGGTCGGGGCGGGGTGTGTCAGGCTGTTGTCTATAGACTCTCATCAGATCGCATCATCAACGCTGAGGAATTAAGCCTGATGATGTATTTGACGTTGGAGGCAAAAAGTCGCAAAGGAGAGAGAAGGAATGCTCGATACGGCTATCCGGCAAAAGCAGCTGTTCAGAGCAATTCTCATACATCGAGCCGTAAAAACCTATAACAATACATATGTGCATTATAACGCAATTGACAAAATCCGGGAATTTTAAAGTTCTATGAAGGCATCCGGATTTCCCACAGCAGTAACACCAGAAAGGGTGATACTGGGAAAACCAGGACAGGTGGAAACCTTATTCTGAACAGAAATCACTTGCAACAGCACGACCTCGCACTCACCGGATTCCCCGTTAAAGTCGCGCTCCTCAAACTCCCCGACTGCTGACGAAGCTTCGTCCTCGGCGTTTGTGAACTCGGTTGTGTTGTCTGAGCGAAACGGGGGAACCGGACACCCGTGTTAAATCTCCCGGTTGAATGGTTTGATTTGACATGAATTATAAACAGTGCTCCAGATAACAATGTGTACCGAGAATTTCACACTTTATAAAATAGTAATTACGTACGCCGTTTAAATTAAATGTGTAACAATGTCAAGCGATTTTGCCACAATGCTTGAGTGCATGACGGAAATATAACTAGAAGTGTGCGATATTGGTGCATTGGTTGAGACCATGTGTCACCCAAACTCAAGACTTATTTTTATAACTTAACATTTTAATTGCGTTGTTAACTTTTAACGGTCTGTTAAGCGCTTTGAACCAGAATGTACGAAAGGCACTACATAAATAAAGATTACTATTATGAGCGCCATGTGCTAACCTACTTTCAACTCGCCAGGCTCAGATAGCATCTCCTGCCGTCCATATGTCTCATCTCTGTCCATTATTTTTACTATATTTCTACAGCTACACTTTTCTCTGATCGTTTAACCTAAACTAAATTCCGATCCATTTTACGTTGTGTTACCCGTTGACACCTCCTTGACCCAAGCCTTATCCGTATTCTTCATGCCTTTGTCTACCTCACAATTTCCTGTCAACATGCAGTGCCTTGTAATGACTCCTTGGCAAAAAGAAGCAATGATATTGCAACAGCTGTTGCTTATGAATATCGGACTCAAAAATAGGGAGGAACAGGTTTTGATGACGACGAATTGGATACAGGGATCACTATATTGGATTGGGTCGGAAATATGAGATGAAGAAAGCAGTAGTGGTGGTGCCCATCTTGGACAGGCTGAAAATTGACACGGCTGGCTAGGACATCTCATAAACCACATAACAACTAAGGTGATAAACATGGAAGCACCAGAGCGGACACTGAGAAGCAGGTCTATTTAAAGGTGGTTTACAGCCCGCGCGCCCCCAGCGGGGGCGCGTGGGCTGCCGCTCCCTGTGTTTTACGTATTTATTTAGCTTTAATTTGTTGTACATTTGTAACTTTTCA
>JAZEWU010000001.1:29132389-29153381 GCA_036362915.1 Geotria australis
TGACGCTGGGAGGGCTGGTGGATGTGCTGCTTGCACTGTTCAGCAGCTTGAGCCGGGAGTTGTTGGTTTGTGCGACGAGACTGGGTGCCGTGGACTATCGGAATTTTACAGTGAATTCCCCCTCGGCCACCGATGATACTAGCCCTGACAACATGATGGAGGACATCGATCACCACGTGGAATATGGTAAGATTATAGGGCTATTAAGTGTTTTGAGTTGGAAAGCCTGGATTGTAACAAGGTTTTGATGGAGTGTTTTTGTCTGAATAGAAAAGGTGGAGGAAACTTCAATCCGAGATGTGGAGGAATCCAGTCGCAACTTGGAAGTAAAATATTAGCTCTTCAGAGGGGAGCTCTGTGCTTCAAACTACAAACACGTGAGCTGCTCTTAATGTCTCCATTGAATAGCATCTGCCCTTAACAACTCAAATGTACATTATCTTCCCGCAGGTGAGCCCTTCGTTGGGGCCCACTCTGAGAAGACCGCCCAGGATTTTGCCTCTGTGCAGGGTGACCCTGACGTTTCTGCCATATCGCCGGGTATTAATCACGCATTCATTCCTCTCGTTGAGTTCACTGGCATCCTTGCATCGGGGTCAGATGTCCCATCAAATGCCGGGCATGGGCCATCTGCTTCAGGGCTACCTGCCCCTGGACGGATGCCATTTATCTGTCGGCTGTGCGGTCGGAGCTACACGCGCGCCTGCGTCCTTCGCCGCCACCGCTGCCTGCACAGGCAGCAGCAGCAGCATCTCAGCGACGCGTGGCTCGAGCGCCCGACGGTGCCATCGCAGACACAGACGGAGCGAAGCGGGCGCGCCATCGACAAGCCGTTCTCGTGCGACGCGTGCGGAAAACGCTTCTCGACCAACTCGAACCTGTGCAGCCACAGGCGCGTGCACACAGGCGAGAAGCCATACCGCTGCTCCGTGTGCGACAAGCCCTTCTCGCAGAGCGGCACGCTGAAGAACCACATGAACACGCACACGGGCGAGAAGCCGCACTGCTGCGACGTGTGCGACAAGCGCTTCACGCGCGTCTCTAATCTCAACGTGCACCGGCGCACGCACACGGGCGAGAGGCCGTACCGCTGTACGACGTGCGGAGAGGGCTTCTACAAGGGCAGCAAGCTGAAGGCACACCAGCTGAAACACAGCCTGGTGGGGTCAGGGTTGGGGTCAAAGTCCCGGTCAGAGTCATAGAGTGGAGCGGTTGCTGAGGCTTGGAAGGTTACGTAAACGTTGAGTTGAATACAGTACTGTTGTATTTCTTTACGTGTGGTGCTTGCTCATCCAAGCACTATTTATGCAAAAATACGCTTAGCTTCCCAGATATGTTGAAATCTGGCACGATTTAAAATGTCACACCGTATGCCAGTGCATAAACCTACGCTTACGGTATGCCCGCATTAAGAGATCTCCAGTTCCCACTTGTGAGGGCGGTCCCTTATTCGTCTAACCAACTTCCCCCAACATCATCGTCAGCATGTTTGTGATCATCATTTCCATCTTCATATTAAATAAAGTTTGCTCACTACGTCATTCATATAAAAGGTGTTTTTTTCATATAGAGTTCAGTATGCTATATGCATATTTCTCATGTTTATTAAATGCATGGGATGCATAGTTTAACCACATAGTTGTGTAACAACCAGGGGTGGAATTGGGCGGGAACGCCCTTCCCAGACTGAAATTCCCTGAGGGAATTACATTTGGAGGGAATTACATGGGCTTACAGTTGGATGGTTAATTTACATCTCATAAGTGACAGAACAGCAGAAAATGCATTCTCATGAACTTAATTTTTGGGGGAGGACCTCTCGACCACTGCTTTAAAGGGGAAGTGGGACCCGGATGTGTTCCCAGAGTAATGTTTCCCCCAATTCCACCCTTTGGAACCACGGGCGTGGAACCTAACCCCCACTTTCTCATAAGCCGTTAGTCTTGCCCACCACGGTTTTGTACCAGCCACAGGGGTTTTCAGGAACGAGGTGTATGATGTTGATAATAGTACAGTAGTCAGCGTGATTGTGATAGTGTATGCTGAGAATGGTATAGATTATGATATAATTACGGTTAGAAAACTAAAGTGCAGATCTATAATCCCTTGTTCAATGCTATTCGTGGCGGACTTCTCCTACCCCCCCCCCCCTAGAGGGAGCTCTAAGGAGTCCCTCTAGAGTCTAGATGGTATTTTGGCCTATTCTTCCACGACGGCCAGTTATCGTGGAAGATCTCGATACAATCATAGGATTACCCGACCACAGTTCTGAGGGTTGGGCGGCACGGTGGCGTAGTGGGTAGCGCTTCCGCCTCACCCGGGAGCGGAGAGCTTTTCACGAAATATATCGAAACAAACAATTCTAGTGAGGTTGCATTAATAGTTTGAACTGTAACTGGCGTCAAGTAAAGCGGTCACAAGGAACTGTTAAGGTGTTTACATTTTTCTAAAACAATATTCATTGCGCGAATGTGCACACGGCGGATGAGCAGATGCGCGGCACTGCGAGTTTTTGGGATGGTGGGGTTTGAACGCGGTTCACAATTGACCATCACGGGCTGCTGACGCCGCGGCTCCTCGCTAACAGCAACATCTAAGTGTAGCGTTAACTATCGGGACGACACGGTGGCGCGGTGAGTAGCGCTGTCACCTCAGAGCAAGAAGCACCCGGTTCGATTCCCGGCTCGGGTACCGCCTTTCTGTGTGGAGCTTGCGTGTTCTCCCTGTGCCCTCGTGGATTTTCGCCGGATACTTCGGTTTCATCCCACAGTCAAAAGACACGCTTGCTGCAGCCTTAGCTTAATTGGCCTGCTGACTAAACTTTCCTGGGAGCCCTGTGATTGACAGGCTCCGTTCTCCCCCCCCCCGCGACCCTGTAGTGTACAGGATTAAGCGGCTACAGATTATGATGATGAACTTGCAACCGTAGGGCGGTGACATGGCCTCGCGGTAGCGTGTTCGCCGCTTGTTGCAAGAGGTTCGCGGTTCGAATTCAGCGGCCTGCCCCGGCCATTACTGCACAGTATAATATTAACTATTAACTTGCTAATAGCTTTCACCTACCCTTAATACAACTACTACTAATTGGCTGTGTCGGGTGGAGACCGGTTTACGATACTTATTTTTTTACGTGACACCAACCCATAAAAACGGATATATTATGGAAACTACGACATTATTAAGGGTTTTGTTGCTGTGGCGTAGGAGGGTCGCTCATCATGGCCGGTTTCAAGGATCTCGAAGATGTACTTCAACGCAACTCTTCCCGTGACTCCTCGCCCCAGCTGGAGGTCAGACGCGGCAGGGCAGCATGACAGCCCAAGCGCACAACACCTCTTAAAAACCTCGGTTCGAACCTAGTAAGAGGTTAGAAGACCCACTTCTGTTGCGCAGCATTAAAACATCTGATTCTGGAACGTGTTCGCTTGGGGATTACTGTATAATATTGTCCTTTTTTGTCAATCCAGTGCTGGATGAGGGTCTCCCCTTGCCACTCAGATCGTGTGGGTTATTTGATTATACTTCACCACGCTGGTCAGTTTGAAATGGTGACGGAGGGGGGAGAGGAATATTAGTTTGGAAATAATACAACAATTTTCTCCACCGCCCTCTGATACCCACAATTTAGCCCTGCGGCCCGATGACAATATGTTTAGGCATGGTGATCATCAATTCAACGATTAGCCAGCATTAACCTTGCTTAGTTTTCAGGATCTGACAAGATCAATCACGTTTTATGTACTTTGGGTCATATGCAAGTTTAAATATTGCTCCTGAAAGTGATTTGAAACACTTATCTTAAAAACTCTATGCAAATAAGTCTGGGGGAGATGCATGCTCCGAATTTCTCTGACCGTTTCAAGATGCTGAAGGATTCTTATGAGCAAATCACGATCGTTGTTTGCAGGAGGGCTCGTTTGTGCTGGTCACAGAAGACCAGACAGACGGAGGATTTCTCATCCATCACTTCCTCTCCTCCTACATAAAAGGTGGTCTGTAGACGTGTTGCTCAGCTCATGCCTCGCTTTACATTAACCGATCAAATAAGCTCTTCACATGAATAGTTGTGAACGTACGCTTCTTACGTATTTATTTTCCATCCATCCATCCATTTTCTAAACCGCTTGTCCTGGTGAGGGTCGCAGTGCGTATTTATTTTAGAGCTGCATTTATTGTTCAATGGATATTGGAGTATTCATTGTAAAGCACCATGGGTTGCTTAACTTGAAGAGCACAGTTTAACAACGAATTGCACTGAATTGTATCGTTATCTCCTTGGGAATGAGGAAATAAGTCGCACATTGTGGAAGGGCAGCAGTATTCACCTAGAATAGTATGGACCCTCGTTGAAGAATACACCGAGGCAGCGTGTAGCAGTGTCCATCCTTCTAGGGTCCTTCCTGGAAAAGCCCCAAAGTGAGCTTCCTATCAAGTCTTGACAGTAACGGTCGATCTGATGCAGCCACGAGGCTTGTAGCCAACTTCTTGACCTCCTCCACCCGCGATGTTCAATAGCACAGAGATCCTGATGGGCAGGATCAACCAATAGTAACGAATAATTTAATACATTTGGTATTTACGTATTTTTATAGCACAAGACTATCACGTTGGAAGGTGCTGTGTTTCACAGTCACAGTCTGTAGGAGTTTCTGAGTAGAAGGCGGTGTTGCTATGTGCAATCCCAATTGACCAATTTTCTGGGAATGTTTTTTTATTTCGCAAGTTTTCACCATCACGTCGGCCTTTTCATATCAAATATCGTCGTGGCATTTTTTATGTCCACTGCAAAGCATATAGTGCTTTCTATGGTTATTAAATAACTGCTTACGCGTCCTCTCTTCACAGATGGTTGGAAGGTGTGTTTCATTGCGTTGGCTCAGTCTTTCCATCACTATGCGACGGTCGCTCAAAAACTGGTGAGTCCATGTGTTAATCACACATGAAAGTCCCACATTCACATGTGACCTGGCTGAGACCATTGTATCACCGCACTTGAAAACCTAATTTAGTCAGGGTGGCTGAAACCTGGATTCAAGCACAGGTTCACAATATTGGGGATCAGTTAACTGAATTAGGTACATTTATAATCTGTTTAAAATATGTTTTTATTAGTGAGTTATTGAATGCCTCGTTGCTGAGGAAAGGGATGTCTGGTCCACTCTCCTTGGACTGCTGCCACCGCGACGCTCACCAGGACAAGCGGTTTAGAAAATGGATGGATGGATGAATGCCTAGTTATTCAGTCGGTCACCACTTGAAGGGATCTCAGAGGTAGTTGTGATACCCGCTTCTTGGGGCCACTCTCTAGCGTGGAGGATTTGAATGCTCAAATTGATACTTTGTTTCATGACTTGACACTGATAGCACATTTGTGTAAAATATTTCAAACAGTCTAAAACATAAGCAATGTATATTAATCAACGAATCGATGCATATCGGAAGTTTGTTTGCTATTCGGCACGAATTCAAATACATTTTTATAACAACCTCCCGGCACGTGGAGCAAAACATCAGACATCTTACCAAACAACACAACCATAAAACTCATTGGAAATCTGTACAGCGCAGCCGCAAAAACCTACGCAGTAGCATTCATCGATGCATCGCAGCACCTCAACGCTTTGTTTCAACACAGATATTTATAAGTTGTTTCCTCTTTAACGTGATCCCGGGGTTGTGTTGCGAGCAGGGTGTGAGCTTGGGTTCGGCGCGGCGTGACGGCCAGCTCACCGTGCTGGAGGGGCTCGCCGCACTGCGGGACCTCGCCCTCGACCGCGAAGAGGAGCGCTCCGAGCTGGCCTTTCCCATCAGTGTCGTTCGGTGAGCGCGATAACCGTGCCTTGTTACTCCCTAGGGCTGAGCTTCTTAAACTCGAGTCCTACTGACTCACTGCAGCCCACATTAAGTCTTAAGATAATAAATTAATCAGTCGGTGGGCATTGTCTTTTCATTTGCCGCGACCCTCACCAGGATAAGCGGTTTCGAAAATGGATGGATGGATGGAGCAAAGTTGTGTGGAAGATACTTGGCCTATCACTCCATATGAAGCTTTGGGTCGAGGTGGCACAGTGGGGAGCACGGGTGTTGCATCTGCCAATCATCTGAGTTAATCCATATCACCTGGGTCGATCCTGTGACCTGCCAGTGACCCTTCGACACGTCACGTGACCTCAATGTGCGTCTAGCTCGACACGAGCACACCGGTGACACCACAGCTTTTGCGTTGTGTGCGTGCGTGTTCAGCCCGGATGCTGAGAGCCTGCGGGATCTCTACGACTCCGTTAAGCGCTGCCTGTCGTCCTCGGAGCCCAGCACCCCAATTCGCCGCCCGGTCCTCATCGTTGACAGCGTGAGCTCGCTCTCCGCCCTGGGCTTCTCCGTGCCGGCCACGCTCGCGTTCCTGCACTACTGCCGCGTGCTGCTCAACCACACGCTACGAGTGAGAGCGCCTCTTTAGATTAACACTCCATCACCGCCGCGGCGTTTGAATGAACGGTGCGCAGTCCCAGCTTGTTCTTCCTTCCCCTCGTTCAACCACGCAGTGTCGTACATCCTCTTCTCTTAGCGCAACATCCTATTGATTGCAACTTCGCAGAAGGCAGTAGGGAGGTAGTTTTTGTATTGGGGTCGTCGTGTTGTCGTTTCCTTGTTGTGGTTGTTGTAGTTGCGGTTGGCCGTTGTTGTCATGGTGAGGTGATACCGGACACAAGCATGATAGACTTCGAGCGAGTCACCCGTCGATAGCGCGTGGTTGTAGTTTAATAATAAGTTCAATCATTTTACATTTATAACGCGCACATATTCATTCAATGTCGAAGATATGCATTCGACGAGGGAAGGACTCAGAGGCGCGAGCAAAGTGGAGGAGGCGGTTGGGCGGAGCCGTCAGAGCGACCGTTGTGCAATTGTGTTCGCCTGCGGCAGGTGCGGCGGAGCGTGATTGTGCTTGCTCGTGACAGGGCGATGTTGTGGCGCTGCTGTCGGTGGACTCGGACGTGGATGACGCCGATGGGGTCGCGGTGCATCGCGCGGTCGCGCACCAGGCCCACACGGAGCTGTGCGCCCAGGCTCTGCCCACGGGAGCCGCGCGGGACGTCGATGGCCTGGTGAAGCCCTCTTCCCCCCCCCACCGTACGACGCACGCACGACGGCGGTAGTGGTGGTGGCATGGTAGCTGTGATGATTTTGGAGGTGGTGGTGTCAGTGGCTGTTGCGGTGCGGTGCGGAGCGGTGGCCCAGTGGTTAGCGAGCTGGGCTGCAAACCTGGCCGCCCGAGTTCGAATTCCGCTCACGGTAAACACCAGGGACGATTTTCTGAACCGGTCCTGGGCCTCCCCTAGGTCGACTCAGCCTCAAATGACTACCTAGTGCGGTGTGTAAATATTGCCACTAGGGAGACAAAGGCGGCCGAGCATGGTGGTGGTCACCCACCTCCTCCTGTGCCGTGTCGACCTTCATAAGTGCTCGCTAACAGCACTTGACCCAAGGCTATACGGGGGATCTTTGTCTTTGTGGTGGTTACGGTTGAAGTAGTCAGACTTGCCCAGCAGAACTACGCGCATCTGCAGCCTGGTGCAGCTCTCAGTCTTCTAAGACGCAAGCAGTGGGGTAGTTGTCAAGTCAGCAGGCACTGAAATCGCACCAGGCTGTACGAGCTGGTTGGGCTCAGGGACTGTTGGTTGTGTCGTACAGAGCTTGCAAGCTCACTGGGTATTTTTCTGTTGTAATTATACACATCTATCATAGAAAGCAGTGTGTGGCAATATAGCACCGGCAAACCGCCTGGCTGCCTCCTCCGGCCTCTCTGCGCTTTCCTCGCGCCTCTGAGTCGTTCTCTCGTCGAATGAATACCTTTGACATAGAATTAATATGTGCGCGTTCTAAATGTAAAATTAATATTATCTATCTTTCCAGCTGACAGTGTGGACGCGCTTCCCGGCCCAGGCCCTGCCCCGCTCCTGCACCAGGGAGCGCTTCCGCTACAAGCTGCACGAGCGGGGGCTCACCCTGTCGCCCGCGCTCAATCCCTGAAGACCTCGATAGCGGAGGCAGCAGCAGCCGTCATGGTGGGGATAACAACAGTGGTGTTGCCGCGGTGATGCTGGTGCAGGTGCACCGACGACTCACCTGGGTGGTGACGATCGCTTGTGACTGTACACACGCGACTCACGGAATAGGGCACATCGTGTGCGTGAGTTATGAAGCCACGTCTTGCTGATGAGAAGCATCAGGGACTATACTATCACGAAGGATTTATCGGATTGTTGCATAGCGCTTTGATGTGTTTTCAGGATGTACCACGGGTTATTTGGCAAGACGGCCCCACGTTTCGTTCCCGAAGAAGCTCCCGAAATGTGGAGTGAACCATCGGAGGTGTCAACACCACTCGGCAGAATCGAAAGATTCATAAAAGAGCAGTTGTGGCTTAATTTCAGCTGGCAAATCACATGCAGGGCGGCACGGTGGCGTGCTGAGTCGCGGCGCCGCCTCACAGCAACAAGGTCCCGCCATCGAATCCTAGCTTGGGTGCCTTTCTGTGCGGAGTTTGCATCTTCCCCCCGTTAATATCATCACCATCTTTACCATCAACTGCTATATCACCATATTTTTCAGTTACCACGTAGATTTTTTTTAGCCAGTTGATATTCGGGTTAGACCACGTAATGATCTCCAAATATCTGTTGTGAAACCCTCCCACGAACCAAAGCGCCAAACAAATTGTCACGTGTAATAATTTCAAGAATGTGGTGATATATATGCAGTGTTCAACAGAAGTGGTCCAACAGAAGCCATAAGTCAATAAGTACATTTTATTTTGAGTATGTGTATTAGTAGTGTTAGTGTGTCTGTATATATGTGTGTGTGTAAATATGTCCAGCACAGATCCAAAGCTCCGTGCTCCAAAAATCCTCCAACCGATATATAATGTTTACGTTTTTGTAGAAAAGAGGATGAGTTTGGAAAAGTGGTACTGTAACTAAATTGGACCTGGTGCTCTGTGATGGACTGGCGTCCCATCAGGGTATAGCTCTGCCTTGCGCCGTGTGTCTGCCGGGATAGGCTCCGGCTCACCACGAACCTGTACAGGATTAAGCGGTTTCTGACAATGGATGGATTGATGCGGTACTGCCCTCTGCTGGGCAGTACTATTTCTTCCATCTCAGCTTGGGCTTCTTCATGGCCGTGTACTTCAGTGGCATCTTATTTTTGGGCTTTTTTCCTGCAAGGAGACACATCAACATTAGCATGTTAGCGAAGCTGTGGTGTGTGTGTTGTGTGGCCCTCACAGGAAATCCACAGCCCAACTCAACATGTTGTAGCGAGGGCCGTTAACTGAACACAGCCTTGACAGTGCCATGCAGTGGGCGCTTACATTAAATGCTTTCCTCGGTAAGAACTAGGAGCTCCAACCTATATGTGAAAACTATGAGACGGTAAGCGTCTTAAACACTGAAAAGATTACTAAATTAGCTGGTCCGTAACCATTCAAGGGACATCATCTTCTGTTGATGATTGCCATAGCGTCATGAAGACAACCTAACGTTAAACACTTCTTCCCGTACCTGACTTGGCTTTCTTGAGACTTTTCGTGGCGTCGTAAACCTTGTCCCCACCTTTCTTGCTGCGTTTCTCTGCTTGACGCATGAAGCATGCTTTCAAGGCCGTGAAGCAGCCAGTGAAGCAAGTCGTGACGCACGTCATGAAGTAGGTAACGGTTGCTGGTATGCACCCCGTTGTCTCCTCTGTCTCTTCAGGCGAATTCGCATCGCTTCTACACAGCACAATGAGCAGTACAACTATGTGTTCCAGGCAGTCCCAGATTACTTTGTGGCATCTTCATTAATTGTGTTTTTTTAAATCGCTGGTTAGAGGTAGCTGGGTTTGCTAAAATGTCTAGCACTGAGGTCGTCAGCTTTATTTCAGCTGCTTGATAAAATTGTACGGTCACGTGTAGCATAACGTGGGAGGCGAAACGTCGCAAGGGAGAGAGGGAGATCGCTCGACACGGCTATCCCTAAAGAACAGCTCTGAAAAGCAACCATCGTGAATCGAGCCGTGAAAACCTACATCAGTACAATTCTTACTTGTTGTTCTTGCAGCAATAGTAGAGCACCACACAACAGATGGACGCGCCGAAAAACCCGGCGGACGACAGGATGACACCGTACGCTGGCTGGTTCTCTTGTCAACATAAACGACGACATGTTTAGGATTACATTTTGATGATGCCTCTGTTATAAAGGAGGGCCATTATCATAAACGTCACCGAGTGTATGTTTCTTTTCAAGCAGTGTTATTAATAAATGTGTCGGGTGTTTTTGTTATTGGTGCTGCCAACGCAGTGTCACCAAATCATTAGTGTAGAATTAGGGTTTGAACTAAGGCTAGAGTTCAGCTTTGGACTGGGGGCTCAGGTTAGAGCGAGAGATAGGGTCTAGAGTTAGGCACTGGAACAGTTACCTGATGAGTTTTGAACCCCAGGAAAGCTTGGAGGAGTGACGGTGTCGTTGGTGTTTTTCCATAAATGGCGCATCCACTTGCTCCAACCCGGGATGTCAATGTCCGGCTCTGAGTCTGGAACACAGAAGTGCTGACATTATTATCAGCACCACCAATACATCACAACGACAACAACCAACGTTATGTATTTATTAATAAGGGGTGCGAGAACATATTTTGAGATCCAAAGGGTGCAGGCTGCAATAAAGGTTAAGAACCACTACTATAGTGGATGCCAGTGAATCCCTGTTAGAGCCTTGGTACATGGATTTCTGTGTATCTCTGTCGAATAACATTGGCTCATTGGTATATCTCTGCAAAATGGTGTAGATCACTGGTGAATTTTTACTGGATCATTTTGCTCCTTAGCAGAATCCCTTTAAATCACTGCGTAAATGTGATAGACCCATTTGGATTTCTGGTGACCAGATCCCTATTCACCACTGATCAATGTGATGGAGCACTTACTCTGGGGCGAATTGGTTCTCGTGTCGGACTTCACGGGCCTTGCAGCCGAAAGCTGCATCCCTGTGAACAGCACGACCAGGGCCAGTAGGAGCCCTTGTAACCCCATGGTGAAGCAGCTCCGGGGAACCAACACCACAACGTCCAGTTGAAGCTCAAGTTTGATGCTTGAAAATACCACAATCCGGAGCCTGAAACCAAACGCTGGAGCTGGTCATAAGTGCCGGAACAAGTGGAAAAGCCTGAAATGCTCTCCACGATCAAACGCGTGCTCGATTGAGTGGGAGTTTAAACGGTCATTCGGTCATTATGCATCGTGGAGGAGGTTCGTGAAGGACCGCTACTGCCCAGTTGGAGGCAACAACAGAGGGCGGAGGAGCGGCGCTCACAACAGCAAGCCGAGCGTCGGGCGTATAAAAAAACTCAGCAATCTGGCAAGGCAGGGAGCACAGGTGGTGCCCCAATCGGTCATCTCAGTCTGGCAGCAAATGGCACCTGGGTCTGTCCCATCACCTCCTGTCAGCGCGCGCTTTGACACTGCGTGGCCTCAAGGTGCAACTCCCCTGGCACAGGCTCCGTGGTGACGGCACCGCCGCTTAGTGGCGAACGGCGGTTGTTGTGTTGTAGTTTAGCCGTTGGCCACGTGGGGGGGTGGAGTCAATTCAGGACGGAATCGATTCCCGAATCCGTTTTCTGGAAAATGTCAGGGTTGAAGCTGATTCTGGAAAGAATTGGAATAAATATTGAACCCCACGGGTGGCGCGGTGAGCAGCGCTGCCACCTAACAGCAAGAAGTCCCGGGTTCGAATCCCGGCTCGGGTGCCTTTCTGTGTGGAGTTTGCATGTTCTCCCAGTGTCCTCGTGAGTTTTCACCCTGCACTCGGCTTCCTCCCACAATCCAAAGACATGCCGCTGCATAGGTTAATTGGCCTGCGGACTAATTTGGCCCCGGTGCCCTGTGATGGACTGGCGTCCCATCATAGGTATGGCCCTGCCTTGTGCCCTGTGTCTGCCGGGATAGGCTCCGGCTCACCGTGACCCTGTATAGGATTAAGCGATTTCTGATAATGGATGGATGGAAGGCAGCTTTAACGACAGACGATAATTTAAAATTGCATAGCAAATACAATCACATCTCGAAATGCTAGGAGACCAAGTGAAATGTATTTAGAACAGCAGCCCTGTATAATATGAAATGTGCAAGGTTGAGGTTTTTCGCCAATGGCTGTTTTGCAGTGCATATAGTCGAAATACTGTACAGTGTACACAGATGAAATTATATTTAGAGTTTGCAAAAACTGACGTTTTAAAAGAAAATTGCCTGGGAACGGCTGGGAATCCCCCGGGAAGAGCTGGAGTCTGTTGCTGAGGAAAGGGATGTCTGGTGCACTCTCCTTGGACTGCTGTCACCGCGACCCTCACCAGGACAAGCGGTTTAGAAAATGGATGGATGGATGGATGACAACAGAGCCGTTTTTCTGTACATCACGTGTCTATGGAGTTAAGATTTAATGATTAAACATCAGGGACAACACGTTTGCTAAACGATGAAGATATTTGTTTTATGGAGTCAATATGCTATAGACATACGTTATATACGACAGGCGTTGTGTCAAGTTACTCATTGTTACAAATGTGCATTGCGTTCACAAGGAGTCACACATTGCTACTCCCATGATGAGCTTTCAAAACACCTTCTTTGGCCACTGGTTTGTAAAATTCCATGAGGAAATCGATTCATGGTTGATAACTATGGTAATTTACATATTTTGCACCCTTCATTAATCCACTGCTGGATGAAGGCTAATCCACGCTGTATCAAGCAGGTTGGTGAAGGAGGGGGGGAAGAACCCAGGACTGGTTCGGTTGTCATTGTTCGTTCATGTTGGCCATGACCGAAAATCGAACTCGGGTCGCCAGATTGAAAACACGTCAGAGTGCTAACCACTGCACCATATCGTCCCCCAAGCAGTAGGGCCAGCTACAACGTCGCCCGCCTTTACCATCACGTTTTTACTTTCAGTCATTGGGCGGCAGGGTGGCGCAGTGGTAACATCTGCGCCTCACAGAAAGAATGGCCTTGCCTGAATAGGTTCGATCCCCGCCTTGGGCGCCTTTCTGTGTGGAGTTTGTGGGTTTCCTCCCACAACTTCAAAAAATACTAATTAATTGACCGATAACGTCGTAATATATAGGAAGCAGTGTGTGGCAATATGGCGCCGGCAAACCGCTTGGCTGCCTCCTCCGCCTCTGTGCTTTCTTCGCGCCTCTGAGTCGTTCTCTTGTCGAATGAGTACCTTCGACAGCGAATTAATTTCTTTCTTCACTAGTCACCCTGCACTACCACAGTGCCACTCGTAACCTCCTCTCTATACCAAGGAACAGGATGGTCGATGTCAGGTGTTGTTTTCCCGTATCCACCCCGACCATCTGAAACACCAACACCATCCCTCTGCTGCACATTTGTAGCAGCGGCAGCAGCGTTCAATCCGTACCAACATTTAAGGAAAACATAAAGCTCCAACCTCTTTCGTCTGACTTTCAAGCAATACTGAGCTTGGCTGAAAAATATTGTGTGCAGTACAAATTGCTTTATTACCTTTATTTCAAATTCCAATAAAAATAGCTTTAAAAATTCCAAAGATCTGCAGTGATTGTGTTCCATTTTATATTAAATCACCCTTATGATGGTTCATCCATCCAGGAGAGTGGACCAGACATCCCTTTCCTCAGCAACAGATTCCAGCTCTTCCTGGGGGATTCCCAGGCGTTCCCAGGCCAGCCCTCACGGACTTAGACGGACGACACCTTATTATGGTCTCAGCAAATATGACATGACCGGCAAAAACCCACAAATTGTATTAACAGGAAAATTCAAACGTCGGATAAGATAAATAAAAACGGATCATCCATCAGACACCTTATATAATTCTCGAGTGATGACAAAGATGCACTAATATACCATTTAAAACATTTTCAGCAAGGCAAATTCAAACATGCTGGGAGTATGATCCCCATTTACAGATTGTGTACGAATTTGCCTCCACTGGCAAATTTATATTAAAACACATTTATTTCACTTCAATTGACGGTGTTCTGTAACTTCCGCCACTGCTGATAGTCACGGACTGGTCGTCCTTGTAATAACGTCCTAACAGCTGGACAAGAGCCCCAATTCGTAGTCCTATGCCCGATTGTGGTTTAGTTATGCTATAGCAGGATGCTAGCCCATCAGGTACACAGGGGTAATAGCAACCCTTTGACTTTATCGTTATCGATCGGCAGTGAGGCCGTTAAACAACGCAGCGTTATCCATAACAACGTTACATCGGCACGCAGCGAGGAGACGCTCGTCACCGTGGACCTTTCGCGCGTCTCACGGGACGCAAAGCAACGGCCTCGCCGCACGCACGCCCGTCCGTCCACCAGAGCATCGTCCCAAAACTCCACCGGCAGCATCACTAAGGTAGTGCCATACCCGCGTGCTGCACCCTCTGGTGCGTCTTCATGTTGCGCTTGTTCGTGAAGGCTTTCCCGCACACCCCGCAGAGGAAGGGCTTCTCGCCCGTGTGCGTGCGGTGGTGCCGCTTGAGGCTGCTTTGATTGGAGAAAGTCTGCCCGCACACGGTGCAGCAGTAGGGCTTCTCGATTGCGTGCGACCGCTCGTGGACGCTCAGGTCGTCTGCGTTTTGGAAGCATCCGCCGCAGGCGAGGCAGCAGTACGGAAACTCGCCCGTGTGCACGCTCCAGTGGTCGGTGAGGTCGGCTTCCAGGGTGAAAGTGTGCGGGCACAACCAGCAGGAGTAGGGCATCTCCTCACCGCGCGGGATGACCGCCCGATCGCCACCGCCGGCCTCGTCAATGGTGTATTGGAGGCTCAGCATCGTTTGATGCCCCGCGGTTCTGCCTCGCCACGATCCCTCACCGACCTCCCTCAAGTCTGATGTGTGAAAGATGTGGCCCGTGGCTGTGTCCATGGACGTCACGTTGTGTTCTGAAGGTCGTCCGTTGATGCATCCATCTGCGTTTGTCATGGGGGGGGGAGATACACAATGACTACAATTAATTTCCCTAACTTTATGAAAGCTGTGGCATTCGATAAGCAGGTATCGATGTCTCTTCTCATTGTTGCGAGCTGCATAAAAAGGGTCATTACAAATAGCCTAAGACTAAATCGTAATATGTTGCATAAAGTGAAATGTGGTCGTAAAGTGATGCTAATGTTCTTATAGAGCCTATATCGTAAAGTGATTTCATCGTATTGTAAGACCTTCGTAAAGCGAGGAACTATTGTATTTCAGATTGCTTCTTACCAGCTTGGTTTTCCACTGTCCTTTTGCTGAGCACCTCGCTTGAACGCCAGTCTTCCGAAAATGAAGCTGCACCTTCTTTAACCTTTTCTGCACAGTGCACACGTTCACAAATTACAGTTATTTCACAAAGTACACATTTGCCCTTCGCTCCTCATGACAATGTTGACTGTGACACATTGCATATCAAGTATATTTTGTCCACTTGGAGATCTGCGTATGACCGAACACAGACCTTTGGAAAAATCTGCAACTGTCAATTGCCTTCATTTTACCATGTGAGAACCCACGCGGAGACTGCAATTCTCATTTATAAATTAAGACGTGAGAAACTGGAAACAAGTTCAATTTTGAGCCAGTTATGCGTATACATTTGTGAATTTTCTGACATATATAATTAGGGGTAGTCTTAGTGATTCTGTATGCCGAGCATCACTGAGCCAAACGGCCGGCCATCGCCCCCCCGTTCCCTCCCAACCGTGGGGACCCTGCAAATTGCCTGGCTTGCCCCCTGGTTAAGACCGCTATTGTATAAAGTGAGGCTTCTTCAGGTTAAAAATAATCAAATGCTTGGCTGGGTTCCTGAGCTACAAGCGCTTAGTGTAAGTGGTAGTAGATGGACCTAGACTGGCACAAGGGCCGTGGTGACGTCCCCGCCACTTAGTGGCGAATGGAAGCTGTTGTTGCTGGTGGTCGATGCATCTAAACCACTACCTACTCGTGTTTAATTACATGTGTTGGCTCCGTAGTGGTGTGTTGTGAGCTGTTATGATGGACTGTCATACCTGATGGCAAGACTGTCGACACCATGACGATAGTATTATGTATAACGTAGCATGTGTAGTAGTAGTGTGTGTGTACAGTGTAGTGTGACGATTCGTATCACGGGTTTAATAGAGGTGTGGTGACATACAGCAGATTAAATGGACAGAGACTGATCTAGTGACTGGGCCGAGACTGTCAAATTGTCCACATGGGGTTCAAAGGTTATGACACAGTTTTTTAGCTCTACTCATGTAAACCCACATCTCCCTTTTAAAAACAAGAACTTTGGTCTCAACAGACTCATGTTTTTTGTTTACATATAAAAAGAATGCTGTAGGTTTTCACGGGTCTATGTATGAGAATTACTCTCAAGAGCTGTTCTTTCGGATCAAGGGAATGTAAAATGTATCTTCCGACTGGTCGAATGAGTTTCTCTGTGACCTCTGGAATAGATTACCGAGCTGTCTCGTCTCCGTCTACCAGTAACCACCTTGAAGTTTAATCTGTTGAGGTTTTCCGGGCATTACCTGCTTCCAGCTGGAGCTCGCTTTGACTGAGGAATGTTCTCCACTCCTCCGAAGGCAACTCTTCTTTGTCCTCGTCTTTAACATTTACTGTCGGTGGAGTGCTGCTATCGACGCACATTTCAGGGTCGTCCATGGCTCGCAGCCTCCGCACGGAGAAAAGCAGCTCACGGCTCAAGCCGCTGAACAGCGCGAGCAGCACGTCCACCAGGCTTCCAGTCGTCCCGTCGCCAGGAGCGGTGACGGCGGAGGCGTCCCAGCGTGGCGGCGTGGTCGTCCAACCGTCGTGGGTGTCGGCGCCCTGCAGGGCCTTCACCACCTGGCGCAGCACGGCGTAGAAGCCGAAGGGCAGGCGGTCGCGCGCCGTGGCCAGCAGCTCGGCCCGCACGAGGCCGTCCCCGACGCAGGCGCGCAGGACCCCGTAGTCCCGGATGCCCAGCTCCGAGTCCATGGCCCGGGCCACCTCCGCGTTCACGCCCTGCGCCTCCAGCCACGCCGGGAAGTCGCCGCTCGGCTGCAGCACCGGGGCGGCCACCACACACGCCATCCTGATGGGACGTGCAGTAGGTAGTTTCAACAAGAAAATATGTAATGTATTGAGAAATTATTTACTTTCAAGCATCACATCTGAGAAATGCCTTGTGTTTCCAGGTTGTGTTTAAGTGACCGTCAGACAAGATTGTGTTTAAGTGTCCAGATTTGTGGGCCCCCATTGTGTTAGAGGCGTCCGAAGGCTTTTGTTTTTAAAACACACCGGACATATGTAGACGATAAAAGCGCACCCCTGCAAATGCTCCTGCTAACACAAGACAAAGACAAACACCCCCCGTATATCCTTAACATACTGTAGGGTCAAGTGCCAATTAACGAGCACACATGAAGGTCGACACGGCACACTAGGAGGTGGGTGACCAGCACGACGCCCGGCCGCCTTTGTCTCCCTAGTGGCATTGTTTACACCCTGCACTAGATAGACAGATGTTTATTATTACAGCAGAGAAATACTCATTTGAGGCCGAGTCGACCTCGGGGAGGCCCAGGACCGGTTCAGAAAACCGTCACCGGTGTCGCCCCTGATCGGGATTTGAACCCGGGTCCCCAGATTTGCAGCCCAGCGCGCTAACCACCGAGCCCCACACCATCAACTCACACGATCACCAACAATAACATCCCAAATGTCGTTGCTGGTCAGAATGTCTGGGAGCATAGACACGGGCGCATAGTACAATACAACCTACAGTTTGCCGCACTGTTCATCTGCTTGCTCACCGCGTAGCCCAGGCAACAACAGCCCTGTAACGTCCTGCGTTGTGATCACCCATACAAATCCTACCCCAGGCTCGGGCCTGCTTGGCTCTCAATCCCATTACTGGTGTGTGGTGGCTGTATAGGAATTCTTCAAAGCGCGCACGTGTTGGTCACAATTAATGAATCAGAATAATTAGGGATAATTGTTCGAGATTTCGCTTACCTTAGCGGAAGAACCGTTGGCAGGGTTGAAACTGGCCGGTGCTGATTTAATCGTTTTTTTAGTACAGCCCTTCAACAACAAAACCTCAAAACAGAGTTCCTCCCTTTAAATCCGCCACTCGCCTCTCTTGTATCGTGAGACGGAGCTGCGGTGATGATCGGCGGCGATTGGTGCATGGGAGGCACCGGCGTCATGTGGGTGCGTGTCAATTACAAAGCCATCTTACCTGGGGGGGAAGTGAGCCGATAGTGTGGGTGCACCTAGCTTGGTACAGGCGCCGTGTTGATGTCCCCACTATTTGATAACGAACGGTGGTTGTTGTGTGTAGGGATGATGCTATTTAAAACTCGCCCCAATTCTGATGAGTCCCACCAGAGCCCTTCCCCGGGCCCTATATATATAGAGGTGGGGGGGGGGAATGGTGCGGTTTTATTGGGTTGGTTGTGATGTCATCACCGTGTCCCAGCCTATGCACAGGAGTCAGGAGATAATACAATCACATAAATTACGTTAATTCGCAACGCGTGTCCATCCTTTAATTACGCACGTGATGCAAATGCCTTACATTCGCCTCCAATTTGGGTTTATTGCTTAACGATGATACGTTTCCAAGCTGCACTTAGTCTATATTCTATAACTATCAGAACGATTAAAACGTATTTTTAGTTCTTTCAATTTCGATAGACTCCCGAATGAGTCTAAGCCTGTAAGTAATCAGTTTTACACAGGACGTTCGTGTGGGCCATGTCGGCAAGCATGTTCTGCAACTGCCGACAATTGTATTCTCAAATACTACATTCTCAAATACATCCCCTTTACTGATTGGCTGTGTCGGGTGGAGGCGGGTTTACGACACACATTTTTTACGTGACCTAACTCATAAAAATAGCTATCTAAATATCTATCTGAATACAAATTGCCACGGTCCCTTAGCGTCGAATCAGCGTCGTAGACAAGGAGACGGCGGGTGTCACCATCAGCGAGACCCGGACCAGAGCCGGGTTTCCTTCCTCCGTCGCTGGGCGGATTGAGCATGAGGCGGCGTGAGAACGACACGAGACGGGTTTTCTTCTCTTTATATCAACGTTTCTCGGGATCGGGGGTTGTTCAGAAGAAGGGGGGACCGAGTGGTTTCCGCCGTTGACATTTTGTTTGTATTACCCCCAACGCGACCCCTGGTTGTGGCACCCACAGTCAGCCGAGGAAAGGTCCTTCACGTAGGTAAGAACTATTACGATATTGAAACGTCTAGCTGTGGGGAAAACGCTGTGCTGTCATGCGGTGTGTTGTTATTATTTGGTTGTGGGGGAGAGGTTGTTTAGCGGCTAGCGCTGTGCTACGGAGCCGGCGACCCGAGTTCGATGCCCGCTCACGGCGAACACCACCAGTGACGATTTTTGTAACCGGTCCTGGGCCTCTCCTAGGTCGACTCGGCCCTCAAATGGGTACCTGTTGTGGGTGTGCAACCATCGCTGCTAGGGATACAAAGCCGGGCGTGATGCTGGTCACCCATCACCTCGTGTGCCGTGCCGGCCTTCATAGGTGCTCGATAACAGCCGTCGTCTCTACAGTCTGTCAAGGCTATACGGGGGATATGTTGTGTCTTTATTGGCAACCACAAATGGAAATTAATCGTCGCCATCATAATAATTAGCAGCAGCTAAGGCCCATCCACTGCTGGATGAAATGGATGCCACATCTGGTAATGCTGGGATGTTGTAGCAATCCAGCCTAGCAATCCACCGCAGTACCGTGCAAACATCTGAACGACGGGGTGGCTTCATTGCAACCACGAATTCACGTGCGGGTTTAATATCATCGCAGCGGGCTTCTGAAATTTATAGCGCACGTATCATTCTTTCAGTAAGCCACCCCGTGTTCAGCGCGTTCATTCGAAGGCCTAAACTTACAGGCAACTTGCAAATCTTACGAAATGTGTTAAATCGCCTACGGTGCTGTACACGGCACATTCGGTTGCAGCATCGCAACGCCGTGTTAGCGATGGCGGCGCGCTTGGGGAGTAGGCCTTCGTCCAGTAGCAGTGGATTGATCACTGCTGCTGATGATGGTAGTACACTGTATTGTACACAACATTAGCATTACTAATAAGCTCTGCGGCGTATTGATGACCTCCACTGCTGTGCCTCGTTTCAAAGTCTAGTCAATGTGTGGTGTCGCATGTCTCCTGTTTACTGTGGTCGTTAATTTGATAAAGTTTCTGGCAATGTTTGCACCCGTTATGTCTGTGTATTTCTATGTTAACCTGTCTGGCTTGTCTCCTATGTACGTCTGTCTGTCTGTGTTGTCTGCTCTTGAGAGCATTTCTCATACCTGGTGCAGGGAACACCTACCTAATTACAGTGGTTATTTTTGCATTTTGTTCCCTTCATGCAGATAGTCTAATGAATGTCCTGGAATTGTGTGGTTCCTCCTAGCCACAGGCAAATGCGGATTGAGGTTGGGGTTGTAGATAACGGGAAGGGCACATGGTAGGACGGCAGAGAGGATGGGTTTCACTTTAAGTGCGAAACGCGAAGCAGCAAATACTTGTATTTAAAACATATATAGTGGTCATTTGACACAGGTTACATGTGTGATGTGGGATGATGCTCATATATCTCAATATTCTCTCGGTCATTCGAGGATGGCTCAGGCCTTGTCCAGATATCATTCAACAATGATATTAGCCACGGTAGGGCATTAACTAATCTGCATTGTGAACCCAGCTATATTACCTAATCTCACCTTTGCCTCCAATGTGGGAGGTGAAACGTGGCGAAGGAGAGAGGAGGAATGCTTGCCAAGGCTATACCTAAAGAGCAGCAGTTCTCATCTCCTGACATCACATAAATCCAAGAACACTCCAATTTTCTTATTGGATCTACCTACACATGCCATCAGGATGGCGTGCGCGGTGGCCGCCCCGTTGCTGGAGCCGAGCGGGGACTTCCCGGCGT
>JAZEWU010000001.1:29160710-29179923 GCA_036362915.1 Geotria australis
AGGGGTAGGCATTTGGACAGACGCTAGGCTATTTCTACGTACATATAGTCATTGTTGGGGAATAACAATTTGTTGTGTGTGTGTTACGTGTGTGTTCTCCTGGGTGGGGGCAGCTTTAATAGTTGCTAGCAGCATTTGAAAGTGAGGTTTATTAGGCTGAAGTAGTGGTCCTTATCTTGGTGTGTTTGCAGTTTGTGTGTTTGTGGGGAGTGGTGGTGCAATCGTTTGGTCACAGTACTGGAGAGCTGTAGACATGAGTTTGATGCCCAGCCACGGAGAACATCAGTGGCGAGTGGTATCTGAACCTGTCCTAGGTCAATTTGAGACTCATATTTAAGAACAGTTGGCTGAACCTGGATTCTCAAGCGTAGCGATTGGTGGTCTCAGGCCAGTTACCAATCACATGGTTTGTATTGTCATAATTTGGTTAAAATTTAGCTCTGATCAAATTTATTTATTTTTTTAAATGTGTTTGATAGTCATGCGAGGAAGATTTCTCATTAATGGGGTATGTGGGAGAGTGTAGCACCCCACAGATGGCAGATAAGAGGTCACTTAAATGGTTCTCTGAAATAGTTCTGCGGTGTTTACTTCCACGGACCATTTTCTAACACAGGGCAATACCTTGCTCTACGAGTTCAGGATTGAGACTCCATCTGACGACATAACGTGGGCGAGCACAACTGTAAATAAATTGTAAGGGGGAAGAGAGATAAAAATGGTATTATCCGGAAAGACATCCAATTTTAATACATCATTGATTACACTTCACTAATCAGCATTGAGGCATGGTTTGGGGGGGGGGCTTATCGTGATGCCGTGTGGGTCTCTCTGTGCCCCCCACCTCCCTTCAGCTACCCAAGTTCCGTGGAGAAGACGAGCATCTCCCAGGAAATAATCGACATCTTCCCATCCCAGAGACTGGACATTGGGGACTCAAGTGTCACTGGTCATGTGAGGTTATTTCCTTGATCTGCCGGGTATATTCTTGGTGGATGAGTGAGCGAGTGAGTGAGCGAGCGGATATGTGGGCGAGTAAGAGAATGTGCGCGACTGAAAATGTGGGTTAGTACAGTGGTCCCTCACTTTACGATATTAATCCCTTCCAGAACACGTATTGTAATGTGAAACCATCGTAAAGTGAGACCAATAATACTGTACATTGTTTTTTGGTTTCAAACAAAGGAGAAGTAACAAACTGAGATGTAAATACTAAAAAGCACTGCTATTGGCTGAGAAGCTACCCAAGCG
Organism: Geotria australis; assembly: GCA_036362915.1. NCBI lineage: Eukaryota > Metazoa > Chordata > Hyperoartia > Petromyzontiformes > Geotriidae > Geotria > Geotria australis. Next base: position 29,161,962 of record JAZEWU010000001.1, read on the forward strand.
GCATGCGTTTCCAGCGCTGATTGGCTGCCGCGCCACCCACGCTCACGCGCAGCCATATCGCAACGTATCGGTAAAGTGAAATTTGATCGTAAAGCGACACTAACGTTCGTGTAGAGCGTATATCGTAAAGTAATTTCATTGTATTGAGGCCATCGTAAAGCGAGGGACCCCACTGCAGTATTACAGACACGCTGCGTTTCGCATCGAACATTCTAGCTCCCGTGTCTTCCACAGGAACATTTCTACGATCCTCAGGGCCACACGGGATTTGTGGAAGTTCGCCTGCGGAATCTGCGGCGCAAGCTGAACGACGACCAGAAAAAATTCTCCAAGAGGCACAAGCGGAAACTGGAGGAGGGCGTGTGCGGCATGGCGGCGGCACTACTGGCCGACAAGCAGAGCCGGACGATGCTGTTGGACTCGAGTGACGCGGCGAGCGACCCCGAGCAAATCCCGCGAGATTTCCAGCGCCTGGTGGCCATGCCAGGTCTGGTGAGTTGAGCGAGAGTGCGAGTGTCTAGTTCTGTTTGCACTATATTTGTTATAATTGTAGTTTTTGTTCTATATCCGGGCTCTCCGGTTTCCTCCCACAACGTAAAAAAATACTCATTAATTCATTGACCGATAACATCCTAATATATAGGAAGCAGTGTGTGGCAATATGGCGTCGGCAAACCGCCTGGCCGCCTCCTCCGCCTCTCTGCGCTTTCCTCGCGCCTCTGAGTCCTTCTCTCGTCGAATGAATATCTTCGACATTGAATGAATATGTGCGCCTTATAAATGTTAAATTATTATTATCAGTGACCGTTGCACTACTCCAGAGAGAGCAATAATACCGACGCCGCCGACGAACACCGGGGTCAAAGTCGCAAACATCGTTCCCGTCTTTCCAGCTCGATGCGGAGTTCGACAAAATCTCGCACGGGAGGGGACGCAACTTCGTGGAGCGGTGGGAGCTCACGTACATGCCCAAGCTGCGCCGACTCGCCGTTCACGAGTCCGAGGACGTGAAGATACTCCTCCAGGACGTGGAGGTGGCAGCTAGCCCCGGTGAGCACGCTCAACAGCAAAGGCAAAAATCACCCTTTTTTTTCCAATTCAACTTTATTGTCAATTCTACCATATGTACAGGACATTTCGAGGATCGAAATGCCGTTTCTCTCATACCCCGGTGTTGACATATACATGGACTGGAACACAACAACGAAGGTTTAAAAATACTAGGAAAAAACAAACAAAATACTAACATTTTTTTCATATTTACAAGTAAAGCTAAGCTGGGGGCCGGAGGGGACACTAACAAGACCATCTATCTATTCCTCCTCGTTCAGATGAAGTCTGCTTCACGATGCTCAAAATCTTGACGCACCTGCTCCCCCCGACGATGGCCGGCCCAGCCAAGGGCTCCAAGTGCAGCATCAAATGTGCGCTTCCGTACCTCGTCGACTTTGCTCCGGTGAGAGGGGACGGACGGGGCAGTCGCCGCTGCAACTGGGGTCAAAACATTAATTTTACTGTTGCCGGTGAAGTTGCAATGTGCATGCCGTATTTGGTGCTGAGTCTAGTATTTAAGATTCCGTCACTCCGCTGGGGAGATATGCAGGCCACTAATGAATTACATGTTTTCTGCTGATCGTAATTTAGATGCCCTAATTAAAATGGGGACACATGCAAGCCACTAATGGCTGAGATGTTTGATGCTGATTAAATTCAAGACGTCACTGCTACACTGGGGACATTCGCACATATGCTGTCAATTCACACCATTTGTTGTGTCGCAGGAATCCTGCTTCCAGAGCTTGCAAGCTCACTGTTTTTTTTTAAATAATAAACATCTATCAACATCTACCTATTTACGAGGCCCACACTTTTAAGTGAGAACTCACGATGAATAACACCAAACATTGACCAATGATCTCCCGGAGTTTGTGTGTTCTGTCCCTGTTCTGCATGGATTTCCTCCGGGTTCTCCCTGTTTCCTCCCACACCTATTCTGTGCTGTATAAGTGTATTTGACATCGCATAAACATACCGCACATGTATGTTTTAAAACGTTTGTATATACACGTTTTTTGGTGACGTACGAGTACGGGACACCCGACACCCAGGACACATGGTAAATGCCGCCTCACAGCAAGGTCCCGGGTTCGTATCCCGGCTCGGATACATTTCTGTGTGGAGTTTGCATGTTCTCCCTGTGTCCGTGTGGGTTTTGGCCGGGCACTCCGGTTTCCTCCCACAGTCCAAAGACATGCTGCTGTTGCATAGCTTAATTGGCCCGCTAACTAAATTGCCCCCAGTGCCCTGTTACGGACCGGCGTCCTATCCTCGCTATAGCCCTGCCTTGCGCCCTGCGTCTGCCACAACAGGCTGCGGCTCGCCACAACCCTGCGCAGGGTTAAACGGTTTCCAACAACGGACGTGTGGTAAAAATGACCCGTGTACGAACCGACAGGTGGGCACGAGCGCCGGCGCGCTGCTCAGCGACGCCGCTGCCTTCCCTCCGCGGACTCAGCCCTACCTCGTCTGCCTCGGAATCGGGGCGGAGGCGGCGGCGGCGGCGGTGGGATCGGGCCTGCCGAGCTACGCCATCGTGGCGCGCGGCGCCGGCGTGGCGCTGCCGCTGCGGCAGTCGACGCTGGTCGGCGCGCTGGACCAGCTCTTCAAGCTGCTCTGGGTGTGTGGGGTGCAGTACCCGCCGCAGGTGGCGCCCGTCTACGCCTTCCTCGAGCACGTGTACGGCATGTCGGCGCCGCGAGCCCTCTCCAGGAGGAGCAAGGTGCTGGAGCTCGTCGGAAAGCTGCAGCTCGTGTGAGGCCCGAGGCGGAGCGATTGTTGGCGGTGCGTGGACGGGACCTACGGCGGCGGTGGCGGCCCACGTGCGAAGGATTCCTTCGTTGTATCGTCGAACAGCGATGTGTATGGACCTCCAGTGGTGGCCGATGCAAACGCGGCGGTGCCCTGCGTAGGTGTCCAGGAATGGCATGGCCCCTCCAGTTGTGCCCCGCTACACACAGCGGTCATCTTTATCAATGTCCAGGAATGTACGAACCTCCGATGATGTCCACTACACGTGACAATAAGCCTGTATTAATGTCCAGTAATGTTTGGACCTCCAGTGACGCCCACTCCGCAGTGTTTCCTGTGTCCAGTGTCCAAGAATGTGTTACCCTCCAGTGATATCCACTACACGCAATGGTCCTCTGAATCGGTGCACAGGAATCTCCATGGATATGCATGACACACAGCAGTCCCCTGTGTTAGTGTCTGAAATATACGGGAGCTCCAATCGCATCCACTACACACATCAATGTTCAGGAGTATATGAACCTCCAGTGACTTATACTACACTCAGCAGTGCTATTTACTCTGTGGAAATATATGGACTTCCAGTAGTGTCCATTACAAACAGCTGTGTCCTGTATGCATATTCCGGTATGTATGGACCCTCCCGTGACCTATACTACATGCAGCATTCTCCAAAATCAGTATCCAGTAACGCATGGACTTCTGGTGGTGGCCATTATACACACACACACACGTCCTTTGAGTATTCAGATGTGGACAGAACACCATTGCTTTTGTATCAAATGTCCAGGAATGAATGGAACTCCATTTGAATGCTTATGGCAACTCCACCGCAGGTGATCGCTTATTGCGTATTATTACGAGAAGCTTACTCCACCCTCGGGTAGTGGAGATGGTGATGCGACGTACAGCAAGCTTGGTTCCGAATAGATCCCTGGTGGTAGATCCTTTCTGTGTGCAATTTGTGTTTTCTGCCCCTGTTCTGCATGGGTTTCCACTGGGTTCTCCGGTTTCCACCAATAACTAAAAAAACACTCATGAATTGGCTGATAACATCATTATGGGATGGCAGTGCCTGGCAAATGTTGGCGCCGGCTAACTGCGTAGCTGCCATATATTTTATGACACAAGAATAGATGATGCTGCCGTGGTGTAATGGTTTGTAAATTTGAATTCCAATCCATTATTAAATCAATGACCAAGGTTCTAAACACCTCCCCATCTCTGTCTACTCTGCCACATAAATGGTAATTACTCCTCAGGAGATTTGCAGGTCGCATGTGGTGTGGGATTTCCACCTCTTCCAATAAATATGGCCAGTGTGAAAGTGGGCCAAATACTCGAGAGAGAGACCTAAGCTCCACTCAATACAGCCCTTCTGCCGGCATTGGCGTGAAAAGCACTTTCAGGGCTGCACCTTTATATTATTCCCTATCTTACTCCAATGCTACCATTGATTTGGCTGTATGTCTGGAATGGATTGAGGTAGGGCTTAGCCTGGTGATGCTTCCAATGTGGGAGACGAAACGAATATTTCACACGGTTATCCCAACAGAGCAGCTATTGAGAGCGATTTTCATATGTGAAATGGATGTAAAGTTGATGAGGTGGTTTATCGTTATTATACAACACTGGTAGCTATGTACTTTTTTCAGAGTCGTGTTAAGGAAATCTCTCATGGGAGGTTTAAGAAACGCAAACGCCTGTCTCATGTATACTGATGATTTTATGGTATATGTGTATTTTGCAGTGTGTTGTTGGCAGATTTTTCCCTTGTCATGTACACGCAACGTATTAATGATGCGCATACGTGAGGCGTCATATTACCAAGGTAACCCGTCGGCACCGTGACCCGGAGGCACCAGGTTCAATCCCAAGTTAAGCTGGCTAACACTCGAGATTGAGTTTGTTATGGATTGGCACTTCTAAATGCTGTACACTTATTAAGTCTATTTGATTGCCTGCTTCGGGCAGCGGTACAGAACGTGGGTATGTCTACCCAACAATGTCCCCTAAATCATAGAGATTATAAGCTGTGCTGTGCAATGCATTTGACTCTTGAAACATTGAGAAGACTGCATTTATCTAAGCATTATCTAATTAACGTCATCATCTTCCTTCGAGGAAGGGTAACGTGTGCCCCACTTGGTGCAGCAAAATCAACAGTGGTGGGTTGTTCTGTTATCGTTAAGGATGGTTCCCGGAACAGAAAAGTGGAATTTACAGCTTTTAATGTGGAAATCAATAGCAGTTGATTGGACCTCACTGAAGAAAAGTGGGAATTCCACCAATGGCTAAATACCAGCACTTATTTCAAAAGCATATATTAATATTGGGTTCTTCGACTTTTAACTGGTATTGTATGAACCTCTTCAGTTATGCTTCAAACTGTAAAGGTACCTGATGCAGTATTTACTCTTAATATAAATTGTACAACTAAGTTGTCCAGTCTGTTTATTCTGTTACCCAGGGGTTTGGCGATACCGTGGGCTGGGTGAGACCCACAAAAGATTCTCGGAAGTGAAATACCAAGCTATGGAGCGGTGAGAGAGCCCGCTTGTCGAGACGTAAACCCTACAGATTAGTGAGATGAAAGTTATATAAACTAGAGATAGAGATGACAGGGCTGTAGACAAGAGACACACATGAAAACGCTGAAAGTGCTAAATTAATTATGAGATCTGGTGAGAAAAAGCACAATATCAGGGCTCAGATATGGATGTAATGCCACATGGTGTGATAACTGGTTTATGTCATTGATTTCATTCTGAAGTGTTTTCCAGTTGTCCCCCCAAGATATCTCCAGTTGTTTTGTGAACTTGTCTTGTGACCTTATTTTTGCTCATTTACCAAGCCCAGATTTTCAGCCTTTTTATTAAGTTCTAACATTTCCTGCAGGATATTTCCATCTTACAATGGTCACATTTTCTTACCGTCGTCAGAAAATACGACATGGCCAATATTTCTCCACTCATTAATGCCTTTTTCCCAAATCCAGTGAACAAAAAACATCGTAGGTCAATGTTAATAACGTTCATAAACGGTCGTCGGTCTAGATTTACTTGCTTTCGTCCATCCATCCATTGTCATAAACCGCTTAATCCTGTACAGGGTTGCGGTGAGCCGGAGCCTATCCCGGCAGACACAGGGCGCAAGGCATGGCTACATCACAGGGCACCGGTGGCAATTTAGTCCGCACACCAATTAAGCTATACAGTAGCATGTCTTTGGACTGTTGGAGGAAACCGGAGTGCCCGGCGAAAACCCACGCAGACACAGAGAACGTGCAAACGCCACACAGAAAGGCACCCGAGCCGTGATTCGAACCCAGGGCCTTCTTGATGTGAGGGGGCAGAAAAGTTAGGGGTGACGTAGAGAAGGCACGTAGATAGACAGATAGACGTTTATTATTACAGCAGAAAAATACCCAGTGAGCTTGCAAGCTCTTTACGGGCCTCCTGCGACACAATAAACATGCGAATTGCTGACAATAATATAAAATATATACCAGATTAATTAATAACCAAATTTCAATCAACCTACAAAAAAACTAACTCGTAGGCTTTCATGACCAATGTTATTTTATTCATAGTGAGGCTCTGTTTATGAGTTTAGGTCATGTGAAAAAGGTGTGTAAGTGAAGTGCACCCGTCGATATGCTGGAGCAAACGAGCGAGCACATGCATCACTTACCTCAAAAGATGGCACATGCATGTGCTCGCTCGATTGCTCCAGCATATCGACGGGTGCACTTCACTTCACTTACACACCCTTCTCACATGACCTAAACTCATAAACAGAGCCTCACTATGAATAAAATAACATTGGTCATGACCTAAACCCATAAACAGAGCCTCTCTACAAAAAACATTTCCACGTAGAATTGCACACATTTTTCAAATAAAATGATCGGGGCCTTGGCGAAGCGAGGGCTGCGGGAAGGAGAGAGCTGCGGGAATATAGTGAAGGCGGCCCCGGATTTATGGTTGAAGGTTGACGTCCATGAAGGAGGTGGCGCCACCGTTGTGTTAATAAACCATAATAAAACTCCCATCACCGTCTCCAGGTTTCTTCACATGGATTCTTCTTCTTCTTTGCGATTCTTCGAAGCACGATGGTCAGCCTCTGGACATCGTTGTCTTTCAGCTCGGCCTCGAAGTGTTTGGTAGAATTCGCAGGCAATACCAAGTACTTACCTGACAGGGATCGCGACGTGAACGCTTCTACCTTGACCCCCTTCACATGGATTGACAATAGGCTATTTGACGTGGTCCCTTAGCCAATCTCTCCCCGTTACTCGCCGCGCATCGAGAGGCCTCTCTCCGTTGTTGTATACAATTTTACGAACATAATCAACAGATCGGCAAGATTACGCGAAACGTTTGGAGTTTAAATTTAACCACATCGCCTCTCTGCCAACCAAGCCCAGTGCGGTAAGTGTTCAGAAGTAACGTTTTACAAATACGAGAGAAATTAATTGACCCGCGTAAATGAGGCCTGCATCGCATTATGCCCTGCGGGCGGGTTTCAGTAACTATTGTACGCCTCCTGTGCTTTAAGTGTAAACGTATATATTTTTAAAAGCTTCTAAACCATTTGCCTAATTTATAACTGAATTTTCAAAGCCTGTGTTGACACGTTAACAAAATGTACGGTGATTTAAATGGATTTTTAATATCTACGTACTGATGTAGGTTTTTACGGCTGAATGCGTGAGAATTGCTCTCCAAAGCTGTTCTTACGGGATAGCCGTGTCACTGAGCGCTCCCCCTGCCTCCTTCGCGACGTTTCGCCTCCCACGTTGGAGGAATCCTCGAGTCTTCTGAGAGGGGGAGCGCTGGATACGGCGATCCCGAAAGCAGAGCTTTGAAAATAATTTAGGTATCATCCAGCAGTGGATTGACCATGGCTGATACAGTATACACGATAGAGTATACATGATGCAGTCATGCGTGCGTTGTGAATTGCCCTACGATGTGTGGCAGTATTGTTTTTGTTGATATAAAACATGCTGGTGTATTTTGAGTGAACTGTATTTAATATGGGCGGCACGGTGGCGTAGTGGGTAGCGCTTCCGCCTCACAGCAAGAAGGTCCCGGGTTCGAATCTCGGCTCGGGGTGCCTTTCTGTGTGGAGTTTGCATGTTCTCCCCGTGTCCGCGTGGGTTTTCGCCGGGCACTCCGGTTTCCTCCCACCGTCCAAAGACATGCTGCTAGGTTAATTGGCGTACTGACTAAATTTCCCCAGGTGCCCTGCGATGGACTGGCGTCCCATCCTTGGTGTTCCCCTGCCTTGCGCCCTGTGTCTGCCGGGATAGGCTCCGGCTCACCGCGACCCTGTATAGGATTAAGCGGTTTCTGAAAATGGATGGATGGATGTATTTAATATAGTAATATGCACCAGACCTGGGAAGCTAAGCAGGTTGAAGCCGGGATAAAGTACTCGGCTCGGCAATCGCGATGCAGTGACAGGTGCTATAGCCTGAGTCTGGGGCTACGTGATGAGCAGCAGAGAACACAGGAGAAACATCCACGAATGGACTTTAATTTCTCAATATTGTTGTCACTCTAAATCATAATAGTAAAAAATACATTTTATAAAGCGTACATATTCCATGTCAAAGGTATTCACTTGAAGGGAGAACGACTCATAGGCACGGGGAAACCACAGAGAGGCGGGGACTGGGAAAGGCAGCCACGCAGTTAGCCGGCACCAACAATTGCCAGACACTGCATCATATGTATTACGATGTCATCGGCCAATTAATTAATTAGTGTTTTTTTGTTGTGGGAGAAACCGGAGAACCCGGAGGAAACCCACGCAGAACAGGGGGAGAACACACAAACGCCACAAAGAAAGGCGCTCGAGGCCAAAATGTAACAGAAGCATATAATTTGCATATCAATAAAATCTTACATTTTTGCAGGTGCAGTTCATTGAACATCATGGGCCTTTAGAATCAACATGCAGCATAAATATTATAATCTAAACTAGTTTGTAATTTTATTTTTGGAAATAGAGGTTTTAACGATGAGTGCTTGGAGGGGAATAGAGAGGAATATGTGCAGCCAGTGGATTGATCGCAGTATAAGTTCTCTCGTTTACTGGTCTGGGCAAGGGGTCTGGGTGCAGCATTGTGCATTTGCGATAATCGCTGTCCTCTGACTAAACTCATGTGAATGATGAAATAGTAGAATTTCCATTGTACTTAAGCACTGTCACACTGTCTGTGTGAGCAAGGAGGCCCATTGACTTTTTCTCATTCTGCAGGCTGACAAAATGGCGTGTGCAGCTGTGCTGGAGCCGAGCGGCGACTTCCCGGCGTGGCTGGAAGCGCAGGGCGTGAACGCGGAGGTGGCCCGGGCCATGGACTCGGAGCTGGGCATCCGGGACTACGGGGTCCTGCGCGCCTGCGTCGGGGACGGCCTCGTGCGGGCCGAGCTGCTGGCCACGGCGCGCGACCGCCTGCCCTTCGGCTTCTACGCCGTGCTGCGCCAGGTGGTGAAGGCCCTGCGGGGTGACGAACCTCACGACGGTGGGACGACGCCGCCGCGCTGGGACGACGCTGCCGTCACCGCTCCTGGCGACGTGACGCTGGGAGGCCTGGTGGACGTGCTGCTCGCGTTGTTCAGCGGCTTGAGCCGGGAGCTGCTGCTGTCCGTGCGGCGGCTTGGAGTCATGGATGGCCCTGAAATATGTGTTGGTGCCTCCGGTCCACCCGGTGTGGAGGATGAACACCAGGACTTGATTGCTGTCGAAGAGGAGCTGCCCTCAGAGGAGAAGAGTGAATTCTCCAGTCACGGTGAGCTAACTCGAAGCAGGCATTCATTGCCACAGTCATCTCAAGCGTTTACTCCACAAATTACTTCATTGGGCAAGCAACATAGCAATGTTTCCCCTTACTGGCAGACTAATGCTCTTTTGCAGGCCAGTACTGCATTCAACTTATGCACAGGGACAACTGCCACATTGGGTCTCCCTGCCCAAGGGTGCCTCGAGATGTATTGCCTGGGAGGCACGGTATAAATGTTAAGTGATGATGAGATTCATATTCTGTGGTGATGGCTCTGTGAGCCATGATTACAGCTCAGGAATCTAGATCGCAGGCCATATACAACATGCTGTCCTCATTCTTTTGACATGTGCAGAGTGGTGTTCATCTGGGTCAATAGGGAAACTCCATACTCCAAGCTTCCTGGAATACTAATCTCGTTAATATATATGATAATGCCTCGGTAGTGTCAGAACTTTTTTAGGCAGGTTGTCCATGGGCATATTTGGCAAATTAATGTTTCACGCCGAGAGGAAACGTCCACGTGTGGATGCCACCACAGCTCGCCAAGGCTGTCTACTCTGTGAAGCATCCCGCAGTTGCTGTGACCTCCCAATAATTGCCCAAAACAGTATTTCATCATCAAGTGGGATCGTTGTCTTGGTCGTAGGACTCCTGGAGACCATACTAGGGGATAGCACTCGAAAATCCACACGGAGAATTCAGGAACCCGCTTGCTGCATTGCCATCTCCATCTCCTGTAATTTATAAATTCACTTTGGCAGAGTGCATTGTGACATTTGACTGTAACAGTGGTCGTAATTTGAACCATTCATTCTCGTGACAAAAACTTTGTATTTTGCATAAACCCCATTGACAAGGTGGCAGTGCCTCTTCGCGGCCCTTGTGCAGCACTTTGTGACCCCCGGGTGAAAGGCGCTATATAAAATGCTATTATTATTATTATATTTTCAAAGAAACAAACACTATTTTGTTTTGGTGAATGAATGAGTATATTGTGGAAGGGTCATTCCTATAAATAAGGCATTTCCTGAGAACATTGCCTGTTGAGAAGTCGTTGTTGTATACTGAACAAACAAGCCACTCTCTTTCAGATTGCCCTGTGGAATTCAGAAATTCTCACGTCCAAATGAGCGCTACCGGAGGAGGTGGTGATAGTGACCAACCACTGGGTAAGCTATCCTCACTTTGTCTTTAACATCAAGAAGCACGTGTTTTTACAAACGGGAAAATATCAGATATAATAAAAATGCTAAATCTTTAACGATTCACACTCTCCCCCTCATTGTGATTCACTTGTCATTATTTGTGGTCGATTCAAGAATATGCAATTTCTAAGACATATTTCATCGTGCCTAAAATTATAGGGCTTTGTAAAGGGTTTTGTTGTAATCTTTGAAATTGGTTAATGCAAGTTTTCTCAGCTATTGTAGTCCACAGCATCAACCAACTGTTTTTTTTTACCACAACGCAATGATCTTTCAGGTTCCATGAAATTGACAAATGACATTTGTCAGTATTTATTCTTTTTTGTACAGGTTCAATCTTACACAGATAAACAAATCACAAACATGATAATTGCTTTCCATAGCTGTTCTTTCAGGATAGCCGTGTCGAGTGCGCCTTCTGTCTCCTTCGCGACGTTTCGCCTCCCATGTTGGAGCGCGAAACGTCGTAAACGCCTGATGATGCCTCCAACGTGGTGGGTCTCAGAGGGAAGAGAAGCAAAATACGTTGTCGTACTGTACTTCCGTGGTTTCCATCTGTGTTCCTTGGCTCACCAGTCCCCTGATCAGCTTGGGGAAGTATGATCAAATAACACACAAGAGCTGCACAGCAAGGGGAAGGCCCCCATCCAGCAGTGGAATGACACAACGGGGCTGTCCGTGTAAATGTGGTGGTGGATATATGGTGGCGGAAAAGCACAGGCTGAAAATACATTCCAGCTGTCGTCATCGCCAAACACTGCCAGATTTATTTTTCCGTTTTTTACACATGGGTGCTGTGGCCTCCTTGCACATTGTCAAAGCTGTCTGTGGCTGTCCAAACATTGTGACTGTAGATCCACCAAAGTGTCCTTCATTGGGGGAAACTTGTGCCTTGTTTGCTTTGTGGCTTATCACCTTGGTGATCTGACTCAAAAGTGAAGTCTGTGAACAAGATACACAAACGTGTATGTCTAAAGCTTCAAAATGTCCGGCAAAGCTTTCATGTTGTCCTGAAGCATATGCGAAAAATGGAAATTTATCCCGATTAAAACTATTCTGGCCTTATGCTGGACTTACGATATCAGCAAAGGGCAGGTCTATGCGAGACGTGATCGTCAGTTGGCAGAGGAGTGGGCAGGGCACGAGTGTGTGGTGGCGCCAGCGTCAGGACCGAGGCCACTCACTGTGGATGGAAATAGTTGAGTGGCTATGGCTTTTGAAAATTGGGCATGACTGATGGAGGGGGGGACTGCCGGCGGACAGTATGTCCTGTTTGAGCCTCCCAGAAACTGGAAAGCATTGTATGTTAGACACTAGATCAGTGCTTCTAAACCTTGGGTGCATGCAGCCCCTGGGGTGGCGACACATGCCAGATTTTTCAATCCATACATTGTCAGGAACAGCTTAGTCCTGTACAGGGTTGCGGTGAGCCGGAGCCTATCCCGGCAGACACAGCCCGTGAGGCAGAGCTATACCCAGGATGGGACGCCAGTCCATCACAGGGCACCGGGGCCAATTTAGTCAGCAGGCCAATGAACCTATGCAGCAGCATGTCTTTGGACTGTGGGAGGATACTCACGCGGACACGGGGAGAACATGTAAACTCCACACAGAAAGGCACCCGAGCCGGATTCGAACCTGGAGCCTTCCTGCTGTGAGGTGGCAGCGCTACTCTCTGCGCCACCATGCCGCCCTGCCAGATTTTTGTATTGTATAATATATGTATATTCATTAATAAGGGGTGCGAGAACATATTTTGAGAACCAAAGGAGTGCAGGCTGCAGTAAAGGTTAAGAACCACTGCACGATAGGTCGTCTGCTTTACTGTTATAATAATGGTATACTGTAGTCCTTTATTTACCCAAGCATTGCTGAGCCCTAGGACGTTTGTTCAGGAGGGTTTTGCATTCAAATATTTGAGTAAGACTTGCTAGATTAACAATTTGAAAGTCGAATGTTTAATCCAGGTTTGGCTTACAGAGAGGGGTGCAGGGGAATTCAGCCACTTAACCCTATGGGATGAATAAAGTATAAAATGAGAAGCACTTTATGGGAAGTCAATAGTGTCTGTGGCTGGGAATATGGAGTTTTCAAACTGGCTTAGATCATCTATCCATTCTCTGAAATCGCTTAATCCTGTACAGGGTGGGGGTGAACCGGAGCCTATCCCGGCAGACATAGGGCGCAAGGCAGGGCTAAACCCAAGATGGGACGCCAGTCCATCACAGGGCACCGGGGGAAATTTAGTTTGTAGGCAAATAAACCTATGCAGCAGCATGTCTTTGGACTGTGGGAGGAAACCGGAGTGCCCGGCGAAAACCCACGCGGACACGGGGAGAACATGCAAACTCCACACAGAAAGGCACCCGAGCCGGGATTCGAACCCGGGACTTTCTTGCTGTGAGGCGGCAGCGCTACTCACCGCACCACCGTGCCGCCAGCTGGCTTAAATCAGTCAACATAAAATGAGCATGAATCCATAACTTGAACAGTTGCGAGTAATAAAATTGTATTATAGTCAGTACAGTGCTCGTGCGGCGTTATATTCGCTTCCTTCTCCGCAGACGACGGAGTGAACAGCCCGTCTGCCGAGGCGAACTTCAGCCCCGTGTGGCAAGAGGTCAAAGTGGAGAGCGGCGACGGTGAGTATGCATTGACACCGTCATCGCAGTCAACCTTCATTTGTAAAGCGTCCCTTATCGGTCACTCGTTAAGGTGGCACTGGTTTGTTTTTCACAAGTGCTCCTCCTACACTGACTGATACAACAACGTTTTAATCTGTAATGTCAACCAAACATGATGTATTTACCCCATATTTTTCAACCTCGGCTGCAGTTACATTATTTTCACGTATGAAGGGCAGGCACTTGGAGGTGTTAAAACAAAGTATCAAACAGTGACATCGGGCACTCACGATGCGATACAATTTGGATTTGTAGAGCATATAGAGGCTTCCTCACATCAAGATGCTGAACAGGGACTGTGGACATATTCATTCATTCTATAGCGATAGCAAGGCTGAGCTTGACCATGAAGCTGAATAGGAGCAGGGAGTCAACAGCACTGGTGGCCGGGGGAAGACGGTCCTAGATGACGGGGACAGCAGAGGAGAATGTGCGACCTCTCGTTGAGCACTAGTTGCCTGGGGGCTTCAGCAGACATCCTTGGTTCCTACAGTATAGAATGTGTGGCACTTAAAAACATGGGTTTTATTGGGCCTTGCTTTATGATGCAAGAGAGATAAACCATTAAACCAGTGTATTTATATTCGCAAGACCAATGAAGCAAGAGTGGTGCAATGTGTAGTTCATACCGTGAAACCTGCTAATTTTTATAACGTATAGTAAACAATGTGTCTGAACTGCGATGAAAATCGGCCTGATCTATAATTAAACTTGACAGCCTATTGTCAGTCCATTGGTTGTTGAAGATCTTCCCACAAAATATCGGCCATAAAGGGTGCTTGACCATACTTCATCATACAGGTTAGTGCAAGTTGGTGCAAGTTGGTGAACGGGGAACAGGGCCAGGACTGGTTCAGATATCACACGCCGCTGATGTTTACCGTTGCCTGGAATCAAACGCAGGTGGTCGGGTTCATAACACAGTGCACCGTCCACCGAGCCACTGCCCTGCCGCATAAATCCCAACATAAGTATTCGTGACAACACCATTGAAGAGAGAGATAATCCTTTCATGGAGGCCCTAAATTGGTTACTCCTCAGGTTTGTACAGGGATCAACGTCGTAATCACGTGCTAACATCAAGAGCATCGGTGATGTACTCATGTGATCTGAATGACATTGAGTAGTTTTCTTCATCTGGTCTCGCGTGGGCTAAATATGGTGCCCAAAAGCTCTTGGAGTTGCCCGCTGAGCAGTGGTTTATTCAGACATAGAGAGATATCGTTGAGTGAGATGAGACATACACAAAAAAGAGAGCTTGAGAGATTTGACGAGACCTGGAGACAAGATAAATACATTTGTGGCCACGTGCATAGACGTTATGCTGTCACATGGCCCACTAGCACACGCTAACTTTACAATTGCGGCTCACCAGAAAATATAGTCGAAGAATATCTTGAAATCTTTGTGCTGGAGGTTCTCCCTGCGTTAAGCACACGTGGAGGCTTCCCTGTCCTATCAGAAGATCAAGACCATGAACGTACCACTCTGATACAGAGGCGAGTTGAGGGTGAGAAGCTTTATATATTAATAACTAGCGTCTCTAACGTCGACGTGCAGTTGGACTTACAAGGACCGAGGGCCGGGGAAATGTTCCCGTTCTGCCCGTTTGTCACCCTTGGCGAGATTATGTCGGCGTTCAGCTGCGTGAAAAGTGGTGCCATTTCCTTCTGCAGGTAAGAGTGAGGAATTTCAGTCTGGATTCATCATCGGTGACGTGACATCGCTAAAGGGCGTCGAAGAGCTCCCTCCTCAAGCGGAAAACTCGAGGAGCGCGGGACGGTTACGGCAGCCGCAAGCGTCAGAGGGAGCCCAGCGCGCCGGTGGGAAAGCCGGCGGGAACGTCGCACGAGGCGCCGTGACTTTCCTCGTCGACGCGTCCTCTGCGCGCGCCCCAACGCGTCACGTCTCGGAGCAAGGCCCAGCGAGCTGGCGGGGGGACGTCCATTCCGCGGCGGCGGCGGCGGCAGGGCCGGCCAAGCCCGGCGCCGGCACGAAACACAACCGGCCGTTCGCGTGCGAGCTGTGCCGCCAGAGCTTCACGAGGGACGACTTCCTCCGGAAGCACATGCGCTCGCACACGGGGGAGAAGCCGTACCGCTGCGAGGTGTGCGGCCACGGCTTCAAGCGCTGCGCCGAGCTCAAGATCCACGTGCGCATGCACACGGGCGAGAAGCCGTACCGCTGCGAGGTTTGCGGTCAGGCCTTCTCGCAGTACGGCAACTTCAAGCGGCACCAGCGCATGCACACGGGCGAGAAGCCGTACCGGTGCGAGGTGTGCGGCCGCCAGTTCTCGCAGCGCAGCAACTTCAAGCGTCACCATTGCCGCCACGAGTTGGCGAATTGACGGGGGTTTCCGGCCGGCACCATTTGCTTGCCGCCGGGTAACGTTTATATTTTTTTCAAGTAGGCTTTTTTTCTCAGGATTTAGTTTGTAGGACGGTGCATTGCGCGGTTGGGAATGGTTTCCGGTCCGTAATCAACTCGGCCCGTCACCTGTCTCAGGTTAATAAAGTGAATACTGCTTTGTGAAAAGTCAACTGGTTGTCTTCGTAAGTGCTTGTTGCTCCCTGGGGGTCAAGGTAGAAGCGTTCACGTCGCGATACCTGTCAGATAATACTTGGTATTGCCTGCGAATTCTACCAAACACTTCGAGGCCGAGCTGAAAGACAACGATGTCCAGAAGCTGACCATCGTGCTTCGAAGAATCGTAAAGAAGAAGATTGTTGCTCCCTTCAATTATGGGAATGTAAAAATGACACCAACAGCCCACCGAGCTCTGTCGCCAGTGATTGCACCAAACATGCTTTTCAATTTGGTCTGTTTTTAAACACCACTTGCGAAATTAAGGCTTGTATAATGTAATAGGTGCAAGCAGGTAAATTTTTCATTTTGGGGTTGTTTGATTCAGGAATATATTCACATATATTTTTTCTCATTTGCTCTGTTTCGTATTGCCTTGTTTGTATAGTTGCGTTCATGCCATGAATATAAATGTGATGTTGGTAAGTTGTTGGCATCTAAGTCACGCGTCATAAATTCTCAAGCAAGATTTGATGCATACCTCAATAAAGTGTGAGTTTAGATTTTAATTGCTTAATCAATGCCTAATTCTGTACAAAGTGAGTATAACTCTTAAGGAAGAACAGGTGGGCTTCAGACTTGAAAAAGGAACGTTAGTCATAGCTGAGAAGCACATTGAAGCTAATAATAGCTCTCTCAACCAATGTCATAGATTGAACCCGTAACCTGACAGTATCTGGCAGGATGCACTATGGAAGCCCATTGAAATGCTAGGAATATCACTGATGCTGATGTTGTTAGTACTTCTAATTTATGAAAGATTACATAGTGCATCGATGGTAGAGTTAGTGAATTTATTGATGGGTTCAGGATAAAGAGTGGCATGCCATACCAGCATTCATTCAACATTATTTTAGAAATAATAATGGATAAGTTGTCAAACAGTTCTGAAATATTGATTTGTGAGAAATTGATACATAGTTGTACGATTTTGCTGATGACATAGAATTTCTTGCGAAAGGTAAAGTGGATCTGCAAGAGTTAACAAAAATTGATTGAAAATGCCAGCTCACATTTGGGATGCAAAATGAATACAGATTAAACAAAAAGCTTTGACTGTTGATAACAGAGAACGGTGGTTGCACAGTTGCTATGCAGAGGAGAATAAAATTGGAACTATCAACGGCGGGGTAGTTTTAAATGACCTGTAAAGTGAAACACTATCACAGAGTTAAACGTTCTCCATGTTGCCGATACTCATTGTGCTATTGGTAGTATTATAGGCAAAACAATGTGGACTCAAAGAAGACAAGAAGAGCCTACAGATTTGACAATGGAAACAACTATAATACGAAGGATGGAAGAATGGACTTCAATGCCGTTATATGAACTTGATAGAAAAAAGCCATCCAACAGACTTTTCAGCAAACGCAATGGCAGGGATCGTGAAGATGACAGGTGGATGATGCCTGTGAAGAAGGTCAACTGAAGGCTTTGGGAAAACTAAGCCCGACATGAATGCAATACCGACAGCTCACGGATGGCAGACGTAGACGGAGAACTTACTGCTCTTGGCCCATGGACCCTGTGACCTATATAAAGGCTAGAAGGGATAATAACCTTTAGCAAGTACCTGGCTGTGCTCAGATTGTTTTGGTAGTTCCAGGTACAGCAGTGGTAGTGTTGTGTGGTCTAGTGTTAAGCCTAGGTGGTGTAGACTTAGTAGGTCACAGATTTTAGTAATCGGACTGGGTGGTAGTTTGTTTAGCGTAGAACCAAAGCTTTATTACTTGAGCTGCATCTCATCGCCTCAACTAATGCGCTGTTACAAAAGTACCTGAGCAAATACGCGATGCTAATGCATCCGTCTGATTCGTCATAAGGGCATTGTGCTGTTGCGGCCTACTCCTGGCGCGGTTCGTGTAAGTCCTGCCTTGCCGAGACTC